>PYXC01001978.1:115000-122500 GCA_015244755.2 Tenualosa ilisha | reverse complement strand
AATAACACCTGGAAACAAGGCAGCTTAGGTTAACGGACTGAAAGCTGGGTCTGTAATATACTCATGGGTGTAATCTCTCTCTTTCTGTGTGTGTGTGTGGTGTGTGTGTGTGTGTGTGTGTGTGTGTGTGTGTGTGTGTGTGTGTGTATGTGTGTGTGTGTGTCTCACCTGCTGGGAGCCTTTGGCTGCAGTGAAGGATCCTCTCACCAGAGGAGGAGGAGTAGCAACAGAACCAGCACCCACGCCTGATGGAGGACAGGAAGGTTGAGGAAGAGGAAGGGAGGGAGGGAGGGAGGGAGGGAGAGAGAGACAGAGAGAGAGAGACAGAGAGACAGACAGAGAGAGAGAGAGAGAGACAGAGAGAGAGACAGAGAGAGAGACAGAGAGAGAGAGAGAGTGAGTGGGAGTCTGTAGGCATTTGTGCTTTTTTAAATTCTTGTACTAAAACACTACAGAAAGGAGCCAGGAATAACTACAAGTGCGACATACAATGGTTAAGCCTACAGGGGCTCATACTAGTGAAAAATATGAAAACAAAACCCATTATGGCCAGATTCTGCCAACTATGTCCCTAAATTCTCAGTCATCTGATTCAAGTCGTCTGAGTGTGCAGTGTCATCAGCAGCTCACCTTTCAACTCGTCTGTGGGACACTACACACTCTTGCCCTTCAGTCTCATGGGCAGGTGTGTACATTCATGTAAATGAATGTGTGTGTGTATGTGTGTATACCTTGGGCATGGCGCCCTTCTGCATCTGGCTCTGTCTGAGTCTCTTGAGTGTGAGTGTGAGTGTGAGTGTGTGTGTGTGTGTGTGTGTGTGTGTGTGTGTGTGTGTGTGTACCTTGGGCATGGCGCCCTTCTGCATCTGGCTCTGTCTGAGTCTCTTGAGTGTGAGTGTGAGTGTGAGTGTGAGTGTGTGTGTGTGTGTGTGTGTGTGTGTACCTTGGGCATGGCGCCCTTCTGCATCTGGCTCTGTCTGAGTCTCTTGAGTGTGAGTGTGAGTGTGAGTGTGAGTGTGTGTGTGTGTGTGTGTGTCTGTACCTTGGGCAGGGTGTCCTTCTGCATCTGGCTCTGTCTGAGTCTCTTGAGTGTGAGTGTGAGTGTGAGTGTGAGTGTGAGTGTGAGTGTGAGTGTGAGTGTGAGTGTGAGTGTGAGTGTGTGTGTGTGTGTGTGTGTGTGTGTGTGTGTGTGTGTGTGTCTGTACCTTGGGCAGGGTGTCCTTCTGCATCTGGCTCTGTCTGAGTCTCTTGAGTGAGTGAGTGAGTGAGTGAGTGAGTGAGTGAGTGTGTGTGTGTGTGTGTGTGTGTGTGTGTGTGTGTGTGTGTGTGTCTGTACCTTGGGCAGGGTGTCCCTCTGCATCTGGCTCTGTCTGAGTCTCTTGAGTGTGAGTGTGAGTGTGTGTGTGTGAGAGTCCGTACCTTAGGCAGGGTGTCTTTCTGCATCTGGCTCTGTCTGAGTCTGTTTAGTGTGAGTGAGTGTGTGTGTGTGTGTGTGTGTGTGTGTGTGTGTGTACCTTGGGCAGGGTGTCCTTCTGCATCTGGCTCTGTCTGAGTCTCTTGAGAAGCACTAGTTTGGCCTCTTCCAGTCTCAGCTCCTCCTTCAGCTGCTTAATGATTCGCTCCCGCTCCTCTGGACTGCTCTTCTGCATATGCACACACACACAAACACACACACACACACACACACACACACACACATTACATTACATTTAGCAGACGCTTTTATCCAAAGTGACTTACAAAGAGAGAACATAAACAATAGCATACAAGGTGTACAGTGTTCGCAGGCAAAGGCATGCACACGCGCACACACACGCCACACGCACACACACATGCACACACACCACACACACACACACCACACACGCCACATGCAGTCAGAGAGAGGTCTATATATACCATGTAACACACTGTGTTTTGAACAGGTGTGAAAATGTGTTTGTGATATTTATGTGCACAGTGCTCTACACATGCACTGGCAGATATGTGTGTGTTCTGTGCTGTGCAGTCATTAGCAGGTGTGTGTGTGTGTTCTGTGCTGTGCAGTCATTAGCAGGTATGTGTGTGTTCTGTGCTGTGCAGTCATTAGCAGGTGTGTGTGTGTTCTGTGCTGTGCAGTCATTAGCAGGTGTGTGTGTGTTCTGTGCTGTGCAGTCATTAGCAGGTGTGTGTGTGTTCTGTGCTGTGCAGTCATTAGCAGGTGTGTGTGTGTTCTGTGCTGTGCAGTCATTAGCAGGTGTGTGTGTGTGTTTGGATGTATAGATGTGCCACAAGTGTGCCTCAGAAGAAGAGTACACAGTCATTAGCAGGTGCGTGTCAGTGTGTGGATGTGTGTGTATACTGGTGTGTGGTGTGGTGTGTGTGTGTGTGTGTGTGTGTGTATGGATGTGTGTTGATATGTGTGTTTGAGGCAAGTATGTCTCAGACGTATAGTACACAGTCAATAACTGGGTGTGTGTATGGTGTGGAGTGTGTGTGTGTCTGTGTGTGCCACAAGTGTGCCTCAGACGTAGAATACACTCATTAGCTGCTGTGTGTGAGTGTGTGTGTGTGTGGTGTGGTGTGTGTGTGTGTCTCAGATGTAGTATTCACAGTCATTAGCAGGTGTGTATGTGTATATGTGTGTGTGTGTATGGATGTATGTGTTTGACGTAGTGTGCCTCAGATATAAAGTTCGCAGTCATTAGCAGGTGTGTGTGTGTGTGTGTGTATGCCGTGAGTGTGCCTCAGATATAGAGTTCGCAGTCATTAGCAGGTGTGTGTATGTGTGTGTGTGTGTGTGTATGCCGTGAGTGTGCCTCAGATGTAGAGTTCGCAGTCATTAGCAGGTGTGTGTGTGTGTGTGTGTGTGTGTGGATGTATGTGTGTGTCGTGAGTGTGCCTCAGATGTAAGGCTATAATCTGACAGATTGTCAGATGTAGGGTTATAATCTCATGCTCATATGAGGTGTCAGAAAGAAAGAGTCATCAGTGGTACAGGGGCATGGAAACACTGCTAGGTGTGTGTGTGTGTGTGTGTGTGAGTGCGTGTATATAATGTCAGCAAATCTGAATGACTATGTGAATCATCAGTAAGTGTGTGTGTATGTGATCATCAGGTGTGTGTGTGTGTGTGTATCTACCATCTGCAGGTGTGTGTGTATATACCATTAGCAGGTCTGTGTCCAGCTCTTTGAAGTGGCCGTTCATCTGTGGGCTCGGAGACTCGTTATCTGAGAGGATGATGACATCATCATCAGGTGAGGGTGGACGTTTCTCTTTCTTGATCTCACTGCAGGGAGAAAAAACACAAACATAAACAAACAAACAATAAACTCCCATTGGCGCGTGACACACATTAAGCCACCCAATGGAAAGTTAGAGGAGCTTCAAAGCCATGAGAAGTGATGCAGGTCCCCCAGCCCCCTTCACCTCAGCTGATCCTACATCACGCAGTACCACACACAACCACCAGAGGGCATGCTAACCAGCAGGAGCGTTGACGGCTGGACTGCACAACAGCAGTGCATGGCGCTGAGCTCCGATACACCCCACCTGTCCCGCCATCACACACAGTTCTAGCTCTGCCATCGCCGAGTCATATGACCAGCAGGGCACCCGCCCCTACACAAACACAGCACTCCCATTGGTCCATGGGCGCATCAGTCAAACACAAAGCTACTTTATCAGATAGCATGTTGAGGAAGTCAAGGCAATGCTCTGCACAGGCCCCAGCCCTAGTGTGGATTGGGGAGGATAGTGCTGAGATTCAGGTTTCTTCAGAGTGAGTGACTGAGAGAGTGTGAGTGTGTGTGTGTGTGTGTGTGTGCGTGCGTGTGTGTGTGTGTGTGTGGGACTCAGGCTTTAGTGGCAGGACTAGGAGAGGATAGTGCTGAGATTAAAGTTTTTTTCAGAGTGAGTGACTGAGAGAGTGTGAGCGTGTGTGTGTGTGTGTGTGTGTGCGTGTGTGTGTGTGTGTGTAGGACTCAGGCTTTAGTGGCAGGACTAGGAGAGGATAGTGCTGAGATTAAAGTTTTTTTCAGAGTGAGTGACTGAGAGAGTGTGAGTGTGTGTGTGTGTGTGTGTGTGTGCGTGTGTGTGTGTGTGTGTAGGACTCAGGCTTTAGTGGCAGGACTAGGAGAGGATAGTGCTGAGATTAAAGTTTTTTTCAGAGTGAGTGACTGAGAGAGTGTGAGCGTGTGTGTGCGTGTGTGTGTGTGTGTGTGTGTGCGCGTGTGTGTGTGTGTGTGTGTGTGTGGGACTCAGGCTTTAGTGGCAGGACTAGGAGAGGATAGTTTCTTCAGTCTGTGTCTGTGTCTCGGAGAGGACAATGCTGAGGGCAGGCCTGGGAAAAAGCATCTGGGTAAAACTGCAACTTCTCTCCTGAAGGTGGATTCTTAACTCCTTCACAGTGTGTGTGTCTGTGTGTGTACGTGTGTGTTTGTGTGTGTATGTGTGTGTGTGTGTGTGTGTGTAGATTTAGCTTCTTCAAGTTTAAGACTAAAGACTTTGTGGTGGCAGCGGACAGTTAACAATCAGGCTGTTTCACACAAACACATTTCTACAGCCTGTGTGTGAAACAGGACGTGACCAGAGACAGTATATAGCCTAACTGTGTGCTTTAAGCAATGCAGTCACATGAAGGGGAGGCCATACGTCATGAAATGTATTAATTAACAAATATGTGTTAAAGATGAAAATATCAGTATTGTGAAATAAAGAAAAGTGTAGTGCAAAAGTGTGTGTTGAGGGAGTGTGTCAAAACAAACACCAAAACACCAATGGAGGAGGCGGGAGAACGTCTGTATGGCGGTGCCACTACAGACCCACCAGGGTCATCCATGCTTAGAACCCCAAAACACTTATTAGAACGCAGAGTGTGTGACGCCCAAATTCAATCCAAGTTTAGAGTGAGTGAGTGAGTTGTAGTTGACATGTGTTTCTCTTCAAACACTGTCCAGCTGTGTCTCATACCTGAGCACCGTTGAAAACACAGAATAACGAGGGATCAGGCTAGGGTGTGTTTAGAACCACAGAACCTTCTCCACCTGCACAGAACCCACTCCACACCTGCACAGAACCCACTCCATTCTGATTCACACTTTTGATCCACAATCATTCACAGCACTTCATCCAGAAAGGAAATTAGCGTGGAACCTGAAAAGTTAGTTCAGAGCTGGCACAGACAACGAATAGTTTTTTTGTTTTTGTTTTTTTCTCTTCAGGTGAGCAGGTGCAGGTGTGTCATTCTACTGTTCAGGTGAACACCCAACCCCTCCGCTGCCGCTGATGCATCCTTGGCTCTGTTAGAACAGGCGGAGACGTGACCTCGATGAGAAGACGGCACAGGGCCTCACCTCAGAGAGTTCTGAACTGTAGGGTGGGGGATTAACTTCAGTTCCCTGGGAGCTTCGGCAGTGTGATGCGCCGTTAAGCAACACAGGTTTGGACGATCCACCGCAACACCACTGTTAAGGTGTGTCGCTCAGACGATGACAACCACTCTACGGTAACTCTATCGGTAGCGACCACATGACTTCCTTAACTTTTTTGTGCCTCTTGGGGTGGATCTGACAATGAGAAAAATGCACAAGTATGTTGCAGTAGCGGCACTAATACTGCAAAGTTAAATAAATGATAGTATGATAGTTAAAAGTGAAAATATCTGGACACCTTATGGGCCTCACAACCTTAGTGGTTTAATGCTTGCAAATATCAGTCACTGTTCCCCAGAACCAGAGCCAATTCTCTGTAACCAGAGAACCGCAGAACAACAATATGAGTGCTAAGGGTGTGTGGGTGTGGGTGTGTGTGCGCACGTGTCAGCGTGCCATCAACAGATCAAAAGTTGTGGGTTCGAATCCCGGCTGCCACCGTTGTGCCCTTGAGCAAGGCACTTAACCCTAAGTTGCTCTAGGGGAGACTGGCCCTGAACAATTGATAGTTGATGAGTTGTAAGTCGCTTTGGATAAAAGCGTCTGCTAAATGCATAAATGTAAATGTAAATGTAGATCACGGGACCCATGAAGGCTGTAAGACATTGCTGGGTTCATTTCCTTAACTACTGCCTAGATGGAGCCAAACGACCTCCAGAATACACCCTAGGGCAGGTCAGTAGAACGCCCTTAACCCATGAAGGCATTTATCTCCCCACACACACACACACACTCGTTAGCAAACACACGCTCTCACACTCTCACCACTTCCGGCGTGGCTCAGCAGCACAGCGGAGTGGAGCCCAACTACTGGCAGCACCACAACAGGAAGTGAGTGCACATGCAAGACAAGGGGAGGGGAGGGGAGGAGAGACGGAGAGGAGAGGAGAGGAGAGGAGAGGCGGCGGTGGCACAGTGGTTAAGGAACCTGACTAGCATGCAAGTAGCCTGGAAAATTGTGGGTTCCTGTCCGGTCAAATCCGTCACATCGGCGGCGCACAGTGAAGCAAACAGAAGATGACCTTTTGACCCTCGGGATCTTTGGCATTTTCTGCGAGGGGTGAGTCTGTGTGTGTTTTAAGGTGGAGGCAGGTGGGACAGAGGAGGCTGGGTGACTAGAGACACACTGTGGTCATACACCAGTGTGGGTGACGTACTGCAAGGGGCCCCGTGTGGTGCAAATGATGCAAACTCCATCACCAGAGGCATTCATCACCAGAGGCCTTTTGTGGATGTTTAAACATAACTACCCCCCCATGGGGAGTCATGTCTCTAGTCGAGCAGGAGTGAGGGAATGGGATTGGGCCATGTCTCTAGTAGAGTGAGGGAATGGGATTGGGACATGTCTAGCAGAGTGAGGGAATGGGATTGGGCTATGTCTCTAGTAGAGTGAGGGAATGGGATTGGGCCATGTCTCTAGTAGAGTGAGGGAATGGGATTGGGACATGTCTAGCAGAGTGAGGGAATGGGATTGGGCTATGTCTCTAGTAGAGTGAGGGAATGGGATTGGGACATGTCTAGCAGAGTGAGGGAATGGGATTGGGCTATGTCTCTAGTAGAGTGAGGGAATGGGATTGGGCTATGTCTCTAGTAGAGTGAGGGAATGGGATTGGGACATGTCTAGCAGAGTGAGGGAATGGGATTGGGCCATGTCTCTAGTACAGTGGGGGAATGGGATTGGGCCATGTCTCTAGAAGAGCAGGACTGAGGGAATGGGATTGGGCCATGTCTCCAGTACAGTGGGGGAATGGGATTGGGCCATGTCTCTAGGAGAGTGAGGGAATGGGATTGGGCCATGTCTCTAGTACAGTGGAGGAATGGGATTGGGCCATGTCTCTAGTGGAGCAGGACTGAGGGAATGGGATTGGGCCATGTCTCTAGTACAGAGGGGGAATGGGATTGGGCCATGTCTCTAGGAGAGTGAGGGAACGGGATTGGGCCATGTCTCTAGTACAGTGGGGGAATGGGATTGAGCCATGTCTCTAGTACAGTGGGGGAACGGGATTAGGCCATGTCTCTAGTACAGTGGAGAATGGGATTAGGCCATGTCTCTAGTACAGTGGGGGAATGGGATTAGGCCATGTCT
>PYXC01001978.1:80000-105000 GCA_015244755.2 Tenualosa ilisha | reverse complement strand
TAACCTCTCTAACCTTCAGACAACATACAGCAACAGCAGCACCAATATCCATAACCTCTCTAACTTCCAGCCAACATACAGCAACAGCAACACCAACATCCATAACCTCTCTAACCTTCAGACAACTTACAGCAGCACCAACATCCATAACCTCTCTAACCTTCAGACAACTTACAGCAGCACCAACATCCATAACCTCTCCAACCTCCATGCAGCACACAGCAGTGCCAACATCAAAAGCCTCTCTAATCTTCAACAAACATCAATAGCCTCTCTAACCTCCATGCAACACACAGCAGTACCAACAGTAACATATTACATCTCTAACCTCCAGCCAACACACAGCAGTACCAACAGTAACATATTACATCTCTAACCTCCAGCCAACTGGGAACATACAGCACCAACATTTCTAACATCTCCAACCTCCAGCCAAAATGCAATACAGCGGCACCAATGTCCATGACATGTCTATGGAGGTAGGCATGGAGGTGGTAGTGGTGGTAGCGTAGTGGTTAAGGAACCTGGTTAGCATGCAAGTAGCCTGAAAAAGATGTGGGTTCTAATCCCAGCTACCACCGTTGTGCCCTTGAGCAAAGGCACTTAACCCTAAGGTGCTCTAGGGGAGACTGGCCCTGAACAATTGATAGTTGACAAAGTTGTAAGTCGCTTTGGATAAAAGTGTCTGCTAAATGCCTAAATGTAAATGTTCTATTCACACCACAGGCTTGTTCACTGGCACAGTACAGTACAGGGGGTAGAAGTTAGAGCTGACTTAACTAGGCTGGTTCACAAGCACACTATGGGCTAGTCCACTAGTACACTAGGCTAGTAGACTGGTGACTAGTATCCTATAGGCCCAGAGTATTCAACAGTAACCACGGTCCAGAGTCTAATGCGGTTTCATCCAAACCCAGACCTATCCTATCCTATGCTACTTTGCATATTAAGTAGGCCATTATTGCATATATCATATGTTTATCAGCAACTGAGAAGTTGTAAGTGTGTATGTATGTGTGTGTATGTATATATATATTTTAGGCCACACGGACTGCATTTCAATCTATCTCTACAGTTCTTAAAACTAAACTGAATATTGCAGTGTTATGCATACTGAATTATTAGGCCTATTGCACAATATTTTCAAACCATGCATGTGGTTTATTCAAGTTGTGCAAAAGTCAGGTGTATTTTGCATGAGCCTGCACCAATTCACATTGATCTGAAGGCACTGCAGCAAAACACCGATTAAAATGTGGAATCTGAACAACTGACCTGCACACGTCCAGACTTTCGGCTCAGAGAAACTTGGGTGTGCGGGTCCACCCTGTAGACTTACTAGAGCACTAGACTAGAGCCCCCTGTAGACTTACTAGAGCACTAGACTAGTGCCCCCTGTAGACTTACTAGAGTACTAGACTAGTGCCCCCTGTAGACTTACTAGAGCACTAGACTAGTGTCCCCTGTAGACTTACTAGAGCACTAGACTAGTGTCCCCTGTAGACTTACTAGAGCACTAGACTAGAGCCCCCTGTAGACTTACTAGAGCACTAGACTAGAGCCCCTGTAGACTTACTAGAGCACTAGACTAGTGTCCCCTGTTCACTTACTAGAGCACTAGACTAGTGCCCCCTGTAGACTTATTAGAGCACTAGACTAGTGCCCCCTGTAGACTTACTAGAGCACTAGACTAGTGCCCCCTGTAGACTTACTAGAGCACTAGACTAGTGTCCCCTGTAGACTTACTAGAGCACTAGACTAGAGCCCCCTGTAGACTTACTAGAGCACTAGACTAGAGCCCCCTGTAGACTTACTAGAGTACTAGACTAGAGCCCCCTGTAGACTTACTAGAGTACTAGACTAGAGCCCCTGCTATAGGCCTTCAGCCAGTACTGAAGTAAAGAGCAACAGAACAAACAGATAAGAATCCAAAGAACCCCAACACAACACACGACATGTCAGACCACTGTGCAGACACACACACACACACACACACACACACACACACACACACACACACACACACACACACAGGGGTTATATAGAACCCCAACACAACACACGACATGTCAGACCACTGTGCAGACACACACACACACACACACACACACACACACACACACACACAGGGGTTATATAGAACCCCAACACAACACACGACATGTCAGACCACTGTGCACACACACACACAGGGGTTATATATATAGTTTAACGCTCCTGTGTGACTCACTCTGCATGCTTAGACTGTGCTGATTATAGCAGAAAGTTACTAAAAACATCAACAAGCCCATTCTGTATGTGTATGTGTGTGTGTGTGTGTGTGTGTGACCACACAAGGCAAGGGTTTGAGTCGTGGTTGGTGGAGCCCCTGCAGGGCTCGATGGGAAGCCCCTGAGGCCTGAAGTCCAGGCAGGTCTGCTGAGGGGTGGGACTTTGGGTGTCTATGGAGACGCTCATTTGCATAATAACCTGCTGTGATCTGGTGAGATCAATCTACTGTTGGTTGAGATTGCTGAGTACACACACTCACATACAGAGCGATAAGTCCCCTTTAATACAACAGGACACAGAACATACAAACACACACACACACACTTTTCTAATACACTAAGAAATACATACACACAAACTGAAAACTCTTTTACAATAAACTCGAACACACTAACACATTCAGTGTGAAGTCTTTTTTAACACAGTTGAATGCGCACGCTTACGCTTACACACACACACACACACACACACACACACACACACACAGAGAAGATGAAGTGAGGTCACCCTCACTCAACCACACATCCAGCAAAATGTGTGTGAAACGCGCATGCACACACACACACACACACACACACACACACACACAGAGTGGGGGAGGGGTGGTGAGCCCAGAGTGGGTACAGCGGGAGAGACAGTCTGTGTGTGTGTGTGCGTGTGTGTGTGAGGCAGCCATCTTAGGGAGTCTGGTCGTGCCAGGGCAGAGAGCAGTAAGAGGAGGAGGAGGAGGAGCAGTTAATGGAGGCCAATGACCCCCCCCCCCTCCCCCCCACACACACACACACACACACACACACACACACACACAGGCATGCGCACACACACACAGGCATGCACACACATGCCAGCACACACACACACAGAAAGACACCCATAGACACATGTGCACGAGTGCACACACACACGCTCCCCAGATCTCACCTTTGCAACCACCAGCTCAGAGTCTTCAAAAGACAGAGCGGGGCAGAGGACAGCCACACACACACACACGTCAGTCAGAAAGAAGGAGACTCCAACAAGAGCCGCCTGTGCTGTCCCTCAAGTGGGCAAAATATGAAGGGGCCATCTGTTTTAGCTGTGTCACTTCTAATGCAGTGTGGCCGTACGGTCGGTCCGCACACACACACATCCTACATTGTGCTCTAAGAAGGAATGAGGCTTTGTCTGATTGTGTTTTGTCTGCATGTGTGTCCTGCGTGCGTGCGTGCGTGTGTATGTGTGCGCGCGTTTTGTATCGTGAACTCTTTGTGCCCACATCCTCTAAGGCAGCAGCATTATGGGTTTGTGTCAGTGATCTCAGATCAACCCTGTCCGCCCCCCAGCCCCAACAAACACCAAGGTGTGTGTGCGTGCATGCGTGTGTGTGTACCATTCCCAGGAGACACCTCAGCTAGCCTGCCGTTTGCTACTATAGGTCCATTGTAACATAGCTAGTAAACATCGCTCAAATCTGACTCTTTGTCAGACAATCAAATAAATTCATATGAAGCCAGATAAATCTAGCCTGGGAATGTAGATATAGTGTCTGCCAATGAGTCGTAGAACAGGAGACTGAAGGTAATTTAAAGCACTAAACTCTTATCAAAACTCTTCAAAAGTGCAGCAAATGCATCAATGTTTGACAATGGTTGGAATTATTTGTTCTCAGTTCAAAGGAAAATAGCCAAAAACCACAAATAGTAATGCAGATTATGTCATTGGATGTGAATCATATAAAGCCCGCCCGATGCCGGATAAGCAGCTGTGATTGGTTTCTGGATTTTTGGTAAATTGGTAATGAGCAGCAGTGGCCCATGGCCAGACAGAGCTACAGAGGAAATTCAAATTCCCTAGCAATGCCTGGGGAAATCACAGCCGTTTCAAACACACCTTATTTATTTTGGTTTTCTAAATTCTGATCAAGAAGGCAATGCTTTTACGAAGAACACTGTAATTATATATTAAATATATATAAACTGCACCATGTGTTAAATAAATGTTTAATAATACACTGTTTATTACACATTAATGACAAAAAGCAGAATGTGATACTGATGAAATGAGACAGTAGATTGAGGAAAAGAATTGCATTCCCATACATGGCACTCACCCCTGCACACACCCCTGCACACACCCCTGCACACACCCCTGCACTCACCCATGCACTCACCCATGCACTCACCCCTGCATTAACCTAGCTGAGGATTGACGTATTAACCTTTGCTTATAATTGGGAAATTACGGTGCAGATTTATTCAACCATAAAGTTAAACTGTAAAGTTTTATGTGATTCAGGAGCCAATTGTGTTTTTTTATGGGCAAACAATTTCAACATTTTTATCTGTATCTATGAATAGGATTTTGGATTCTTTTCACTTTTTTGCAATAATCATGATGGGCTGGCAACCTTTAAACAGACCTACACACTAGAGAAAACCTAAGAGACTGAAAAAGAGCAATCATGAAAGAGAGAAAGACGCTGAGTTTCAATGCCCTCCCTGCAAAGTAGCCAAAGCCCTGAGCCCTTATGGACTTAGGGCTTGTTTACACGTATCTAGATAATTTTATAAATCCATTTGGGCCTTTTGTTTACACGCAAACAGAGTTTTAGCCACCTCAAACAGATATTTTTTTAAACGCCCTTCAAAGTGGAGATATTTCAAAACGCTGGTTTCTGTGGATCCAGGTAAATGCAATGAAAAAAACGGATAAAAAAAAAGTATCTGCTAAAAAAAATACAGAGATGCGTGTAAACAAGCCCGTAAATACCGAGATACGCGTAAACAAGCCCGTAAGTAACTAACGCTCACCTTGCTGCTTGCATGATTGGAACAACACCTGTGATAAATCATTTAATAAACACCAAAGTCACATTACAACCAACTTCAATTTCCATCTCTTGGTCATTGTGAAATGTTTACAGGTGCTGTCATGTCACAACGCTAAAAGCTGTTGGTAATTCCCTTTAGCAGAGTCTGCATGTGATGCCGACTTTTGGAAAAGGCTCAGAAAAGGGCACAATCGAGCCCTCACGCACTTTTCAGATTCTGACAGCAGGACACCCCTAAACCATCGTGAACTTGGCATCTTCAAAGAGAGGAAGCTATGTGGCCTTGAGTAACGCCCTCAAGTCAGTGGAGTGGCCAGAGCTCCTAGGGCCTAACCTTATTCAATGCTTCACATACTTCAAACCCATACTGCGCTGGTTACATACTGTCCTACTGTGGGCCACTTCACACTTCTTACCCATACTGCACTAGTCAAACATAGCACTGCAACAGGCCACTTCATACTTTATCTTTCATACTTTAGCACTGCAAGGTTATTTCATGTATTTCTTACCCATTTACATTTATGCATTTAGCAGACGCTTTTATTCAAAGCAACTTACATATTTGTCAACTATCAATTACATCAGGGCCAGTCTCCCTTAGAGCAACTTAGGGCTAAGTGCCTTGCTCAAGGGCACAACGGTGGCAGCCATTTTTTTTTAATTGTCATCTGTATGTGGCTTTGGACAAAAGCGTTTGCAGAATACCATAACCATAACCATACTGGCGGGCAGCCATGGCCTATTGTTTAGGGTTTTGGGCTTGTAACCGAAGGGTTGCCGGTTCGATCCCAGACCAGTGGACCATGGCTGAAGTGCCCTTGAGCAAGGCCCCTAACCCCTAACTGCTTCCCAGGCGCCGCTATAGCAGGCAGCCTACTGCTCTGGGTTAGTGTGTACTTCACTTTATTGTGTGCTGTGTGTGTTTCACTAATTCACGATTGGACTAGACTAATTATATCAGTGCCCCAAACTGCAAACTGATTTCGCAATGACCTCTTTTGTGGCCAGTAATCAGTAGGGTCCTGGGCAGAGAGTGTGAAGGAGTGACCTGTCCAGTGGTCCTAGTGCTTCACCTCATCTTTGGAAAGGCGTGTGAGTAGAGAGGGTCAGCACAAGACAGACTCAAGATCAGCTGCTCTGAACTTGTTAAACCACACTCACAACAACAGCAAAGCCATCAAGAAGAAGAGGATGCCTGAAAGACTCCAAGCTCTGGCAGTGAGAGACTACATAATCCCTTACTGACCTCAGATTAGTTTTAGCCTTTAGTTTTTATGCTGAATGACAATCTAACGATGCCATGCATTGTAATAAAATATTTCAGCTGCCTCTTAAATGTCACAATAACAAAAAGGTACATTACTTCGATGCAACTAGGTAACATCATGCACAATACTTTTCAGTAGGTGTACTTAAGTAATTTTCTATTCAACAACATATTTTTCAGTAAAACTGCTTTTTCCAGTTCCAAGAACTGTGATATTCACTCATTAAAAAGCATTTTTTCTTAATCCTCAAAGACTGAGGAAATTAAGTAAACAAGATTAATGTCAAGGTGTAATAATTTTAATGGCCGTTTGGAGTCACACTTCCATGACAGATGTTGGTGAGTTGCCTCCAAGGATCAATTTGATATTTTCAAGTTTTTTTTCACTTTACTGTTCAGTGCTTCTCAAGAGGTAGGCAAGATAAAAAAAACTGATGACGTTTAGGCTACTGCTTAGGCCATTTGTTGATTGTCAGGGTGTAGTACGGATAGCTGACAAGCCATTCTCAAAATTTAGAAGATTTGGAACTGGAACATTGTTTTTTTTTAACTGAGCTCAATGAAAGATTGATTGCTCACGTAAAAGAGTTACACAAAGTTGGGCAGCCTATGCTCACTTGAATTGTACACCTGTATCTTCCCTCCTTTCCCTTCCTTGACGCCCATGCCAGGATCGAGTCTCCTTCCTAGAGGACCTGCGACTGACCCCTCCTCACAATGGCACTGTCAACATGGACCCTCCCAATCGATCCCAATTCTTGACTTTAACACTATGCCTGCTGCTACTACACTGTCCAGCAATAACTTTTGATAACCACCTATGGCTTAACTACCATATGTTGCAGGACAATATCTTGTAATTGTTATGATGACCAGCTCAAATTCATGGACAAATTGTAGTCTATCATGATAATCACTGTTGTACTTTTTTCTGCATGACCCCTGGCAGCTGGGATGGCCCCTTCAGCCGCGGAAGTTTTTTCCTAGACTAACTACCACAAGGGAGTTTTGCCTTGCCCCTGTTGCTCTTTGTGCTGTGTGCTCCTTGCTGTAAAACACCATGAGAATACTATTGTAAAAAGCGCTGTGTAAATATAATTGAATCAAATTGAAAATTGAATTGAAGATAGAAATAAACTAATCTTATATTATTAGTTTAGGCTGGGCTTGCACTACACTTCCAAATGTACTTTCATGTAAACAAATCATATTATTTCACATTACTATTACAGCATGATGAAGTATGAGAGAGTTTAGAAAGCATATCAGTTGCATGTAATTCAGCCTTATAAGGCTGTGATGTGAAGGACTTACATTCCTCAAACATACAATATCTGTTAGCAGGCCATACTGAAGGCTCATGTCGACACCATGACATCACTTTTAGTTTAACTTGACCTGGGACTCCTATGTTGTAGGTAGTCATCTGCTTGATGGTATGTGACATCAACATAAATTGATATATACTCATTTATATTTCAAGATAATTAATGTGAAAAACAAATATATTTTTAATAGTGCTGTCAATGTTAACACGTGTGATTAATGTAAAAAAAACAAAAAAAACACATTCATCATGCAGATGCATATGTCACACTTCCCATTAGCGCCCACCTCACTTTGGCTTTAAAAGGTTGCCGTGTGTCAGCAAACAAGAATAAAACCCACAAGATATTGTTTATGTAAGGCTTGTCTTTCTGTCAGAGAAATATAAATTTCAAATTAATGTGTAGATTATGCACATATTTCAGTTGACCAAGGGAAGCATCGTACTTCTATCTCGCTTAGAACTGTTTCCAATGGCCATCTGATAGTTTGAAGCAGGCCAACCCTCAAAATACCACCTTTGTATGCTATTGGTTACATCTGAATTCATCCACATGACAACTTTCAAACCCTAACATGGCCATACAATCTCATTTTCAACAAGTAAGGTTAGTCAGTTTGCTATGTACACTGATATACCCAATCTGTGGTTTACCCAACGGTAAATGTTAGCAAATACGAGAGTTAGCCAGCAACATTGGGATATTGCTGGCGAATTTGGCTGCTAACGTACCTATTCTCTGCACCAATCAGTTATGAGAACAAGTTTTTAAAAAAGTTATGTTTATCAAATTCTTTAATGCCCTGTGAATTTTAAAGGTGTTCAGTGTAACTGGTAACCGTCATTCTCATTTAAATGAATGGTGAGCTTCTTTTTTCCATACCCTGCTAAGGGGTGTTAACCACATCGTAATGACAAAGTTCCTGGATGTTTGCTCTCGTGCTTGTTTCAGACTAAGGCAACAGCACTCTACTAACCTGTCTAATGTTGATTTTACATGACAGCATAGCAACGGCACCTTCTCCACCCTTCAGCTAGTTGTCTATTGAGTTTCTTAGTACTGCCACTTGCTCCCTCAACTCTGTGTTTTATGTCATAATCACCCATCTCCCATTGAATGGAACACAGAACACTCCATCATGCCAAACCTTCTCTGATATTCTACCAAAGATTCTTTACAAGTCTCGAACTCTGCTGATCTTATGGATCCGAACTTGAAACTGGTCTGATTCTACTACATCCGAGTACCAGGGAACACAGCTGGTGCCAGAGAGGTGCTAAAATCACTAGCCCACACACTTTAGAGGCCGTCCACATGGCAACATTCCCGTTTTTTGCGGGTTGAAAAAAATCTGTGTCCACACACAAGCCGGAGCGAAAAATATCTGTGTTCTCACGACAACGGAACACTGAGTGAAAACGATGTAATACATATTCCACATCTATATGTGGCGCTGTAAACAGATACAGCCAGAGCCACTGGACACACCAACACCAGAGAGCGCATGCGTGTAGAGCACAAACACAACTCCATTGTCCTCCATTGCTGTTTTTACCCCTTGTTGTGTGCCGGGGTCTTCACTGCTCTTCTGGTCACGTGGCAGTGACAGATTGGCGTTGTCATTGTTTTCAAAAAGCTGCGTTTTGCTTGTCCACACAGCAATAAAACGACTGCGTTTTCAGATTTTTCCACTCTGGAACCCGTTTTCAAAAAACGTAGTTTTAGGTCACCCAAAACACTGGCGCCATGTGGACGCAAGGCCAAAACGCATAGAAACTTCTCCGTTTTAACAGCAAAACGTTGCCGTGTGGACGGCCTCTACATGCCCTGCTGCTTGTGTGATAGAGTAGCAGAAAAGAGTGGTTCATGGATGAGGATGGGGTCATGATGGGGTCATGACTTGGCCATCCTCACTCTGCCTCATCTCCCCACTGACATGGCAGAACCCATGTGATGGCACATTAAGACCACACTGAAGGGGTTGTTAATGGTCTGGGGTCTGTGTTAAACAGAAATGTCAAATATTTAAGAGGTTGCGTACATCATGATATATCATTCAATGACAGGAGACATGCACACAAAAACACAGTCACACACACACACCCCTAAACACACAGAGGGCAAAAATATAGTTACACACACACCGAAACACACAGAAGGCAAAAATACTTGTCTACTACAATCTTGTCTTGACCATAGCTGGGTCTGACACCTCACCTCTGAGTACAGAGATTTAGAGATCAGGCAACTTTAGAGGATGCCACCAAACCCTTGAGCAGATCCATTCACTGCACACAGATAGCGGCAGTATTTTCAATCTGAGTAGAGGATAGCCACATTTGTGCACTGCAGAGCACTGACCAGAGGACAGCTATGCTAAGAGGACAGCTATGCTAAGCTATGTGGGGATGTGACTATGCTTGCATGTGTTACGAAGATGTAATAAGACCATGCATCTAAACGCACATGTTTATATGTGTAGGACAATGACAATAAGAGCCTCTGAAGATGCAGGGTGGTAATGCCGTGTGTGTGTGTGTGTGTGTGTGTGTGTGTGTGTATCCACTGTGGTTGCCCATGGTTGGCCAGCGGAAGCATTTCCACACAGATTATTTATAGAAGCTGATGTAATGACCTACCCTGCAGGGGTTTAACTCAGCACTCTCAGTGTATGTGAGTGAGTTTGTGTGTACATAAGTGCATGCCTGAGTGCGCCTTTGCATGCAGGGATATAGGGAGCACTGCCTTCACCCCTCCCCCACATCCACACACACACACACACACAGATTATGAACCAGAATTTTCAGAACTGCAGTGTCAGAAAAAAGCAATACAACAGAGCCTGTGTTAAACACAACAGCATACATTCTCCATTTAGTCCTTTAATGCACAGACCAGCTGCTTATGACCTACATACTTACGTGTGCATACGTGTTTGTGGAGGTGTGTGTGTGTACGCGCACGCAAGAGATCATGGCTGACTGACTAGATGAGGATGAACTCGCTCACACACACACTCACACAGTGAACACCCTTACTCAAGCAGGGCTCACGCCAACCAAGCCCCTCCTAGCCGGCTAGCCACAGCCAATGGTAGGCCATCCCAGCCAGGAGAAACTCGGAGAAGTGCCTTTCGTTGGTCAATAAGTGTTGTGGCCAGTATTTCTGTCCTGTCTCCATGTTGAGGTTGAGCAGAAGCAGAAAGGTCTTCTCTGGTCAGGTCCACTCCATGCCTCAAGCTCCCCCTACTCTGCGGTATGCCAGCATCAGTATGGGGTTGTCTTCACTGGCCATCCCTCTACCTGAGAAGGCTGTGACAGGTAGGCATCACCCAGCACCCAATGGTCACAACAGTCTACCTCCTCCTCTTCCTCCACAATATTCAGTTCATTACCAACGGATCATTCTTTTCAGTTACTACTTAGGCCTACACATTCCATAATGATGTTTGGTGGGCACGGTAGGAGTCATAATGTAGGTGATCTGAACACCACTTGTAACTGCATGCGTCATTGGAAGCCATGACTATAGCAGCAAGTATTCAACTCAGGGCTGTTGAAGTGTCCCTATCTAAACAGTTCATATGGTTGTTCAGAAGAATAAAGCACCCCATTTAGTAGGTGTCGAGCACCAGTTATTCCAGTTCTTTACAGACAAACAATTATTAACCACTGAGTGGCTAATGAGTTTGACGTGGCAATGAAGAGCACTACACTAATTAAGACTACACACACCAGCATGTCTCACCAGGGGGAAGATGAACGAATGACTGAAACATAGGTGGACGAATCACCGCCAAGCAGCGGCCATAAGGAGGTCACAGAGAGGTCAGAGGGCCACTACATGTGCACTTCCCACCTGCAGCCGAACATCTTACAGATAGACTACTGGATATAAAGCCAATGAGATTTACTCACACTGAGAGAGAGTTTAATGCTTCATTTTTCCTGTAATGCTTTCTATTGCTAACAGTGATCTTGCAAGGCCTCTTACCTTGTGTGGTTGTGGTTGTGGTTGTGTGTGTGTGTGTGTGTGTGTGTGTGTGTGGGGGGGGGGGGAAGAAGGAGCAAGAAAGAGGGAGTGAGAGAGGGAGAAAGGGAAGGAGAGGGAGCAAGAAGGGAGGGAGGGGTTACATGGTTGTAATCAGGGGTGCACCTGCCAGTGGGACTAATGTGCCCATGTGAGTATTGCCTCTGATAAAGAGCCCTAATCACCAGCCTGGTCCAGGCTACAGAGGCTTTCCAGGGAGCTGGGGGACCTGGGCCGGGCCGGGTTGGGTCAGAGGTCGAGGGCACTAGGCTTTATTGGGTGAGAGGAGAGAAGAGGATCTACTGACAAGTCAATCAAACAGCACTGCCTGCAAATACAGGAGCAACTACAGCTTGTCAGTGTTTACACAACATAATTAGGCTTGTACCAAACAAATCAACAAACAAAACACTGTTTATGACTGTTGCTGGACTGTACATGACTAACCCTAGGGGCACCTCTTCAGTAGGCTATTTAACACCACTGAGTTCACAGGCTGTCTGTGTGGGAGCATTCCAACAGTACTCAACTGGCCCAGAGTCCACTAAACATGCAGACCAACCTTCTCCATTCAGGAAGGTGAGAGGCACGCTAAGGATATTTCATAGGTTGTTATGTTAGCATATCAAGTAATAACACCAGAGACCGTTTAACAGAAGGAGACACATCACTTCTCACTGAAACGGATTGTGGTCGTTTGTAATGTAAAGATGGCGGAGTTGAGAAACTGGTAGCCAAAGTAGCCAATCGCATTGCTGGATGTGGTTTGACTTGATGGTTAACCTTCTGTTTTTCCTATCTCTGTCACCATGGTGATAGCCATGCCACAAATGTTGGCGCAGCGGTAGTGAGCAAATTGACAGCTTAAACATCACCTTTGTTAGCTTTATTTGAGCAATCTACGGGTGGATCTGGACACTTTTACACTTTTTCAGTCACTACAACCCACAGACCTGGGGTTTTGGATTCGTTTTGATAGGGCCTGGTCTTGTAAATCCCAAACAGCCACACAAAGGCGGCGCACAAAGCACAAAGATGGCGGCCAATTCAAAGGACTTGCCTTAGAAGGACTTTGATAACATTATGTGAATTCAAGATCATGAAGTCCTGGGTAGCGCTGCACAGGAGCACTGATCTCTGGAGTACCTGGATAGAGCATCTACGCCATAACGTATTCTTTAGAGATCAGTACTCTTGCGTAGTGCTCCGTGATCTTGAATTCGTCTACTGCCTGCCCCCCCTCACCAAAAAAAAAAAAAAAAAAACACATACACATATGCACACACAAACAAGCGTACACACACTCTTGTACACGCAAACCTTCTACAAAACCTGCCTCAACCTCCCATCCCTTCAGTTCATAAATTGAATAGCGGGAGTCTGGCCCACATCAGGTCAGGTTACATCAGAATCTCAGCATCACATCAGAGGCAGAGTCTATGGCTAACAGCACCTCACCCACACTAAGCAACAGCCCAACACCCCATTCACCTGCCCTGTTCAGGGCTAGACCACACACACACACACACACACACACACACACACACACACACACACACACACACACCAAGTAGGCCTAGATCAACGGCTACACGGAATCACACACACGAACAATCTTGATCAGCATAGATTTTTCACTCTGATCTCTCTCTCTCTCTCTCTCTCACACACACACACACACACACACACACACTCACCACCTGACAAGCCATTGTCCTACAGGAGCGGAACTCAGACTCTTACTCAAGACCTGTATAAGAAAATAATAGCAAAGGCCTGACAGACACAGACGCACGCACGCGCTAAGAAAATCCTGTGTGATGAAAACGGAGCCTACTGATGAGACAGCTAAAACGGTCACACCCAACACACACAAACACTCAACAGAGAGAGAGAGAGAGAGAGAGAGAGAGAGAGAGAGAGAGAGAGAGAGAGAGAGAGAGAGAGAGAGAGAGAGAGAGAGAGAAGGTACGCACACAATAAGGTCAAATCACTCTTATTTCGATTGACCTTGATGGTTTAAGCAGCTCTGAGCTGCCACACGTATTCCCTCACACACACACAGATGTGTGGGGAGTTTCAAAGGCACAGGCTGAATTAGCATGGAGCTCCAGGGGTCCCGTCACTCACAGCTGCTGAACCAGTTCTGAGGTACAGATTTCCTTCCGCCAGCCCCCTGCCCCCACACACCCCCTCGCCCCGTCAGGCATTTTGGGGAAGCCAGTGGGACCCTAACTGCATTGCTATGCTCTCCGTGATGGCTTCATAGAAGCCACCATGACAAGACTGGCCCACAAAGAAGAGCCTTGGCCCATTGTTCAGGGCAGCAATCAGTTATCCATTCTAGAATGTCTCAGCGGAAGTCTCAGTGGAATGGGGAGTTTCAGTGTGAACAGTGTTTGGTTCTCATTCCAATCAACACACACTATTAATTACATCCACCGACCTCAAAAAAATTATTTGAAAAGGGGAAATAAGTCTATTCAATGTGAGGGTAGACTACATAAATCACAAGACAACACACAAACCAACTAAAACATAAATAAAAACATAAATAAATACATACATACAAAGTTGAGTAAAGATGTAAAGCTCTATTAGCTAACAAAGTTGTCTTCATTAACAGCCTCCCAAACCAGGTAAAAGAGACAGTTCACCACTTGAGCTCAGCCATTTTTAGCCTAGTACCTGGTGACCTGTGCCCTCTCCGGACCAGCGCAGCAACAGTGGACTTAGGTCCACTAATGGACTTAGTGCCCCAGAGGTCAAGCCAGCAGGCGTAGTCCCACCATGCAACCACTCCCCCCACACACTGCCGAAGGAGGCGAGCCTGATAATAACTACAGGTCATGTGACATCGAAGCCAATACGATCTTCCTGTAAAATATCACTTCCCAAAAGTTTTCCTGAGTCAGCATATGTCACAGGTAGCCACAAAACTAACCTCAAATTGATCACGCTCAAGACACTAGGCCTAGCTCTTTGCATGCTTCTAGCCCTGGAATGGTTGTAAAGTAAATTAGTAAATTATACACATTTCTTGTACATGCATACAAGTGGTCGTTCTAAACTGTCAATTCAAGAGCTCAACAAACTGTAGAATATATCGACACCACCACCACACCTTGATGTTAAATGTAGGATACCAAAAGGTTTTCAGTATGACATTATTTTCACTGAATTACTTAGTTACAACCTTTCCATGTTATTGTTTGTTTTTTCCAACTTGCATGTGAATTAACACAAGACCAACGCACGATCTAAAAATCACTCAGTTGCTATCTCAAAAACAAGTATTCAAAACTCTTCAGTATGTGTTTTCTGTTTACTGTTGTTGTAGTGTCTCGACATGCTTTAAACTTTCTCTGAACCAGCACGCGTTCACTGGAGATGCTTGCAGCCGTGAAAACTGTGCCGCCTATTACGTGTATACAGCTTTAAGATGAGGAAGAGGATGGTATCCTCGCAAACAAGGAAGATTACTAGGACTTTTATTGTGACATCGCAGTCTGTTGGCAGCCTGTCGGGTTAAGTGCCACGACTGGGGCTCAAACCAAACCAATGCACAACGTCCACCATTATTACAACACGATTGACTCCCCCCTCCCTTTCCGAGATATATATATATATAAAAGAATCAAAACATGCGACCATGTCTTCAAAGTATAGACGGTAAAACCGGCTTTTCACAATCTGCATTCAACACAATTACCATACCCAATAAGTTGAAAAGAAGGTCAAATAACAATTAGATATACTATCAACTAGCTCGTAAGACATTTCAGCAAGCCATCATAATGACCATTTATCATTAGGGTAGCTAGCAAAGCTACCTGACAAACTAACGCTAGCTGCGAAATGGGTGACGGTGATCACCTATGATCCATGACACAACTCATATTTAAATGTAAGACAATTAAACCTAAGCGACTTCAAACAATAAAACATCCAGTCTAAGTTATGAACTTTCCTCCGTTTTGAAATAACAACAGCGACCTGGCACCCGTACCTCCGTTCAAGCCAATCATATGCTGAAACGTTAGCAAGCTAACTTGCTAGCGTTACCTCGCGTTCGAGGAGGGGGGGAAATCAGCGCAAAATTTAAACTTTGAACATCCACCGAGGAAAAAATACATCGAATAGGTAAACAACATTGCTCATTAAAAAGCTGTTAGATGGGAGTCTTTGTGGGGATGCCTGATTATTGAGTTCCAAAATTGACAAAGGGGTAAGTGTGTCTGTCTCTAAAGAATTCCAACTCCCACGGACACTCGTATCGTCATGCTACCCACCCAGACACTAGGGTTCAGTCACCGGAGCTAGTTCTGATTATGTAGGTAGCGTCACACAAAACATCAAACTACTCATTTGAGAGTCTTCCTAAATTCTATAAGCCACACATTATTGATGGAGCAACTTCCATTTAATCGAGCATCCAATGAATCGTGCTGATTCTCAAGTACCCTGTCCTCTTCCTCGAAGATTGTTTTTTGCTCTGCGGAAAAGTGTATTGGCTACTTTCAAACAACCCATTACTCCGTCGTCGCAGACGCAGATAGGTGGAGGAAGCGCTGGCTTTCGATAAGTCCCGTATAAAAATGGATTCTTTCAATCGCCCTCCCACCAAACTTCGGCCGCATCTTTGTTGACTTACTGAGTCGATGTGACACCGATCCTCTCCCCCGAAGACCTTAGGTGTGATTTTGGATGACAATTAACTCCGATAATTCGGTTTAGAAAAAATCCCGGGGATACCCTGTCTCCTCAGCCCTCCCCTGCTGCTGCCGCCTCGGTTGCCAAATAATGCGCCTCACACACATGGAGCCGCGGCGTCGTCGAACTGAGCATGCGCGGTTGAGCGCACCAGGGGGATCAAGTACAATCCATACTACCATTGACCACCACCAAATCTGAGTTGTATGGGGTAGCCTACCCATGCCCCCGACCCCCCATGAACTATTACGCCATTCTTCTACTTTATTCAGGATGCCTGTGCACACTGGACAGGGACTCGAG
Organism: Tenualosa ilisha; assembly: GCA_015244755.2. Classification (NCBI taxonomy): domain Eukaryota; kingdom Metazoa; phylum Chordata; class Actinopteri; order Clupeiformes; family Clupeidae; genus Tenualosa; species Tenualosa ilisha. Next base: position 88,277 of record PYXC01001978.1, on the reverse strand, counting down.
AAGATGAAGGACAGAACCACTGTCACTTTACAATGTTTTCCATAAGCTATGGTCACAATGGCCTTTGTGTGTACTGAGTAACAGTGACACAGAGAAGCCATTGCTGCACATCAGCAGGGCGCGCCTGTCTTCGGGGATGAATATTTAAACTCAGGTGTTAATCAGGCCTCTTCCTGATGTTGTGAAGAAAGGAGTGTGTTCATTAGCATAGTATGCTGTTTGCTTTGTACATAAAACTGTCTGTCCCATGCACAGCACCCTTCTTTACAAGAGTTATAACCCCCCACCCCCCACACACAGGTCTACACATACATGCGCAAACCAAGGTCATCCCACACCGTCCAGCCCGGGGTTTGAACCCACAACCTCACAGCAACCTCAGTTCGGGAGCTGAGCGCTCTAGTAAGTTAACCAAAAAGCCCAGGCTCCCAGTCAACTGACTAAGCTTTGGAGATGTGGGAAGGGGGGTTTACTAACATTCTACTTGCACAGCAAAACTGACTGGCATACATTTCATTCATCCCCTTAAACTTCACTCCCATTTAAGTTCACAGCAGCTCTGGAACTGAGGTCACCCTGTTCAGTCCAGCCCACAGCTCAAACCTGCAACCTCACAGCAACCTTGAGCGCCTCAGCCAGTCCACCAATGACTAGGAGAGGACCACTTGAGATGTCAGGAGGGAGGTTTAGTAACATTCTATATGCACGGCGTGTGCTAGCTGGCGACTGTTACACATGCATACAAATTTACATGTATGTATTTAGCAGACAAAGCAACTTAGATTTGTCAATTGTCAATTACTTCACAGCAAATCTCACCTAGAGCAACTTAGGCTCAAGTGCCTTGCTCAAGGGCAGCAAGGATTTGAACCCACAGTTTTCAGGCTACTAGTTTATTACCAGGTTCCCACCACCACACCCCCCCCCCCCCACACACACACACACCCCCACACACCCCCACACATACACAAACTCAGGTATAGGTATAGGGTTCATCCTCCCCATACCTCACTCATAAACACATACACACACACACACTCAAACAACAGAGCCTTCATCTCTCACACATACTCTTTCTCTCTCTCTCTCTCTCTCTCACACACACACACACACACACACACACATACACAAAGTACCATGTATACCTCCAGCCTCCCTGCCCAGGACCAATCAGTGCAGTGAAGTGTGGTGATCTGAAGTCTCAGACTGAAACAGACCCAGAGAGTTTCGGTGAAAGACTCTTCTGGACCATCCAGCATCACCCACTACACCTCTCAGCCTCAACACCTGTCTTCTCCAGCGTCACCCACTACACCTCTCAGCCTCAACACCTGTCTTCTCCAGCATCAGACACTACACCTCTAAGCCTCAACACCTGTCTTCTCCAGCGTCACCCACTACACCTCTCAGCCTCAACACCTGTCTTCTCCAGCATCACCCACTACACCTCTCAGCCTCAACACCTGTCTTCTCCAGCGTCACCCACTACACCTCTCAGCCTCAACACCTGTCTTCTCCAGCATCAGACACTACACCTCTAAGCCTCAACACCTGTCTTCTCCAGCATCAGACACTACACCTCTCAGCCTCAACACCTGTCTTCTCCAGTGTCACCCACTACACCTCTCAGCCTCAACACCTGTCTTCTCCAGCATCAGACACTACACCTCTCAGCCTCAACACCTGTCTTCTCCAGTGTCACCCACTACACCTCTCAGCCTCAACACCTGTCTTCTCCAGCATCACCCACTACACCTCTAAGCCTCAACACCTGTCTTCTCCAGCATCAGACACTACACCTCTCAGCCTCAACACCTGTCTTCTCCAGTGTCACCCACTACACCTCTCAGCCTCAACACCTGTCTTCTCCAGCATCACCCACTACACCTCTCAGCCTCAACACCTGTCTTCTCCAGCATCAGACACTACACCTCTCAGCCTCAACACTTGTCTTCTCCAGCATCAGACACTACACCTCTCATCCTCAACACCTGTCTTCTCCAGTGTCACCCACTACACCTCTCATCCTCAACACCTGTCTTCTCCAGCGTCAGACACTACACCTCTCATCCTCAACACCTGTCCTCTCCAGCGTCACCCACTACAACATCTCAGCCTGGCCGATGGCCTGATGCGCTTGATGGCCCTACCCAGGTGATCTGTACTCACAGTCTTTTTAGTCTCCTTTGCCCCTTCTGGCTCTTCTCGCCATCCCCTTGGGCTGACCCCACCCCACTGCACCCCACTGCACCCCACACTACTTCACCTGGGAAAATCAATCCAGCAAGGCATGATTGAACGTAACAAACAGGCATGCATTCACACGAGTGTCACCGTATAGATGTGGGGATTCAAAAACCGCACATCAAGTTTCAATATTTGTCCTGTGTTTTCAATGCAACCAGATTTCTACACACACACACACACACACACGCGCGCAAAGAGAAGTAATTTACGGAGCGGAGCGGGGAGATGGGGGAAATGACACGTGTCGTGACTTACAGTCGCAGTTTACAGGAAGTGCCTCTTGCGTGCTTCTGGGAAATCAGAGATATTTGTGTGCAGTTCTCACTCGGTGTGTATGTGTGTGTTTGAATTGGATTGAGCTGAGTGTTTAGTCAAAATTATCAAATCAAATAGAATAAGTGTTTGAATGCATGAAAATGCATTTGACATTTGACAAGTGTTTTTGACATTTTTGGTACCTTTGAGATCCTTAGTGCCGATGTGAAGCATGTATGTGTCTCTGTGATCTGATCCTGTCGGGGGTTCAAGGGTAGTAGGCCTAGCTGTGGCTCATAATGAAACCTCCAGTGGTCCACATTCTGTGGATGAAAAGGAAAGAGAAATGAAATGGCGTGTAGCCAAAGAAAGACACGTCCCATCTATCAGCTCCCTCACCTCCAGAATAAATCTTTTCATATGTGAGCATATGCACCGCTGACGTTTCATGCAATACTGATTCAATTTGGAATCAGCCTAGTAAACAGAATCGTAAGTCATAACTCATCAATCATCGTAATTTGTAATTTTTTACAATCAAAAATTTGTTTTGCTGTCTGAGGTGCACTTGTAGGGCCCTTAGTTCCAAAGGGTCAGTTGCAGTTGTGGTGTTGCTCTGTGTTGCCATGTGGCCTCAGTGACCTGTCCTGAGACCAGTTCTTCGCTGACTCTCCCCATGGCAGGTTTTGTGCCTGAGTCACTCCAACAAGCTTCAAGTCAGCTGTTCACCAATGATCCTACAAGTTGTAAAGCAGTCCCCATGCCACCCCCTAAGCCCTGAACCCTGAACCCTCAAAGACTTGAAGTCAGTTCATCCAAGTTCAGTCTTTGAGGGTTCAGGGCTGAGGGCATAGTGTGGACACTAGGGTTCAGCAGTCCTCCTCTCCTAAAACTTAGAACCTATTTTGCCTAATCTGCATCTCCCCCACCATCATTGTCTGTCTGCTGCCACTACTTCCCTAATCACCTCTTGAAACGTCTGAACTCCCATCCTCTGACTTCATCCAATGTCTCCTCTTGCACTTCTTGAATATCAGTGCATTTCTAAATAGCTTTGGATAATGTTGTAGTACTTGAATCCGGTCATTTTCTGCTTTCTGAGATCATTTTCTGCTTTGTAAATGGCTTTGGATAAAAGTCTCAGTTACATTAACACATAATGTAATGCTATTTCCCAATACCAAGTTCACAGAGAACAGCACTATTTGTAGTCCATCGTTTCATTTTTCCACACATCGGTCCTGGCCACGTGCAGTGTTTCCCCGTGCTGGGTCTTCAACAGTCTTGGGCAAGTTGGGACAGGACTGGAAAGAGCTGTGTAAATCATAGTGCCATCACAATGTGTGTATGGGGTTGACTGGAAGTATTGTACATCCTAACCAAGGTACAGCCACAGTAGATAGTAGTGTGTGTGTGTGTGATCAATCGGGTGTTTACCGGCTGTGTTAGAACTGTGTCTGTCCATGCATAGAGAATGACTCATACTGGTGTCCAACGCATTCTCACACACACTTTCTCTCTCTCTCCCACACACACACACACCAACCATCCCCTCCCCCCACTCCTTTCAGCAGGACGTGAGGCAATGGCGGTCGCCTGCCTGCCCAATCACCAGCTCTAACATGACAGCCTCAACTTAATCCCCGTTAAAGTACAGTAGCCTAACTCCACAGGAAGTGGGCCTCCCTGGCACGATCGGCCAGGCTCACTATTTGGCAGGAAGTGAGCTGCTCAGCTCTGACTGACACCTAAGAGGCATCCACTAGTTAGCATCACATTGTTCTGTCTTGCTCTCACTATCTGATTAAATAACAGCTGAATCTTGAACATGAGTTTCTACATGACTAAATGACAAAGCACACATTTCTACTCATGTCCACTCCCTCAGGAAAGCTCAGGGCCATGGCTGGCCATGTTTAGGGAAGTGTGTTTGAGCACTGTGTGTGTGTGTGTGTGCAGGACTCATTGAGTTAATGTCTTATCAGAGGAATGCCAGCGTCGTCTCTGTGCAGGAGATTAGAACTAAAGATCGATCATGTGACTGAGCCTCAGCTCCGTGTGGCTCCCTCAAGCAGACCAGTGTGTGAAAGCACACACACACACACACACAGAGAAAGAGGCCCAAGTACACAGGACATGTAGAGACACTTTATACAATATGCAGAACATATTGGCACACTTACACACACAATCGCTTCATTAATGTGAAGACCGTCCCACGCCCCTACACACACACACACACAAAAGACTTGTACACACAACTGACAAATGGAGCCATTTGTACACATTCACACACTGAGAGAAATGTAGGGCGGGGCTGGGACACACACACTCACATAAGACAAGTAAACACACCCTTAACACACACACACACACACGAGTACCAAGGACCAAGTACCACAAGGACCACAGGACACTGACCTCGTTCCAGGGCGTTTAGCTTTCACAGGTGTGTCATGCTTGTCCTGTAATTATTCCAATCATTCAATGTGTCACGTAAATAATTCTTGACAGTACATCAGTTCTCCCCCTCTTTTGCGCTTCTCTCCTCCATGAATGCAATTAAGGGCTGACAGACAGACGCACACCCATATTCTGTCAGCAACATGATGCTGTACATCTTCAGTGTGTGATGGCAGAGTATTACAGTGGAGGGATGTGTGTACAAAGTCAAGACTTTTGTTTGGATTGTGTTGCAATCACAGCACTATGGAAAGTTTCAATGACTCGTTCCACAGACCTCATTCTCCTTCTGAAGTTTTATTAGAAATATTCCACTTTTTCGCTGATGATTCAGTTAAAGTAAAAATAAAAGCTAACACACACAGTGTTAACGCTGAATATGCAGTGATTCTCCAATGGTGTAAAACTAATGCTCTACTGAATAAACCTATACTGGGCAAGGGACCAAGGGACACAGGCAGAGATAAATGATGGAGAGAACTAGAGAGAGAGAGAAATAGAGAGAGAGAGAGAGAGAGAGAGATGAGCTTGAGTGAGTGTGAAGAGCAAGAGAAAAAGATGGGGCCTCTCAGAATGACTGACAGTCATAAACACCGATACATACAAGACGTCTGACAGGAACCCAATGCAATACATCTCTCCATATTTATACAAACATTCTGGAGAGAGACAGCAGTCAAGCAACAAAGTAATAGTACTTGGTGAGATTGTAAGAGTTTTATATAAATATTAAAATTGTATACAAAATGTAATAAATGAATCTGTGTTAACCGACAGAGAACAGGAGATAAATATCTTCTCTAGCAGGCTACTGGTCTAGCATTGTTTAAACAAAGGAAAATAAAAATGGGATCAAAACCAACATATCTTCCAGCAATGAAGAAAATACAGACAAAAATATACAATTCAAGCTGTGGCACTCTGGAGAATATTTCTTTTAACCCTTTCAAAAGCAGAGTGTCTCGGTCTACATTTCAATCAAAAAGTATTGCAAATATTGTCTGGTAAGTAGCCTACTTCAGAAGGCCTTGTGAACAGAGGAGCCTCTTGTGATCTTCAGGCCAACTGTGGCCCACTGGCACCCCCTGCTGTCAGTAACCCTCAAATGTTCATCATCATGCAGGCTGGCCGGCCCAGCGCAACAGCAGAGATACAGTCTTCTGTCATCTTGTGGGTTTCCAATCGCGCTCTTCATAGTAGACTTGGGAAATGCAGAGGGTCTCCACATCCATCAACTCCACATCAATCAATGTGTTAGCAAATGGAGAAGTGGCACCCAACACGACGTACCCAACACTGGGACTGGGACTATTGGGACGTGTGGAGACTTTCCACATGATCTTGTGTGAAGGTTCAGCAGACTGCTGATGTTTGACAGTTCAGAGGGGAGCCATTTGGATCTTAATAGCCCCATTGCTAGCTGGACTTGTGACAGGGAGGCTACACCAGATGTGTTACTGAGAGTTCAGTCCTTGCCTGAGAGAAACAACAAATCACTGATTTAGGTTCCAGGAGAGATGACCTCTTTCTCTGTTTTGTTTTAGGGCTGCATGTTGCATGGCAACAGCCAGTATTGCGCTGCAGAGCTGCAATCCTCAGAGGAGAGGCAGAGAGACACGGAGGATCACACGGCCTAGGGCAGGTAGACAGGGCAGATAGAGAGCCCTGGATATGACAAAGGGCAGAGGCAATGGAGCTGTCTGTGAACTGTTTATATGTTTGTGTGTGTGTGTGTGTGTGTGTGTGTGTGTGTGTGTGTGTGTGTGTGTGTGTGTGTAAACTGCCAACACTGTCAATGCACACGCACACACGCACAGAATGCAAGTTCCATATAAAATGAAGACTTGCTGGGATTCGCATTATTTACTGTTTGGTACAGGAACTTCATGATCTGGATGAGCCAACACGGGATCATGACAGAGAAACCATTTCCTGTGATGTCAGCCTGTTTATAAGCCCTTTTATCAAAGATCATCGAGTAGCTCCACTTCAACCCTCTGCTTCCATGTTTACACTGACAGCTGGCATGTCTATGTAATGAAAACAACTTAGTTCAGCAGCAGTAGCATTACACTGTAAAAAAAAATACAAACTAAATAATATCAACATTGTGATGCTGGAATGCTCCTTTTAAAGTTTAAAAAAAATCACAAAATAAGTGAATCACTACATATAACCTCAAATATTTTATATTCACAATGAATGCAAAATAAAATAGGTAAATAAGTATCTGTAAAGAACAAAAATGTTAAAATAGGCATCTATAAAATGAGAGGAAACAACAGTGAGGTGTCGTTTCAGGCTTCCCGGCTGAGACTGAAACATAGCAGCCTTCGCCTGCAGGGGGCGCTTGTGAACAAGATCAAAACAAAGAGGACATTTAGAGCTCCATCAGGCCAAGCCACCAATCACATGCAGAGGGTGCCTGTGAGGTCATAACCCCTTTGGTCTCCGATCAAATCAACTGAGCTGTCACAACTGCCCAGCAGCCACTCAGACTGAGCCTGTGCAATGGCCCAGACTTCCGATTAATCAGGAAAAATTGGCACATGGGGCAATGTAGTGAAGGACTAACACTGAAACTGAAAACTGAAAATGATTTAGATAAATGATTTTAGATCAATCTGAAATTCTTACAAAAAAATAAAATAAAATAATAAAAATGTCAGCAGAGGCCAACATGATTGTGTGTGCGTGCGCGTGTGTGTGTGTGTGTCTGTTTTAGGGTGTTCACGCATTTGTAAGTAAGTCTCAAAGAAGACTGGCCAGGCTGGTTGTTGGTCCATTCTGAGCTTGGATCTGCACTGGAGGAGGCCCATCTGTCCACTGCCAAACAGACAGACAAACAAACACACACAAAAACCAAGTTAACCTCTCAGGGTGTTGACAAATTGTGAAAGTTCATTTTGTATTTGGGCCAACATGGATTTGCGTCCCTTTCAGCAGCCATGTTGTCTTGCTGATAATCTGTCTGTGTGTGTGTGTGTGTGTGTGTGTGTGTGTGTGTGTGTGTGTGTGTGTGTGTGTGTGTGTGTGTGTGGCAGACTGAGCTTGCGGTGTGCATGGTCCAATCTATTAACATGTATTTTAAAAGGACCCCTGACTAGTAAGACATATTGGCCTTATAAGACTCTCTAAAAAAACTCCAAATGCTTTCCTTCTCATTCAAACTTTTAGAAATTTGCAGAGCTTGTAAGCTGCAAGCTGTAAGCTGTAAGCGGGCTTGTTTGAAATGACTGGCTGGCTTAAGGCAATGCATTCTGGACCTTAGTCACCTTGGGCCTATCATATGGGACTAAAACCTAGCGGGAC
>PYXC01001978.1:0-75000 GCA_015244755.2 Tenualosa ilisha | reverse complement strand
AGGCAGTTCTCACTGACCAGATCAGAGGCCTGTCTAATCCTATGGTTATTCCCACACCTGAGTTCAACTAGCTCAGCCAGGTTAGCCAGCAGGATACCTCCACCTCACAGACCCAAACAAACACCCACAGCACCGGAGCAAGGCAGACCTAAGGCACAGGGGAGCCGTGGTCCAAGCTGCTAAGGATTGTGGGATAGCTGGCGGACTCACTTGGCCTCGTTGTAGCGTCCCTGGAAGAAGGAGAGCAGGCCTCTGATGTAGAAGGCTGCTGCACGCAGGCAGTGGGAGCTGCAGCAATGGCACACAGGAGACAGGAAGTGAGGTGTTGTTTACATCATTAATATACTATTTAAATAAACATAAACAAACAACAACAACGTAGCAAACAAACAAACCCAAAACACAACAAGCTTTATAGATGCAACCTAGTATCAGACACTCATTTGAACAGGGTGTGTAGACAAACAGGTACAATGACAGAGGAATGTGTGTGTGTGTGTGTGTGTGTGTGTGTGTGTGTGTGTGTGTGTGTGGTGTGTGTGTGTATAAAGGCATGTTTTGCAGTGGACAGCTTACCTGACAGGGAAGTTGTGGTCTGGGTTTATCCTCTCCAGCAGACTGTAGAGCTGCACAGGGCACAGGGCAAAGGGCAAAGGGCAAAGAGGACAGGTCAGGGAAGGGTTGGCTCCAGGTGAACTGCTCCCACAACTAATGCACACAGCATTCAACTCTCCATAAATGCCACTGTTGGTCCACTGAGGTGGCGTGTGTGAGTGTGTGTGTGTGTGTGTGAGGGATGGAAATTAGCCACCCACCACATGGGTAAATTTGTAAATTTATCTGCCACTGTGGCAGGGAATACAGGCTATGGTCCCCTGTGACACAGTGCTACAGGCTATGGTCCCCTGTGATACAGGCTATGGTCCCCTGTGACACAGCACTACAAGCTATGGTCCCCTGTAGTACAGGCTATGGTCCCCTGTGACACAGCACTACAAGCTATGGTCCCCTGTAGTACAGGCTATGGTCCCCTGTGACACAGGCACTACAGGCTATGGTCCCCTGTGACACAGGCACTACAGGCTATGGTCCCCTGTAGTACAGGCTATGGTCCCTTGTGACACAGGCACTACAGGCTATGGTCCCCTGTAGTACAGGCTATGGTCCCTTGTGGTACAGGCACTACAGGCTATGGTCCCCTGTGACACAGCGCTACAGGCTATGGTCCCCTGTAACACAGCACTACAGGCTATGGTCCCCTGTGGTACAGTCACTACAGGCTATGGTCCCCTGTGGTACAGGCTATGGTCCCCTGTGACACAGCACTGTAGATGCAGGGAGGCACTGCTACAGATTTCTTAACATGTAACCTTCATTTTAAATCACTTCAGTCTATTCAGACTTCATTTCCTTATATTCCACAACCTGGTAGGTAACCCTTTGTGAGAGTAGCCAACCCTTCACATAAAAACAAACAACCAACCAAAGAAAAAACAAACAGATTTTTTCTCTCCCCTGATTATTCATTGTGACCTATTCATGATGTACACAGCAATGCTTTAGTATACAAGTGGCTGGTGAAAATGTTGAACGGCTGGTAAACTTTAGAATCTTCCAGTCACAGTGTCAGGTGGACAAAAAAGTTAATTTCCCTCCCTGGTGAGTATGAGTGAATGTGTGTATGTGTGTGTGTGTGTGTGTGTGTGTGTGTGTATGGATATACAGTTCTTTTCTCATAATATAAACTTTTAGGATTATGTGTAGGTTTATGTAGGTGGGTGTGTGTGTGTGTCCTACCTCCTGGTGTCTGTTGCCTTCTCTGATGTAGACACTCGCTAGGTTAGTGACAATAAAGGTCCAGAGCTCCTGATGCGTGGTGAGCTGAAACACACACCAGTAGCAGATCAGATGAGATGGCTGGTTGTGCAAGAGCTTAGAGACCGCAAAGGATTCAAGATTTTTGCATTTCAGAAGTGTTGAATCAGGTCCATCTTATGTTCTGTTCCATTTTTTAACTAAAATGATTCCTATGATTCTTCATTACCATTCATTGTTAGGCTACACATTCATCAGAAAACATATTGTTCTTTGATCTGTTTTTCTTTAGGCCTGTGTCTTTGTCAATCTCATGATAAAACATGCCTGATAGAGGAAGAGATTATGATGTTAGGTAGGCTAATCTATGGCAGCTTCATTAGCTGAAGGGTCATCATTGGACCATTAGAAGAGGAATGTGCCAACTCCTCATTTGACATGAAGGTCTAAAATCAGGCAATCAAAGGTGGAGAGACAATGCAGTGATTTGCTGTGATTTAAACACAGGATTAGTCAAGAATACTTCACTGTGCGGATAAACACATTATCTCAATTCATTCTGTAAGCCATTTAATTTGATATATAGTTTGTCATGTGATCAACACATGATTTCAATTCATTCTGTAAGCCATTTAAATTAATACATAGTTTGTCATGTAATAAACACATTATCTCAATTAATTCTGTAAGCCATTTAGCCATTTACTATGCACTATGCAATGGAGTTGTGATGGCAGAATAAGTGCATGTAATGTAATCAGGGCTGAGTGTTGATTGGCCCAGACAGTCATTTTTTCTTGATGTCTTTGACGGCATCTGTGGCGTCCTCCTCTCCAGCTCCATCCTGTGGCGTGCGATGCACATCGCCGGTATGGGAGACATTTGACAGCACATGGAGCAACAGGATCTGTCTGTCTGTCAGTCTGTTTTGCCAAGGTCTGCCCCAACCCTACTTCTGACTGACTGGGAGCCATTTGGTTAGCGTGGTTGAGAGGGAGAGCTGTGCCTCTGTTAGATCCAGAGAAATGCTGGACAAATCTCTGGGTGAACGCCATTTTTTTCCAGCTCTGGTTTGTGTGACTTACCTGCAGTGCTGTGGTGAATTGAGCCTCAGCATTGTCCATGCAGTTTACAGAGATACAGTACAGACCCTGGGGAACACACAGGGGTCACAAACAAACAAACGATAAACAAAAAGTCTATGTGATGGCATTCCAAAAACAGCTTGACTAACAGTACCAATAACCACTCTGTCTCAGCTCTATCAGGATCAGTTAAGGTTTCATTCTATAAGGAACGATGTGTATGTGTGTGTGTGTGTGTGTGTGTGCATTCAGAGACATTAAACAACAGGGATATTGACTGATTCACGCAAGATTTCTCCTTTAAGGAAAGATGTGTGTATGTGTGTTATATACTATAAGGAAGGGTGTGTGTGTGTGTGTGTGTTCCATACTCACCAGTAGTGTGTGTAACTGAGCCGCATGATTGGAGAAGAGACGTGGAGACTGCTGACACAGCTGACAGACCTGCGAGATCTATCACACACACACACACGTGACACTTCTTTATTAATACATATGTACAGTACATGTTACTAAAAGACAGGAAAATGTTCCATCTCTGCCTATCCATCTCTCTAACACACACACACACACACACATTTTTACCTCCTGCAGGGCAGTAGCCTTGTGTCCTGTGACCAGGCGGCACATGATGATGTGTTCTAGAAGGATGACTTGGAACGAGGAGAGAATAGGACTACAGTCCAGCACTGAGACGCACACACACACAAAAAATAGGATTTCCATTAAACAAAGATTCTTTTTCAGTTTGTGTTCCTGCAATGTGTGTGTGTGTGTGTGTGTGTGTGTGTGTGTGTGTGTGTGTTTAATACTCACTTTTGAGCTTCTCTAGCTGCATAAGGGCTTTGTCTGTGTACTTCTGAGCCTTCTCCAAATAGCCAGCCTGCATCGAATGCATGACGGTCACCTACAACACACAACCACAGAAGGAAGAGAGTCAGAGAAGGACATATCAGTCCAGATCCTGCAAACAAAATCTCTGAGACATTGTGGAACCTGGATTGTTTGTGTATGTGTGTGTGTGTGTGTGTGTGTATTTGTGTGAGAATGGTAGATGCACATTGTCAGAGAGATATATTTGGTGTATGTGTGTGTGTGTGTGTGTGTGTACAGTATGTCTTTCTGCTATGTGTGTGTGTGTGTCTCACCAGGTAGACCAGCACACACATGTGCTCCTTAGGGAGCCAGTGGAAAAGGTCTGCAGGGTTGCTAGGCAGTATCTCGTCGTCATGGAGAGTAGAGATGGTCTGGATACACTGTTGCAGCTGCTTCAGACAGGGCTTCACACTCTTCACCTAAACACACACACACACACACAAACACACACACACAACCATAAGCTACATATGTACATACCACACTCTTCACCTAAACACACACACACACACACACACGACCATAAGCTACATATGCACATACCACACTCTTCACCTAAACACACACACACACACACACACACAACCATAAGCTACATATGCACATACCACACTCTTCACCTAAACACACACACACACGACCATAAGCTATGGCTAGAGTTTTAGAGCATACACATATATTTTCAATGGAAATGCCTAAACATATGCAGTATGCATGCGTGCATGAAGTGAAAAACAGATGTTTGAGTCTAACACAGGGTCACTGTATGAAATTGTAAGTGTATGTGTATATATGTACGTGTGCATGTTACTGATGTGTGTGTGTGTGTGTGTGTATATGAGTCTGTCTGTCTCTGTCGTGCGCACTCTCCCTCACCTGGCCAGCATCCAGGTAGTGTGTGACCTGCAGCACGAGGAAGAAGACCCTGAGGGACTCCTTCTGGATGGGGTTGCCCTGCCAGTTCTCCACTATCTGCCCACACAGCGTCAGCAGAGGGTGCACCTCCTGCAACTTACGCTCCATCAGAAGCAGCTGCGCGCACGCGGGCACACGCACACACACACACACCATGGACACACACACACACACACACACACACACACACCACGGACACAGGGCGCACGCACGCAGACACATCAACCACGGACATAGGGCACACACACAACACGGACACACACATAAATATCCAATAATGCATTACTCTAAAATGACTGAAAGTACACAACAAACGTGTGTGCGAGTGAATGTACATTATTTGGATACTTACCATGCCTTTACTCAGGAGGAACAGCGCCCTGGGGGAGAAGAGACACAGTTAAACTCTTGAAAACACAAACATTGCCACACATCATTTGTGTATGGCAGACACACATGGATCTTCGGATGATGTGCATACATTGTACATGTTGTTGTTGTTGTTGTTGTTGTTGTTGTGAGTGTGTGTGTGTGTGTGTGTGTGTGTGTGTGTGTGTGTGTGTGTTTTAGTGCGTTTCCCTCCGCCTGGAGTGCTCTCAGCCCGCTACCATACCTGCCAACCTTGAAGAAAAAAAATAGCAGCCTACAACCGCAACCAAATAGGCTATTGGCCTGTGCTATTTTGGACAGTACACATCAGAGTTGTCAACGTTTTACAGGCAATGAATCACCTGACCTACAGAGACTCAGTAGACGTACCCTATAGTCTATTACCCAGATAGATCAACTAGGCCAGTGTTGTTGTGTGGCCTCTACGGTCAGGTATTTCATAAAGTCATCAGTTATCAACAAACTAATATCTAAGACATGTCTGTTGACTACATACTTACATACAAATTTTACAGTTTGGCAAACTACATTAACTTTGAGGAGTCACAGACCCCTTCCGCTTCTTCTTCTTCTTAAACATATCTTCTTTTTACATGTCATAACGTCGTACAAGAAAAACTAAAACTAACCAATTCACAGTGAAACACACGGAACCATAACAATCCTCGCCTGACTATTCTGTTCTTTGATCATCAGATTCAGAGTTGCCTATGTTTTTTTTTCTTTATTGAAAACTTTTATGATTATTATAAAATTCTGATTGTTCTAACCTCTAATGTCAGACTTTAACAATGAGAACAGCACATATCTCCTTTATGACAACATGAGAACTTCATGTTATTCTTTACATGTGTCCAGAGCCATGCATGTGCCTGTATGGGCCTATAAGACTGACATTTGTGTTGCTGTCTCTTAATTCCCAATGTTCAAAAAAGACATTCCAGGTTAGCGTTTTATGGAAATGCCAATATCAGCACCGCAGTCTGCAGGCTTCAAAGTACATGGGAGCGTCAGAACGCGTGGCTGCTGGGGAAAATGCGTACAAGTTGGCAGGTCTGCCAACCAAAATTTGTGTGTGTGCGTGTGTGTATCTGTGTCTACCTGATGAACTATGGACCCCTCTCTGTATGTGTGTGTGTGTCTATCTGATGCATTATGTACCTACCGCTGTATGTATGTATGTGTGTGTGTGTGTGTGTGTGTGTACCTGGTGTACTCTGAGCCCACTACTCTGGCGTACTCAGCCCCGACACCCAGCAGGTCACAGGCTGACACCAAGTCCTTCTCCAGGGTGTGCAGTTGCTGAGGGAAGAACACAAACGAAAACATACACACACACACACACACAGGAGATTTAACAAAGACAACCTACAGTTACCACAGATCACAGACAAGTGGTGTTGTAATGAGGTACAACGTGTGTGTGTGTGTGTGTGTGTGTGTGTGTGTGTGTGTGTGTGTGTGTGTGTGTGTGTGTGTGTGTGCGCGCGTGCGCGCGCGTGCATGTGTGTGTGTGTGTGCGGCTGACTCACAGCGAGCTGGAAAAGGAGTCGACAGTGCCAGTAGGGTGTCTGCTGGGAGATTTGAATGGCCTTTCGCAGAAGAGGCTTTGCAGAGTCCACCAGGTTCTTCAGGGAGAGGCAAGAGATTGGGAGTGAGAGAGGGGTGATTTGAGAGAGAATGAATACAAACGAACACTTTTGTGAGATGAGAATGAGATTAAAAAGGAAAAACAGTACGGTGTCCTAACATCAACATAATTGATTTATGCTTCTGAACCTAACAAACGCAAAGTCTTGCACTAACCTGTTGACAGTACAGTTCAGACAGAAGACTCGCTGCCTCAAATTTAACATCTTCAAACTGAGGGAGCTGTTTTTTTTGGTAAAGGAAAAATTTGGCCTGAGCCAAAGTTACTTTACTTGTGTAGCAGTAGACTTGTCATGTAATGCTATACATTTAAACATCCAAGAAGTTTTCCATGTCGTAAAGTATTCATTTATTTTAAGAAAAAGCACTTGGCATGCATTTTCTCTGTACGACATGGACTCGATATTTAGTAAAAGGATACTTGTTGTGAGATGAACCACTGTGGGATGAAAACAAGGCAGAAACATGTCAAACGTGCATTTTATTGTAGGCTACAAAAGAAAGTGTTTATTGCAACTCAACCGAGTGACGCTGCTAAGTATACTACGGTATTATTTGCAGCACTCCAGTAATGCTGAGCTGGCTCAGTTGCTAACTAGCGATTTACAACCTTGTAAGTAAATAAGTATTTTTTAATCATTATTCATACACGACATCCTCAAATAACTTCACAGCGTGTGAATATTATAAGCAATACATTTAACTACACACGGAGACTTGGCATTAAAGGCATCGTATCAGGACCAGTCACAGAGGCCTGCTCCTCTAAAATATTCCCATAACATTACATCCTCGACCTTTCCTAGCCCAACTTACCGCTTTTTCCAAGTGATTCCGGGCGAGCTCGCTATTCTTAGTGTGGTGGTACAACACAGAACCAAGCTGCAGATGAGTTCGCGCTTCAACCCTTTGCGGTGGCTTGAACTGAAAAACGGCTTGGAGGCAATGTACGCAAAGACGAATCTTCGGGGGACTAGATGTCCTAAAATGTTCTGCAAAACCAAGCAGAGCAAGGTACCAAGATTCTAAGGCCTCTCCTCCGGTCGCCATTTTAACAATAACAATAGCCACCGCGCCACTCCTGTTCCTTTCCACCAGGTGGCGACATAGAGCCATGATCAGAACTGCATTATCTATAACGATACCGAGGGGTGACAACCAAATGGGCTTAAGTGGTAAAAAGGAAAAAAAAAAATATGGCCTTAGTGAGACTGTAAATCCTCTTGAAGGTCTATTCTAATTCTGGTGTTTTTTTTTTTCCAGAGTGACATCCTCCTGCCTCATCTGCTTCTAAATGTATCTCTGTTACAGTTTCTTCTGAATGCTTAAACATAAACAGTGATTGTTTTGGCACAATCTCTGAAACTATTAGCACTTGTTGCCAATTTATTCAGTCTGCCAAACTAAAAGCTCAATAAATGCTTTACACTCAGTTTGAAAGACATTTTTTGCTAAACTGTAAACACAACACACTGCACACCACACTTTTTGCAAAACTGTAAAGACAACTCACTGCTTTAGATCATTTTAGCAATTTTATAGCACACTTCTAGAAATAACGTACACATTGGTGTCCTCTACTCACACTATTCTGACAATTGCCTTCCTACATTGACACATGTCAAAGACTCTTAGATAATTACCTCACTCATCCAGACCTTTAGCACTGCAAAATCGACAGGTAAGGATTTGGTCTGGATTACAATATAGGATAATATTAGACAGAGAGTGAAAGAGATGTACGAATTGAGAAGTATGTTTAGCATAGCATAGCGACCACCATCCTAGCAACGGGCTAGCAACCAATTCCAACCAAGTACCCTTGCTACTTCCTCGCAACTACTTCCATAATAACAACCCAGCAACCAACCCAACAACCAACCCAGCAACCAACATCACTAACCATCAGCGTTATGTCACTGCAGGAACCATATGATCACTATGCCCAACTATGGCCACCAATTCAACTACTCAAACATTTGTATCCATATTTAGTAGTTTAATAGCCTTCAAATGCAATAAACAATAATAACCAACTTGATTAAAACAACAAACAATGTGTTAAGCAACCATCAACATTATGTCACTGCAGGAGTAATATGATGCATCCAACCATCTCCACCAATTCAACTACTGAAACATTTTTTATTAATAAGTAATTTAATAGCTGTGACCAACCATCTCCAACAAACTGTCAAGTGTAAACAATAAACAACAAACAGCCACAGGCTGTGTCTGTGGCATTAATATTGCCTTTACTCAGTGGTGTGCATTTACCACAATTCAGTGGTGTGAAATTTAAAGTATTTAATTTGTGTTACTGTTACTTCTGATGCATGTCAAATGATGCCTTCTAACAGGAGTTTAAACAAATAATACACATTACTAACATGTGCGTGAGCTTCTTTTCACAGCCATCTCTGCTTATTCATTATGAAATTCTTACATTTATGGATTGCCCAGATGTGTGTCCAGCTGCCTACTCTGTAAACCAGGGGTTCTCAAACCTTATTGGGCCCATGGAGCAGATTTTTCTTCCAGGACCCAGCATAATCGCTACAAAAAATTAAATATAAAATTTCAGTAAATCTGTAGGAGTCGTGGTTCAAAAGTGTCAAATGTATGCATTGAGGTTCATTTTCTGCAAATGACACATGGTATAATGTACATGTAGTTATCATCCCACCCCTCAAACAAAACATCATCACTCAGTATTTGAGCTGTTAGATGGAGGGATCCCCTTAAACCTGCAGGGTTTGAGTTTGATCAACACTGCATGCAAAAATAAGATAAAGTAGTCAAAACACAAACATCAGAGGATAAAAATGCTGTTTTTTCTGGTATGTTGCTGATGTCACAGGATGCCTTATGGACCTCGAGTTTTTCTCAGACATTAAACCCGGAAGGAAACCAGAAACGTCTGCCTTTCCTCAGTGACTTATGATATGCTTGAGTTTAAAACAACGATGTGGATTATATGCTGTCTAATTAACATGGCTTTCATACATCGCACCAAATCAGGTAAATGCTTTTCTGGATAAACCTATTTTGTGGGTTACCAATACTATTACACTTTTTAACCCTTAACCCCACCCTGCAATGGCAAGGGTGTTAATAAGCACTTCATTTTTAAGACGTTTTTAAGAAGGTTTTTGCTTATTTGTTTTTTGTTTACTTGAAATTCAGAGAAGCCGTTCAATTTGTTGCAACATGTTGATGTCAAAAATGGTCAACAGATATTGAGTTATAGAAAGACTGTAGAAGGACCTTTAGTAGGAATCTGTTTGATAATTTAATTACAGTTGTATATATAGGCCTACAGGTCATTTATTAATGCTTTCATTTAGTTTCAGTTAATCAAAAAACATTGACAGAATATATATTATGAGTATACTATATGTATATTATAAATGTACAGCATTTAGTAGTCGGTATATTCTGTTAGCTACCTAACCTACTGCCTGCTGACGAAGCACGGATTTTAAAATATTATTGAAAGATTTTAAAATTTTATTGAAAGATAGACACAGTACAATTAGGAAATCCTGCCACTGAATTCAAAACAATGTTTTAAATTGTTTACAAAGCCTACACAGTGGGCTGCTAAAACTAGCAGTACTAAAACACAACAAAGTGAGTAGACAAAGTTGACCAATCACAGCCCTTGCAGTCTGCGATGGTTCGTTGTGTCGTCAGTTACAAAATCAGTTACACTTTGTTTTGTGTGTTGGTGTATTTCAGCAGCCCCTTTGTAGGTCCTTTTTGCAACATGCTAGTCCAATGTATAGACTCTGTAAGTAATGTAAGATCATTTGAATTCAGTGGCAGGATTTCCTGATTGTACTGTGCCTGTCTTTTAGTTTTGTTTTAAATTCAGCACTTTAGCAGACAGTACTTTGTTGGCAGTTATTAGAAGTTTGCTTGTTAACAGAAAATAAACTGACTGCCCGGAAATTTGTAAATAGTTCTGTTCTATCTGTAAATACGGTAGTTCTTAATAATATCATAATTTGCAGAATACAAGCAGCATAATAACATTTGTAGATGCTTCATAATATGGCATTTTTAAAAGAGCTGACGCACATATTGAATGAGAGTACAAGAAAAAGGGGGGGGGGGGGGGGGGACTTATGTGGTCAGTCACCCCTGAACACCCCTGTAATAGACAACCTGTGACAACTACACTCTTTTACATTGGGCATGAAGGAAACTGAGAAGCGCCACTTTGCTGAAGCCTGTGCTAAACAGGGGCATGTGTGACATTCTTTCTTCACAAAAAAGTCAAAGAGAATTCTGGAAGTGGAATGTGTGATTAATTGTGATTAACTAAATTTTCTATTGTGATTAATTCGATTTTTTTTTTAAGCAATTGACAGCACTAAGAAAAATACAAATGATTGACCCTTGTATTTCACGGTAGTTACTGGTAGGGCCACTGAAGTTACACCAATTTAATCCAGCAATCTTCAGCTATGCAGTGTTAGAAAAAGCAGTGGGGATGATGGCACACACATGTGGTAACTGCACTATGACCTCATACAACATGTCTCTCTTCCACAGCTGGGTCTCCTGTGTCTGTGTTCAGTCAGACTGGAGGATCCGTTACTCTGGAATTCCAGCAACACCAGCCTCTGGAGAGCAATATAGTTACCATACAGTGGCAGTTTGACTCAGTGAAAATAATGCTATATTTACCATCATCTAAAGAACCTCAGGTATACACCCATAAAGACAGAGTAGTGTTTAATAAGGAGACCTTCTCTCTGGAGCTGAAGAACCTGCAGAAGAATGACAGTGGACTCTACAGAGGAGAGATCAATGCTGGACAGAATGATATTAAAGTTGAGTACAGACTCTCTGTTCAAGGTGAGTATGACTAATGATTCACACACACACACACACACACACACACACACACACACACACACACACACACACACACAGTTTAGTTTAGTTTTAACAGTGGGACAGTGTATATTGAGACATTGTGTAAAACAAAAGATTATGGTATATAACCCCAGTTCTCTGAAGGAGAACATGAGATGCCACCTATTGGGATATCCCATTTGGAGATACTATCTTGCTGAATCCTCTAGAACACAGTCTGTCATCAGACATAAGCATGCATATGTCAGACGCAGCCCCTAGACTGTATAACACTGGCGAATGCCCGCCGTCTTCCTCTTTCACACTTGAAGTGTAACAGCTGAAGTGTACAGAGGCAAGCCAGATGCCGTCTCGTGTACTCCTTCAGAGTTTTGACCAAAAATGTTGTGGATGATTATAGTGACAGTAAAATAGTTATCAGAGACTTAATTTCCACAAAGGACAAGTTTGTTCATATTGAAAGATGAGCATGCACCCAAAAAGTTCAATTTGATCAAGTGTTTACATGATTATTCAATCGGAATAGGAACAGCATAAACCACCCCTTTCATTCCAATTAAAATTTAAATCGGATCAGAAATTCTATTCTGATCAGGGTGTTTACATGGGTCATTTCTATTCTGATTGAGCTATTATTACGTCTCTATTCTGACTAAAAGTGTCTGTGTAAACAGGGCTATTGACACACAGACCAATTACAGTCAAACACACACAGGCTATATCATAAGCCCCCACCACCACCACCACACACACACACACATACATACAAGCACGTGTTCATCAAAATGCCCTCACACACACACACAGCCCCAAAGTATGCTGGATTGTGCAAAATCTGCATTAACCCCCACCCCATGCCACATAAAAATTCATAAAATAGACTCACCTAAACATCTGTCCATCTATGTGTAAAAATTTGCGTTAAAAGGATTGTTTTGTTGAGTTTTAGAAGAATTTGAAATTGATTATATTAATTCTGTTGGGAGAGTATTCCACTGATTTACAGACACCAAAAAACGGATGATTTTGCAAATGTAGTTTTTACGTTGTGGAATTCTCCCCTACAGACCGATCTAGTTGTGTGTCTCATGGTCTCTAAGCATAGTGCAGTGATTTTTTTAATGGTGGTTCAAGATTCAATATATTATATTTATGAAGTACAAAACAGTAGTGATGTTTTCTCCTGTTGCAAGTCTTGTGTAATGAATGAATGGGCCTTAAGACTGTTTACATGCCTGTGACCAACTTGTGATGCAATACATGAGGTGAGAGATGGTCATTACATAAGACTTCAATGTGTACCTTAGTTTTTTTAAAATGGGATTTGAAGCTAAGAGCCAGGTCAAGAGTAACGGTAACGGTGGGCGGTGGTAGTAGCCTGAAAAAAAAAAGTTGTGGGTTCGAATCCCAGCTGCCAGCGTTGTGCCCTTGAGCAAGGCACTTAACCCTAAGTAGCTCTAGGGGAAACTGGCCCTGAACAATTGCCAGCTGACAAATTGTAAGTCGCTTTGGATAAAAGTAACAGCCAGTATTTAAACTCACATTCTGTTTTGTTTGCCCATTAATTAAGATTTAAGGACAATCTTTTGCACCTGTTTGTAAAGGGCATGGTCACAGTCTTATCAGTGTTCAAGATGAGACAGGAACTATGTAGCCATTTTTATTTCATTTGTTAATGTCATTGCAACCTCGGATACACTTTTCCCATGTGTACAGTATACATTGCGGTATCGTCTGCATGCAATATTATATTGACCTCCTCACACGTTGATGTGAGGTCATTAATGAAAATAATAAACAGACCCCTGTGGCACCACCATTGTGCATGCTTTGGATGGGTGCTGTTGATTCACACACACTGGTGACGATCACTAAGATAAGATTTGATGTTTTAATCTCTTCAGTGAAGTAGCATCAAGCTAATACTTTTTTTCTAAAGCCAAATTGCATAGGATGTAAGAGCTTTTTACAGTTTACAGTTTAAAAGTTGCATATCTTTTGTGCACTACCTGCCTTGAACACTGGGGTTACTATGGCATGTTTAAACACACTAGGGAAAATGCACACGTCAATAGTCTGATTGATTATTTTAGTTAAGGGGGGGCTATAGATTCTTTAAATTTTTTAAGGCAGTGTCTATTCCATGAATATTTTTTACTATTTATAAGTGTAGAATTCTTTCAGCCTTTGACTCATTTGTAGATGTGTCAGCATAAAGGAGGATCTGGCACTGATTGGTAGTTGAGAGGGCCTTTTACAAATATTTGACTTAACTGTTGCACAGAATTTATGAAATAGCCTGGCTGTGGCACCTCATTTTAATGACTACCATTTTCTATAGTACCACTGATTTTGAGCTCTATGTCAACACACTCAATGTTTTCAATAGTTTTTTACGATTCCCCTTTGCATCTCTAATAATTTTAAGGGAAGATTTTGCTTTTGTCTTTCTGAGCTGAGCTGAACTTTATTTCTTATACGTTTAAAGATCAAAGGACAGGTTCAGTTTTTTATACTTAAAGCATTGTTTTCTGATTGCTTATGATGAAATACAATGGTTAAGATAAAGATTTTGATGACTCTTTGGTTGTTCCCTTAGCTGCCACAACGACCACCTCCACTTACAGAATGGCTGCGTAGGTGCATAGCTGCAATCTTTCCTAAAACGCATTAAACTTGTTTGTCTAAACATGAAACTGGTCAGCAATTTTCACTGACACGCTGACACAAAAATCATTGCAAAGTGTGACTTCCATCATCTTGCATTGCTTAAAATTCTTAGGCGGAGGTTTACATAAGGGTTTAAGTTATTGAGAATGAATGGTCAAAAACCTGTTGGAAACCATACTTTGCAGCGAGTTTTGTGTCAGCATATCAGCAAATACTACTGACCACACTGTGAGTTTCACCGAGTTTCAGTATCGCAATCTCTCCCCATGAAATACTCAATTTAACACAACACAATTTATGACATCCTGGAATCCATGCATGAGTTACTTTCATCCAAAGGTTGATGGATGACGGTGAGACATCAGCAAACTAAGCCACTAGCACCTCAGAAAATGTTTAGCTGTTTTACTGTCAACTGCAACAGCTGTACTGAAACACCCATCAAGAAAAAATATTATCAACTGCACTGCATAAAACATTCACAGCAGAGGACACAAATGCAACTATGGGACAACACTAACACATTAAGTGAGATTGCTAACAACTGTGCAAACACAAAACAAGAAGCAATGTAGGCTCTAGCTAGCAACAGTTAGCTTCTGCATAGTTGCACTGCACTCAATCATTGACGAGCGTTACCAAGAGAGCTCTATGAAAATTGATGATTTATGAGTAAGACAGAAAGATGGAATAATCCTTAAAGAAACAAGATTTCACATGTCTGGAGCTGGCCACTGCCCACCAATGCTCGCACAAATAGCCTTTCTTTTTCCTACAGGAGATGTCATCTTCGTGTGGGACTGAATTTTCACTTGAAGTTTTGGACTTCTGCAAGGATAATTCTTATTCTGGCTTACACTTTTGCTGCATTCTTTACTAACAAAGTTGCAGCAATTAGTAGTCAGTTCTCTAACCAATCTACAGAGGTTCCTCCTCCAAGCCTCTCGGCCTACCTCTTGTCTTCTGGACCCTATCCCAACAACCCTTCTTCAGGCCATAACCCCCACCACTGTGACAGCAACCACACATGTGGTCAGTGCATCACTAACTAGGGGTACATTTCCCACCACTTTCAAACAAGCCCAGGTAACACTGCTGCTCAAAAAACCATCCCTTGCTCCCACTCAAGTAGAGAACTACTGGCCTGTCTCTCTTCTTCCCTTCCTTTCCAAAGCCATTGAACGAGCTGTCTTTAAACAGGTCACAGGATTTCTCACTCAGAATAACCTCCTCGACTCCAACCAATCCGGTTTCAGAAGTGGCCACTCCACTGTGTTCGAATTTGATGTAATTTTCAATTAGTAGTAGTCAATTAGTAGTCAGTCAAGGGGAACAGTGACTTCACTTGTTACTTCAGCTTTTTATGTCATCCACTATTCCATCCAGTCAATAATTGTAACTCATTTAATTCATCTTATAATAAATCATTGATCCTGATCCAACGTAACTGAGACATCCAGTCTTCTATTCTGCTGGGAAGAAAACACAACACAACTTTAAGGGGAACAGTGACTTCAGGTGAAAAGTCAAACTGGGAAAAAACCCCAAAATCGAACAACTGAAACAGCGCTTCTGTCTGTGACGGAAGCATTAAAACAGGCCAGAGCGGCAGGTCAATCCTCAGTGCTCATCCTGCTGAACCTATCAGCAGCATTCGACACGGTCAACCACCGCATCCTACTGGACAAGCTGACCAACATGGGTATTGATGGCACAGTGCACTCCTGGTTCAAATCCTATCTTACTGGATGGTATCGTTCAATGTATCATGGCTAGGACAGACATCGGCACTTCACCAACTCACCACAGGAGTACCCCAAAGATCTGTGCTGGGGCCCCTTCTCTTCGCCCTGTACATCACCTTGCTGGGCTCAATCATCCACTCCCATGGCTTCTCTTATCACTGCTATGCTGATGATACCCAGCTCTATCTGTCTTTTCCGCCTGACGACTCCACGGTGTCAACACGGATCTCGGACTGTCTTTCTGATATATCTGCATGGATGAAAGGACATCATCTCCAACTAAATCTCTCCAAAACTGAACTGCTGGTCCTCTCAGCCAAACAAGCCATACACCACGACATCAGCATCAAGATCGACTCCCTGTCTGTTTCTCCCACCAAAGTTGCAAGAAACCTTGGTGTCATGATCGATGACCAGCTGACCTTTGCAGATCACGTTGCCTCTGTCGCTCGGTCGTGCCGTTTCTCCCTATTCAGCATAAGGAAGTCAGACCCAACATGCAACCCAGCTCCTGGTACAGACCCTGGTTATCTCTCGTCTTGACTACTGCAATGTCCTCCTATCAGGTCTACCAGCCTGTGCGGTGAGACCGCTACAGATGATCCAGAATGCAGCTGCACGTCTGGTCTTTAACCAGCCAAAAAGGGCACATGTCACACCTCTGTTCATTGAACTCCATTGGCTACCTTTGGCTGCTCGCATCAAATTCAAGGCACTTATGGTGGCCTACAGGGTGATAGATGGTTCTGCTCCCATCTACCTGAATACTCTCCTAAAGCCCTATGTCACCCGCCGACCGCTTCGCTCCTCTAAGGAACGTTATCTAGCACAGCCAACACCTTGTGCAGGTCAATCCAGACTCTTCTCATGTTTGGTTCCACGCTGGTGGAATGACCTTCCAAGTGCAACCAGATCAACTGATACCCTCTCCACCTTCAAGAAACTCTTGAAGACCCAGCTCTTCCAAGAATATCTCCTGGTGTAAATTTTGAGAATACACTTAACATCTTATACTTAATTTGTTTTTTATACTGCACTTTTTTATTACACTATTGCACTTTCAACTTAAAATAGTGCAGTTCTATGTTAGCAATATGCACTCTTTGTTAGTTTCTTTTTTTGTGTTGTAGCTTGAATGTTATCTTCTTTTGTAAGTCGCTTTGGATAAAAGCGTCTGCTAAATGCTTAAATGTAAATTTTTTAAATTACACTCTGATGAAGAAAGATTTTTTCCTTTTCTAGCTGATTCAGACCTTTATTTGTCTAACTACCAGCATCGATCGATCACAATGATAAATCTGCCAGTAGGCCAATTGCAGGCTATGTATGAACTTGAAAAAGGTCTACTCCAATTTTGCACAAGTGTGGTGTTACACGTGCTATATAACACATTCGATCCTGCTGCAAGTTTAGCTCTGCCATCCTTGTTCCATCCACAGCTTTTTTGTGTTCACTTTGCACATGTTATGTAGACAATGGGCATGTACCATGGCAACCACAATCAAATTCATTCTATTTGGATGTTGCAATTTATCTGCCTAGTTTTTTTTTGTTTGTTCATTTTTTTTGTAACACAAGCAAGTAACAAGGCTATTTTTATATAAGGAGTAGAAAGTACAGATTATTGCGTCTAAATGTAGATAGAGTATCACATTGGCCTGAAAAAGAATTACTGCAGTATAGATAACCGAAATTTCTACTTAAGTAAGGTAACAAAGTATTTCGTTACTTGACACCTCTGCAGCCATGACAATTCACAGTTTCTATGCTGTATATAAAGTTTACTGTTATTTTTAGAGTTAACATTTTAAAAAGTGTTTTTTGTTATTATTTGAGATAAACTACAAAATTTTGTGAAATTAATTTAAATTTAAAAAATCGTTTAAATTAAAAAATCGTAATCGTTTGATAGCCCTAATTTATAAATTTTAAAACATTTTTATTGTACTAAAATGTATTTGTATAAATCTGTGCAAGTATGTATGTATGGTGTTGCGTGTGTGTGTGTGCGTGTGGGTATATGTGTGTGTGTGTGTGTTTTGGTGTTTCAGATCCGGTGCAGGCCCCTGTCCTGTTGGTTGTCTCAAAATGGTCCAGCAGTGACTTCTGCAATGCGACGGTGACCTGTCAAAGTGGTGACCTCAATCTGACCTCCACTTGTAACAGCAGCATCTGCTCTCCTGAAAGCTTCAGGGACACCAGGGACACCACCCTCACCCTCTCTGTCAAAGGTGGTAGAATCATCTGTAACCATAGCAACCCTGTCAGCTGGAGTAATGACACCACTGAGATCAAACCACTTTGTTCTTTTAATCAAGGTAAGTATGACATAGACAAGTCCTTTGACACCGGAACATGTTGTATGTCTAGCTTTGCCTTCCTAGGTTTTACACCATATACTGTAATGGCATAAGGACCAAAATAAACAAGCACATAAAGGCAACACTTCTTTAGAGCTGCAGTTTGGAGAAATCTGGTGTGAATCAATCCATAGCCCTGCAGGTCACTGAGTGCTGTTGGTAGGGTAGATGGTGGTAGCGTTAATATGCCCTTGAGTAAGGCATGTAACCCTAAGTTGCTCTAGGGGAGACTGGGCCTGAACTATTGATAGTTGACAAAAACTGCTAAATGCATAAATGTAAAATGTAAGGGGAACAAGAAAATTTGATACATAGACCAAACTGGCAGTTAGCACTAACTGAATGGGGTACAGAAACTCACCTTCAGCTTAATTTTCCTATGCTACATTCAGTTAACGTTAGCTGCTGGTTTGCTATTTGGTGTATGTTGTATCAAATTCTCATCCTTTTTCCTACAGACAGCATTCTGTGACCTCAAACAGCTATCGACTGAATCACATCGGATTTCTCCTTTAACTGGTCCCAAATAGAATTCAGGTTGTGCATACGTCACCTAGTGGCCAAGTAAATTCACCAGATCCAGGTCCCCAGCAGCAGAAACCCAACAGACAGCCAAATGGATACAAAATTACCTTTATTGAAAATTTACAAAAAATGGAATACCAATGTGAAAATTAGTCCACCAATAAAAAGTAAAAAAAAAATTAAATAAATAAAGTCATTGCTAGGGGCAGAGTTCCTCGGTCGCTCAGTCCCTTCAGAGCAGAGAAACGGTCACGTCAAGGAGGGGGGTTGCGGCAGTTGTCACACCAACAAGGCATAGTTATGGCACTCTATGCAGCAAGACAGCCAATGTGGAGGAAAGGTCCAATAGACAGTAGACCAGGCCAGGAGCTGGAATAGAACATGAGGGATGACCAACCACACCACAGATAGCCAGGGACACATTCAACCACACCAATACAGAAAATATAGTTACGACCCTTTAGGCAGCCATAGCGAGCGTCGAAAGGGACTCAGATGCACCGCCACACGTTCCTCCGGACAACATCAGGGACTGGGACCACGGGAAAGATGCCAGAGACAGGACAATAGCGTGCGTTGAACTTGAGGGCAGCAAGGCGAGGGCAGCAAGGCGAGGGCAGCAAGGCGGCATGGTGCTCTTCTTCCAGCCTTCCCCCACCAGTCCTCTCACAACTGGCTTTTAAATGCTCCTGGCAGGGGGTAGTCTGTCGTTAAGCCATTAGTGGGCAATTGCAATCATAAGCAATAAGGCGAAAGCAATAATCAGTTCTCATCTCCCCATCAGTGGCAATCACTTAGACACAGGAAGTGCAGCCCAAATATGGGCAGAGAGGAGGAGCACATTAATCAGTTCACAAAGGAACAATTTGGTCACATGGGCAAGGGAGAAAGCACAGTCCAAATATGGGCATGGGGCTAAAACAGGAAGTAGGTTGCCAGGTTCTCATGAGCACATGTCTAGAAAGTCAATTTGGGCACCAAATAAACACACACAATAAAATTCAATACAAAAGTGAGACACCACAGCAAGTAACCACTACAATTTGTGAACACACAACACAATAAATTATGAAATACACTGCACACAGTAGGGCCCTAATGTCTCTGCTGAAACAAGCTGGGTCAACCTGTGACACATATACCCCCCAATGTTTACTATATTTACCTATGTTTCCTAATTTCATCGCCATTTCTTTTTTCCCCTCCCAGAAAAAAACATGACTCCAAAACATCCAACTGTACTTGTACTTGTACTTGTACTTGTATCTGCAGTCATACTTGTTTTTGTGGGCTGGAGATTAAGGCGATTTAGTGCAGGTTTGTAAAGACTCTTGTCCTTTAACTTGATCATCACCCATTCATCTCAGCTGTGAAAGAGAACTGATTATGTTCCTGCTGTTCTTACAGCTTTATCACCCATACGCACAGAATATGAGGAGGTTGGGGTAATCAAATATTTTTCATATCCTCACTGTTAGAAACCTTACAGAGTGCAATTTATGAAATATTCCATAATTTTGGATCCTACTGAACTGTGCTTACAATCCTCCATTTTTTCTGTGTACAGAACCAGCAACAAACACGTAATGGGACGAATTCTGCACATCAGGTTGACATATATTTTTGAGGAAATATACCAATATATGTAAATACAACATGATAGTTATTATTCGCTATAACCATAACATAAATGCCTTAGGGAGCCTCTCCAAACTCAGGCCCACAAGACAAGTCAATCTACAGCAGTGTGCAGCCCCCCAGTAAGTCTACCTCTAAACCCCAGGTAAGGAGATGCTGCAAATCTATGTAGAGCTTTTTAAAGGGCATATGTAGGCCTATAATAAATCCCATATCAACTACAATAACCTATAGTGACAATGTTGCATGACAGAATTATGACAATGGCCAAAAGTCACTAATATACACAATTTGCTCTTGTGTGTACAGACCCTTTCATCTCCACAGTCTGACACCGTCTACAGCATGGTGAACTGTTCCAATCCTGTGGTAAAGAAGACATAAAACCTCTGAATGGTCTTCTATAAAGCAACATTTGTCAACATCTGAAGGTTTTGTTTATGCAACCTTGTGCTTCCACTCAGTTTCTCATTTAGCTTCACGGCTGCGTCAGGAATCTGTCCATAGGCTTAGGTTTGCACTACCTCTGAGGTGGCCAAGGGCGTCGCCAGACGATTTTACTGGGGCTTACAGTTTAGTTTCTCGTTTTCCTAGGCTGTAGGCTGTTTGATTGACTAATTTTTGTGCTTTGTCACAAAATTAACAATTAAGCTGAACAAACAAAACTTGTAAAGGTAGGGCTACCCTACTGGCTGGAAATATTTTTCATTTGTATGGAGAAGACCTACAGCAGCCTTTACTCAACTCAACTTGACTTAACTCAAGCCTTTAACAAAGTCAAAATAGGTGTAGTAACCAGAGAGGGCTTAAGCGGAGTGAGAGGGAGAGAGCGAGAGAGAGACCAGAACTAAGGCTCCTTGCATTGAAATAAATTGGTCATTACGTCTTTCTGGAGTTATTGAGGGTTTTTTAAATTATCTGTCATAATCCGCAATTATTTGTGATCATTTCAAGCCTAATAGTGTAAGTTGTTACTGTTCGAATTTGGAGAAAATGAACTTATTTCAGGTCAGGTAGATACCACTCACCACTAGTTATTAGCGAGCTAACGCTAGCGAACTAGCTAATGTAACATTTAAAATTTAGTAGTATTATTTCACTGAATGACAACCACTTGGATGATATTACTGACACTAGTTTAAGAGGACAGTGCAAAAAAGGTAAGTTACAACAGTATATTAAGTTGAAGCGAAGTTCAAAAACTTGCAGGTAGTACATTGGTATGTTGCCATTGCTACTGGCATTATGTTGAATGGGCAAGTTTGTTAGCTCACTTGTTAGCTCGATAGCTCACTTCACACAAAAGGTTACACAAAATTATTTTTTTAGAGTCTGGAAGAGTGATTTTTTGGCATTATACATCATTATAAACAATATTACAGTACTCTGAAAAATATTAATGCAAATTAATGCAAATGATCTATGAATTAGCTGAACATAACATAATTTAAGTTGACAAAAGAATAGGTTACCATCTGTAAAGCATAAAGTCTTTAGACAGTCTGCTATAGCCTATCTATCTACTAGCCTACTAGGTTATAATATAACCCCTTTTTTTAAAAAAAAAATCTTTTGCTCATCATTGAAATTATGCTTCATCCGGTCTGGGCTAAGCCCAGGTTGCACTTAAAGGCTAGAAACACCCTTGGTGCAGACCAGTCAGCGAACAGAGGGAGGGCTGAAAGTGATATCTTTAATTCAAACGGTGCATTCCAGTACATAACATATGTCATGACCAAACAGTAGCGATTAGATGAGGCGGGAAGTATCTCCCCACCATGGGCCGAACATGCACCACTATATAGGCTTCAGACACTTTGCACAAAGTGAAATTATGTCAAAGTGTTTGATGATCAGGCTAGGTGCAACAAGTTCTAAACTTACAGAGACAATTGATAATGATGGTGGCTTTGTTAATCCAGAGAGGTTTTCTCAGAACCTGGAGAGTAGATAATGATATATATTTTTTTGGTTATCCTTGATTTGGCAGACAGATTAGTTAATGTAGGGCTTTATTCTGTGCTAACAGCCCAGCTTAATTAAATCTACTGTTAATTCTGGCATTGTATTGGTTCAGTTAATGTAATAGAGGTCATCTTGTGCTAGTCCAGCCCGGGGCTCGACCCGTGACCTCACAGAAACTACTGGGTCAGCCAAAAAGCCCAGGCTCCTAGGATGCTCTTGAAGTATCAAGAGGAAGGTTTTACGAACATTGTAACATGTTACATGTTACTAACATGTAAATGTTCAGACACACACATACTAAGGTTTTTGCTAAAACTGGTTAGTGTTCAGCTGTCCAGAGCAGTCACAGTCTGAGTCTTATTTGTCCCGTGGTAAATCTAAACATACAAATCTAACATATTGCCTGTGTGTGTGTGTGTGTGTGTGTGTTACAGTCTGCCGTTAACCCCATCTACAGCCCTATGCAGCAGAGACCACCAATGACTTCAGTGGATCACACCCCCCCACCCTCCTCTCCTAGTAGCCTCTATGCTATTGTGAATACCCATGTTAAAAATCAATCCTCATCTTCTGACATGAACAAATTTGTTGGTACCCTTGCCCAAAAAGAAGAACCCACAGTTTTTTCTGACATAACTTGAAACGGACAAGAGTAACTGACTTCTACCATTACTCCACATTTCTGTAACTCACACTTTTACTTTCACTTCAACAGAATATTTCAGTCATGGCCAAAACGTTATTTGTGCATTGCTGACTGAGACTTTTGCATTTGCCACTATGCACTTTGGCTCTTTGCTCCTGAGCAAACTGCCTCAGCTTTGTCCCATCCAGCACGTTTCAGTTGTTTTAGATATAGGGCTCATTTTAGTGAATAGTTTCTTTTGATATTGCTTGGGGATTGCCCACTGTGAGCAGTCAACAAGTCCATAGACATCACAGATGTAGGAAACAAAAGTAATTAAGATCAAGAGAGTATTTCATCATGTAGTGCTATCATTGTGTTTTTCATAAATGGGATTGATGGGATTTTTTCCTGATTGTCAAGGACTACTTGGCTCTACTCCACCACCACCTCCACATACGTGCATGCACACACACACTTTCTCCTTTATGTCATGCACACAAATGTATTCTCAAAGGAAAGGTTCAGATTAAATCAATCCATATCCCTGATGTTCAAGATCACTGTGTGCTATGTGTAGGAAGAATGAGAAAACTTGACCATAGACCGAATAGCAAACTAGCAGCTAAAGCTAACGGAGCGGTGCACGAAAAAGTAAACTGAACCAGAGTTTCCATCCCCATATCAGTTAGTATATCAGTGATCTTGAGCTGGTGGTTTGCCAATTCAATCTATTGTACCAACTTTCTCCTTCTTCTTTTTACCAACATCACTCTGTGATCTAAACAACAGGTTGATTTATTTGGTTGACTTTTCCTTTAAGAAGTATTTATTTCTCTGAATGGTAAATAAAGTTTGCAGTATTTACTATTTCAGAACTTGTACAGCAAATGTGTCATCGAATAAACAGAATCTAATCTATGCTTATGCGCTGCCAAATCTATAAATAAAAGACTTTTGTATTGATTTCGCCTGATTTAGATTGTATTAAATAGCAAACCCACACATATAGGAATAAACAATGGAGATAAAAATGATAGATAGCACCTTTTAGCAAATGTAATGGAAAACATAATCTATCCTTTTCATGAAGTTCACCATTCCTTTAGCTCAACACATCATAAATTTGGCATGATGAATAGACCAGAAACAAATAAATAAAATATTAAAATTAAAAACTAAAACCAATAAACAGACATAAATAAATATACACATAAACAAACAAAGAAATGAATAAAAACATTCATAGATTCATAAACACCTACATGAGCTGGGATTTTTAAATTTCACAATGACTGTTCAAACCACAGGTAGCACTTTTCCTGTGTAGGAACTCAAAGTTTAGCCAAAATGCTCAAATGTTACTCTGTTATGTTGTCTGTAGGCAGGGGTATATTTCCCAACCTAGACCTGGGGAGTAAAGTCATCTTTCATATTTGTATCTGCAGGATGTGAGTCTGAGGGAACTTGGATATTTACTAGCTTCTCTCTCTCTCTGTTAACTGCAGACATGGATTGTATTTCTGCATCCCAGCAACAGAAAAAACAGAGTGCCAAGGCAACATCAGTGATCTATAGGAGAAAAGTTTTACAATTCAACTGAACTTTTTATGAGACCCCTAGAGAAAGCACAAAGGGTTTCGTGTGCTTATGAGACCCCTAGAGAAACATAACATATTCGTATGGAAAATGAGTTTGGGTGAGGCCTACTGCTGGGCTTGTTTGTTCACAGTGTCTGTCACCTTAGACACCTTGCTGCAGTTGCATGCTACAGTTATGAACGTCTGCAAGAGAACACCGGTGCAGGAAACAAGTGGGGTTTCCTGTTACAGCAGAACTGTTGTGTACAGCTGCTACATGTTAGCAGACTCATATGTAGGTCTATTTATTATGGTCCTGCTTTAGATTGACTCATGTTCACTATAGTGACATAAAGTATAGACACAGCTCAGTATTGTTGTGGTTTACATTAGTTTTGCATAAGATCTGAAAACAGGGTTTGGTTTTGGGTACAGTTGCAACTGTTTTTAGGCGAATATTCAGTCTTGTAGGAGGATTCAAAGATGTCATGACTAGTTTGAAAATCAGGGTAACACATTCTAATAACTTTCATTAATAAATCATTAACAAACCATGATTAACTATGAACAAATCATTTTAACTTCAGAATTGTGATAAAGTATTTTTTTTCATGTAATACTGGCAGCAGCTATACCAGCAACAGAAAAAACAGAGCGCACAGACATGGCACAGATGCTCAAGGCAACATCAGTGATCTAAGGAGATCTAGGAGAAAAGTTTACATTTTAAATCTACGTGTCATCCAAAAAGCATTTCTTTGATTACACATAATGAACATTTCCTTTAAGAGGCTACATGCCCAGAGACTTGAATGCATGACAAGAAGATGCCATAATCACTAGTGCTTCAATTTCCTCTGAAATGAATAGGCCTACCCCTTTGCCACTGTTCACGTTCTTCATGAACCTCCCATTGTCTCTTACACACACACACACACACACACACACACACACACACACACAGTCTCAGAGTATTTGTCTCCATCTGTTGGTATCAACTCAAAACTCACTGGATGAAGCATCACCGTCTCTCTCGACTTCTAGGTTACAAAACGTATAATGTTCATCTATATATATATATATATATACTGAAGTAAACCTAAACAAGTTTTTTTCTTCTTTTTGAAAGCACTTTAAGATTTAAGGAAAAGACTGAAGAGGATGTACAAAAAGTTATGCATGCTTCTTGGCTAAGAAATCTTTGAACGAAATGCTTGAATCAAATGCCACTGAGCTGGTTGATCACAATGCCCATCTAGCTTTTCAAGAAACTCCTAAGCCCAAATCAAAGAAATCTAAAACTCATGCAAGCAACAAATGTGACAATAGTGACCCTGAACCTGACCCCTGAACCTGACCCCTGAACCTGACCCCTGAA
This sequence comes from Tenualosa ilisha, assembly GCA_015244755.2. Classification (NCBI taxonomy): domain Eukaryota; kingdom Metazoa; phylum Chordata; class Actinopteri; order Clupeiformes; family Clupeidae; genus Tenualosa; species Tenualosa ilisha. Next base: position 48,896 of record PYXC01001978.1, on the reverse strand, counting down.
CCTGTTCCAAACTGTCACCTGCTCAAAATAATGGAGAGAATCGAGAAGATGCAGGAAGAATCTCTCAGGCGTATGTAAGGCAACTGTTAAAGACAATACAAACTCCATTCAACATGCCACTGAGGCCATTGAGTTCATGGGGAAACAGGTGGAAGACATGTACTCCAAGATAAGTGTAGTGAGCTGGATGTCTATAAGCAGAGGTGGAATCTACTAGTGACTGGCATTCTGGAAAAGAAAGGCGAAAACGTTAGAAAGGACATCATCGACCTTTTCTATCAAATCTCACCCGAGATCACGGGTCAGCTCGCCTTTTTTTTTGGTGTCGTTCATAGACTGGGTCCCTGCTCTGATGATATAACAATCTAGCCGGCACATCATTGTGCAGTTCCTATGTCGCACACACAAGGACAAAGTCTGGAGAGATGCAAAAGCAGCCAAGACTTTTCGCGACAAGAACATTAAGATATTTGAAGACCTGACACGGGACATCAAGGACGCAAGGACACAGGACATCAAGAATGCAAGGACACAGGACATCAAGGGCACAAAGAAAAAACTGTGGCCACTGGTGGAAAATGCAAGGAAAGGGTAACAGAGTCACAAACCAAAACAGTATTACTTTGATGATTTTACTTTGATTGACGAACATTTGCTCTTTGAGTATAGATACATTATGTATTATGTACAACTTTCAAAGCTTCATGCTACAATAGATAAATGAAAAGTGGAGAATAAAATAATTAGCCAAGAGATATCAGCCTTCTGCCACAGTTTTTACAGTAATCTATACACCTCTAGGTATTGCGAAGAGATGTCCGACTCCTTTATGGAAACAGTTTACCTTTGTAAAATGATTTAAGTAGAGAATAAAAATGCACGTGAGCATAACATCTCCCATGATGAAGTCTTACAAGCATTTAGGAATCTGAAAAAAAATAAAAGTCCTTGGTGTGACAGTATAATTATGCCATCTCTATAAGGGACCAAGAAGAAGGCCATCGCCAGTATTGGACGGAAAGGCCATCGCCATTCATAGAACTGGAACCTGCCTGCAGGAGAGGAAGAGGGTTACTCTGGTCAGTTTTAAAGGAAGCTGAACATATGCAAAGCTGTTGTTAATCCATTGGGACACTCACTTGAAAAAAACTGAAAGGCAAAAAGTGTTTTCTGTGTGCAGATTTAGTTTTTTTCAGTCACTTTGGTGCACTTCTTAGATCCCCGGCCCATCATTTGGGATACTTTTCATTATAAACTATTTCAAGTGCAATGAATAAAAACATTCAGTGTTTATTACAGTCAAGATCATGGCATATATCGTACCATTTAATTGTCCATCAATGCTGCTGAAGGAGATTGTGCTTCATAGACAGGAAAGGTAGAGAAATAAAAAAGGAACAGTGGTTCAGTTAAATCACAGTGGCATATATGTGCTGTCTGGTGTGGTTACGCACATCATTAACACTGATAGGATATTACTGTGCTCTTATCTTACCTGTGTATACGTGTATAACTACACGTAGACCTCTAATAACAATGTACCCTGCCAGAGGTTACCGGACTGGCAGGTACAGGGGCAATTCCATGAAAGTGAACTTTTTATTATATCCATAATGGCAATAAAGCACCATGTGTAGGATGTGAATTACTATAACATTTGTGGATTTCTGTATTCAGCTGTGGAGGTTACATGAAAAAAATAAATATACAAAATATGAAATATTACTAGGCTCTCTCATGCTCTGTGACATCACTAACGTAGGATTTGCCCACAGGCTCCTCACCATGAAAATTGTTATGAACAATCAGGTTCCCCTGAATGCTATTGCTGGATAATGCTGGTGCAGACATCTGGCTTGCTCCTTCAGCTGAAAAATGGACAGGAACATGTAAAAAGTCTAAGTTTTTGGTGGCCTGGGTGAGCATCCCCTCTTTTTTTCTGCGTGTGCAGATTTCTGAAGCTTACCAGTCATTGAGAATGTCACAGGGCCTGACGGGGCCTCAGCACCTACAAAAGAGTAGAAATGAAGTCTCAACGCTCTCAACGCACGTATCACTGAAACCCACTGAGCTTTTTCAAAAGTCTTTGCTTTTGCTTTTTTGCTTCTGTTGCCTTTATGAACAGCAGAGAGGAGACAGGCAATGAGATGGGATTAGGAAATGACCACTGGCTGGATTCGAACCTGGGTCCCCGTGGGCACCCATGGTGTGAGCACTGCAGTCAGACGGCCACAGCACCCATAACTGACTTTCATGCTGAAGTAGCAAGACAATAAAATACCAGAGAGACTACATTGTAAATAAAACAGCGCTACCTGTGAAAGAGCTTAAAGCTCCAGCCTGTTGAGCTGAGTGTGGTGACATGGCCTGTTGGTAGTCAGCTCCCTTTCTGATAGCTGCTGTCCATATGGGTCTGTCCTCCTCTGCCAATTTCAGCGTCATTTCAAATTCATCATCTGGGCATTTAACACACACTTCAAAATAACTAGGAGAAGTGTTATAAGTCAGACTGATCTCCTCTGGTAGGATTTTAGACTGGCAGGAAGTGGCTAAAAGAAAGTTTGAATTTATCCAGAAAGATTCTGTGGGTGGAGACTTCTTGATGCGGATGCCAAGATTTTTCCATTCCTCCTCTATTGTGTTTTTTGCTGTAGATTCCTTTGGCACAACAAATGTGTTCAGAATGAGGGGTCCAGCATAGGACTGATAGATCAGCACCTCACAGTGAGTCTTAACAGGGACACCAAGACTAACTAGGACCTCCTTCAGGGAGAAGCTGGGCCTCACAAGCCTGGCATGGAAGCGTGTCAGCTCACACGTCTCCAAGGAGACACCACTGTCATCCCCATGCAGAACTCGCACTGCTTCCTTTAAGTTTGAATGATCACAAACTCCCAGACAGAGAGAGTGGGGCAGGTGGATCTCCTCCAGTTCACCTGAGAGCACCTTGATGTCCATCAGAGGACTGACGGGTCTGTACTGTAACATCTCCAGCTGGGCAGAGAACAGCTCCTTAGTGCTGAAGTGGTACTGTAGGGTGACATCATCACCACACACCCAGCGTAAACCAGACACTGTGCACTCATAACTCCCTGCAGTAGAGCTGAGGCTGTACACGGACATTCCTGTCTCCATGGAGATGGAGGGCTCCAACAGAGTCCAGTGGGTGGAGTCTGGGATGCCTGCACATGATTGACAGCTCCTCCTCATACTGCTCTGATACCCAGTAGGAGGACTCTGCCTGTAGAGAGGAGAGGTCAGAGGTTAAGAAATATCCCCTCAAGATCATACCTCGCAAAATTCAAATTTGTTTTTACTTTTTTAAAATTTACTTTACTTATTTCAGTTTACTTTCATTCACTTTAGAAAATGAATGTAGAACTCTCCTCTCTTCCACACAATGTGATCTGTTAAGTGTGAATCACGTAGACTGGCCTAACTCATTTGCTTCCTCTGCCCACATACACCACAATCATCTCTGCTGAGTGTCATCCCTGCTTCTCACTTGTTGACTTCCCTGTCACCAACTCCTCCTGAGTGGACTGTGAACAACCTCACAGGAGGCTCATGCAGGACCGACTCTCCTTCCTAGAGGCCCTGCGACCCTTTTCAAAATGGCACTAGTCAAAATTGGGTCCACCCCATTTTACCCCCAGGATCGATCTCACTCCCTCACTCTAACATTATGTCTGGCTGCTACTACACTGTCCAGCCAGAACTTTACACAATCAGCTATGGCTTGATTACCATATAATGTTTGGCTCAGCCAAAACCATGGACAAATTGTAGTCTATCACTTATGGTAACTACTAACAGTACATTTCCTGCATGACCCCTGGCAGTTGGGTTGGCTCCTTGAGCCATGGATCTGCCCAAGGTTTCTATCTTGACTACCACATGGGAGTTTTTCCTTGCCCCTGTTGCTCTTGGGTGCTCCTTGTTAATGTCTGTAAAGCGCCACGAGACAATTCTATTTTAAATGGTGCTTTATAAATATAATTGCATTAAATTTAATTGAATTATGAATAATAAATAAAATCACTAGATTTTTTTAAACTTTAGGTTATGCTGAACACATAATATAGATTTAATTACTCATTGCACTTTGCTAATCAATTTAAAGGCACACTAGGCAACGATTTTAGGTTAATGTATCAGCTTTGTAGTCACGTTGGCTCATTACGGGGTGAATGAAGGCTCTCTCGCCTCTAGTGTAGGTTCCGGTGTAACTACACTTCAAAGAAACGAAACTGAAAGTAAATTAATTCGAAATCACATTTATTACCGGCTTGTCAGTCAATGTAACACACGAAAACGATCGTCACTGGTTCCAATTTTATTCCTGTTTGGTTTGCAAGTAAATTCACATAGATTGGTGAGAATGTACAATGTAGTTTTTTAAGTCAGGGTCTGTAGGGGGAGCTCCAGAGAGAAAAAATAGCAGTCTTGCCTGGTATGCCTTTAAGTGAGCCACTCCCTTTCTGGAATAGCACTTTGTTTACCATCAAACAAATAAACCTAATGTTGAAATATATAAGTTCTTACTGTGCTTCCTCCTGACTGGGGTAGACGTGGAAGAGGGACAGAAGGGCTTTGGCCCAGATATCAGTGAGGTAGGTGAAGTTCAGGTCTACTTTTTCAACACCAGGTGAAGACTTCAAAAAGGACCGTAGACTGTCAATATGTGCTTTACTCCTACAAAGCACAGACAATAAGACATCATGTTTTTCTAATATTAAATAAAAATATTGTCATTAACTTATTATGTTGGAGAGGATTCTTCACTTCACTTCCCAGTAACCCCTGAATACACTAAAATAACTTCTTACTGCTGTGATAAACACTTCAGGTCATGCAGCTTGTGGAGAAGAGTTTTCAAGTCTGCATATTCCACTGCATATTCTGAGAAGAGTGAGAGTGTGAAAGAGATGTTTGAATGTGTGGTGTCTAGTGATGTATCAATTGTGATGTCCAAACTGAAATACAAAGAGACAAAAAATATTTTATTACAGGTACTAATATTTTCATATAAGGTATGAAATGAAACACGGTTAAAAAGACCCATAAGTGCAGTGCAGTATTGTTAATCTTTCAATGGATATTTCTGTTTCCTTACCACTAAAGGGCCTTTTTTTAACAAAGCAGATAAACAAATTTGTGCGGGGGCACATAACCTCACCTGCTTTCATTCTTTTTAGCACCGAAAGATGAGCAGAAACTCTCCAGAACAGACCCCCTCTTCTCGGGCAAACACTGGCTGTGTTCCCCCAACTCAGGCTCACCCTCCACAACACTACCAATCAGAGCACAGAGTCACAGCTTAGTTCATCGTATCATGGCTTCTATCTCAAAGGCAATCAAAATTGTAGACATTACTCAGCCAAACTCGTCACAAAAGCAGTGAAAAACATAACTTTATCAGAGAAGTAAAAAGCGCTTACCACACTTCCTTTAGACCGGGGCAGTTTGAACAAAGGAAGAGGATCCCAGCAGCCCAGTCCACAGTCAGGCAGTTCACATGTAGCACAACCTGCTCAAGACCAGGCAGAGCCGCTAGCGAGGACAGGATAGCATCAATCTGCTCAGCCAATGCTAGACCTCTATAATAACACACACACAAACACACACACACACACTATAAAGGAGGTAGCCTCGTGGTGCAGCAATAGTAGACATATCAGATACAAAAATTATAAGGAGTGACAAAAATGTTTTATTATAATCAAAATCCCCAAAATAACCATGTGAAAAATGTTTACTAAACACGAAGGATGAAAGAAATTCCCCAAAAACCCGACGACTCTCAGCAGCCGCAAGTATCACGCACCTTGGCAAACAAACAAGAACCTCCCTCACATCCCAGCACCGGGACTTAAAGAACAGGTGAGGTCTCATAACTCAATTGACAGGCTCAAATAGTTAATTAGGTCAACAATGACCAGGGCACCCTTACTGCACCTGCGGAACATGGGAACATGAGGCACACTTGCCCCCTTTTGTGCGACACACGCAATACAATGCAAATCATAACCATCAGAAAAAGAACAAAGAAACAACCATAACAGCACTCATGTGCACTATAAGTTACTGTTATCAAACCAAAGAGATCATTATTGAGACAAAAAAAATGAAACAAAACTAACTGTTCCTACCAACTTACTTCAATTAGTAGTGCAATGCGACAGTGTAAAGTCGCATCGTCACACACACACACACACACACACACACACACACACACACACACACACACACACACACACACACACACACCTGCTCATGCAATTGCTGACTTCTATAATACCACACATACACAAGGTGCACTAATTGACTAATTGACAAAATAATTGAAAAAAAAAGTGTTGAAAGGACATGAGCAATACAGTATAATAATTCTGATAGTGTGATACTCAGAGGTGTGTTTAGCATCACTGCTGGATCAGAGCCTTATAATTCTGATAGTGTGATACTCAGAGGTGTGTTTAGCATCACTGCTGGATCAGAGCCTTACTTTGCCTGTTTTTGTCTGGCAATGTTATAATATTTGAGAAAGTCGTAGAAACCGCTACCGCTTGGAACCACAGGTGAGGAATGTGACAGCGTCAGCGAGATGCTTGATGTGGCCGAACCAGTGACTCTCTGTCTGGCATGGTTGATATCCAGCCTGAAAGTAGCATAGGGTAACGTAAATGAAAATGAACAATTACGTTTTCACTCTTGCAGAGCCACTGTATACTGCTGTACCATTTTAGGTTTTAGAGCTGCTTTGATATTTGTTAAATTGAACCAGTGGCTCAAAAAGAGTGAATTCTACTCATGATCATGTAGCAGTACAGCTTCAAACAGAACATTTGTATTTTTCTGCTTCAAGCAATCGTCAGCTGTACTTCCAAACACAGCCCTGCTGTTCCTACTCATCAAGTGCTCTCGTTCTTCTTCCTGCTGACGGCGCTCGCTGACCCTGAACAACAGGAGTATGATTGGAAGTACTCCGGACAATCACTTTAAACAACTCCATTTCGAAGTTTACAAGAAAGATGTGTTTACAGTTTACAAGAAAGATGTGTTTACAGTTTACAAGAAAGATGTGTTTACAGTTTACAAGAAAGATGTGTTTACAGTTTACAAGAAAGATGAGTTTACAGTTTACAAGAAAGATGTGTTTACAGTTTACAAGAAAGATGAGTTCGCAGAAGAGCATCAATATGATGCAAATTTCAATGTTGTTTACGTCCCCAGAAATGTGAATGAGCTGTGAATAACTCCAGACCAGCTCTCAAACTTAAATGAGATGGCGAATGTGTATGCTATTTGTGAGTGAGTGAGGATCACCTGAGACTATCGTTCCCTCTCTGAACACTGAGAGATGAGCAGAAACGCTGTTCTTCATTACGCAGAGCCCACTCATCCTCAGTGACACTGCCAAAGAGCAAAGCACATCAGACACAGCTTCCATTAAACATCTCACACACTACTTCTCATGACTGTCAACTGCATCAGTGCTAAACACACACACCCACACACACACACTCACACACACAAACACACACACACACATACACATACATCTATACATGCACACAAAAACATTAAACAATGAAGCGTATGAATTGAAACTTTCTTAAACTAAATTGAATTAAATTAAAATGTTTTTCTATGTGTCAATGTATTGCTTCTAGCATCCAGTGCTTGTGGTGATAGTGTGTAGTGTTTGGAACATCTGGCCGACATACAGACCATAATGTACACAGATACATAGGTGTGCTGCTGTGTCTCTTACGTTAGTCGCTCCACAGTGGGGCAGTTGAGGGGGAGACAGAGGATGCAAGCAGCCCAGATTACAGTCAGGCAGTCCACTTGAATCTTCACCTCCCTCAGCCCAGGGAGAAAGAGTAAGGATGCAAGCAGATAGCCAACATGCTTCAGATCTCTACAACAATGCAAATAAATACAAGCACACACACACACAAACACACACACACACACACTCACTGTAACATTCACATAAACACACAGACACCACATTATTCAAATGCATTATATATGATTTTTGCTTTTAAGTTCTTACCTCAGTCTGAAATATCTTTGTCTGTGAAGCCCACGGAGAAATGGCTCAAAGTTGGCAGGCTGTCCCTCTGATGGCAGTGACAGGGTAAGTGAGATGTCTGAGACGACAGCCTCAAGATCTTGCTCAACTAAAATGCTTAATCTATACAGAAACCAATGTGAACATTTGTAAATATGTGACACTATATTACACAACTGATGTCATCTACAACAGTTACTAACAATAAACACAAATTATAAATGATAACAAAATAAAAAACGATTCTAGTAAAGTGTTTTTATTTTTGGGAGGTGGGGTGAGGAGGGGTAATTTACCCTTAATCTGACAGTGAGGACTGGACAGGAAACAACTGAGAGAGGGGGGTGATTAGGGGTGAAAATGACCTCAGTTTGGATTCAAACCTGGGACACTGTGGGCACTGCAACTAACTGGAGCTCTGGGTGTTGTTGCTACTTGTTGCTACTACTGCACTATGGCTCTCGCCACAATCTGATATTCTTACCTGAGGCTGCTGGCCTCTCTTGTCAGACACATTGCTGAACAGAGACTCTCCTTTCTGTTGCCGTGATTGAACCCAACCATCCTGCAAAGCAGAGCACAGATATTGTTCAACCCAGCACCAACCAAAACACCATGTCCAAAACACACAAACACATGCATAGTACAGAGCACCTTAGTCTACGCTAAAACACACTAACACTTTATTAACCACAGACCCAGTAAAGAGTTTGTGAGACACAAAAAGGCTGAAACTAGCTATAGAGAGATCTCAGAAAGAAGGAAATCTTACTGCAGTTGGAGTTTACTCAAAGCGGGGCAGTTTTGGACGCAAGTAAGGACCTGAGAGACCCAGGGGACTGTCAGGCACATCACCCCCAACACCACCTGCTCCAGACCAGACAAGCTGAGTAAGGAGGACAGCAGAGCAGCCAAGTGCCTCTCACTGTTGGGATGGCTGTGATGAACACACACATGTGCAAGCACACACACACACACACACACACACACACACACACACACACACATTAATGGCAAAAAGTGGTGCCGGAAATGAAAGCAAATGCAGTAATAGCAATAATCATGTGTTTTACTTTTGTTTAAACCGTCTGAGTGAGTGAAATTTGTGGAGGAGGGATCTGATGCCTTGTGCCTCTGCAGAGGGAGACAGTGTGAGGCAGGTGTACAAGACGAACGCATCTGGAGCTGCATCAGTGTCAACACAGACCTCCAACCTATAAATGCAGACAGATGAAACACATCAATTAAATTGAATGAAATTATAGTAAACTGAAAACCGACTGTTGAGAACTTTCAACACTCGAGTGTGACCTGCAGGATTTGTCATCTGCACCAATGGATTAATTCACGAGTGTTTCACCTATATATTGATCAAGAGTACATCACCTATGGATTGATTACGAGTGCACCCATGAATTCATTATGAATGCTTCACCTATGGATTGGTTACGAGTGCTTCACCTATGGATTCATTACGAGTGCTTCACCTGAGGAGGCTGCCCTGTATTCCGACATGCACAGTGGAGCCCTGGAGCTCCTGTTCCCCGTCCTGTTCCCTGCAAACCAAAGAACAGAGCCAGCTGATGTCCCCTCAGATTTTTCGTTAAAGGAAAAGTCTGACCATTTTTCAACCCATAGTCCTGTTGTTAGAGGTCACCAAGTGCTGTTGGTGCAAATTTGGTACTACATAGACCTAATAGTGAATAGTAGAAATTGACTAAAGTTTGCTAACACCCCTTTACTTTGTTTAGACTTTTCTTGATATGAATACCCTTTAAGCATCAGTTTACTTGCCCCATTGGTTCGTTTTATCTGCAGGTGGCCAGAGTTTCCCTTTAAGCATTTAAAAGAACACAAGAAAGCCCACACTCTCCTTGCACATCTTCCTCATCATCATCGTCATCACCACACTCACCATGCTAGGCTAGGCAAGCTCACCTGAGAGCCCTATGAAGCTCCTGTATTTGCACCCATTCAGTTCCATGATCAGGAGTGTGGTGAGTAGCAGTGCTGCTGCTACTGCTGCATTTATCTGCAGGAAACCAACACGCACGAGTCAGCAAAATATTATGTGTCTCTGCTGAATGTATGTTGGGTTCTTGAGCAAAGCATCTAACTCTTCACTCCTCCGCGGGCTTCAAACCAGCAGGCTACCCATTGCTCTGAGATAATGTGTGCTTCATCTCACTATTTGTTCAGATGGGTCACATGCAGACACCGAACTTCCTTCACGGGATCAAAAGAGTATACATACTATACAGGGTTCTTGGCAGATGCAAGTGACATAACACTAGGCCAAAACACTAGGCTTAGGCCTATGTAAAAAACTAAAGTAGCCTACTTGGCTAACATTTACAATATGAAATAAACATATGCATAGATCATTTTAGAAATGGTTAAAATAATACTTATTTAGAAAGGACTAAATCAGTCATGCAAATTTCTTGCACATCTGACTAAGGCTAGTAGCCTAATAGGTCTAGGTTCAAACATTCATCTAAGCCACCGCAAAAAAGTGTATTAAATAAAATCAATCAATAAATCTAAATAACACAAAACTACTCTATTAGTCCTAACATGTGGCTCATATCCACGAAAGTCTGGCAATACGTCTTATATTCAAAGATAGTTGCAAAAGTAGCCATAGTGTGTGCACATCGGGTCAACCTCAGAGAGGCAGCACCACGATACCCAGACAAGTGCTCAGTGGTCAACACTGTTAAACTGGCCACAAATGACCCTACGTAAGTGCCAATGTCCTTCCCTAATAGAGGGAATAAAGCAAGTTATAAGAATGCCTATAGAGCAAGCTCCACCACTACATCAACGTGTCCATGAATGTCGCGTAGCCTACCTGTTCCAAACACTGGCGACGCAGCCGGTTCCATTCTAGAGGTCATAAACGCGAAATTGTTTCTCTTTCTCAGCTCATCTACAGTTTTTTTATTTGGCTCATATTCTATGAGCTAGTCTGCTTCGTGTAGCCATATGCAAAACACAGGCTAGAAGGTTTACGTGTGATAAGATAAACGATAGAAATAGTTTAATGGGTCTCAAACCGATACTGAGTCCGCGGTCGCACCCGCTTCGTCTGAAGCGAAACTGAAACCAACCTGAGAAGAGCCGCGTATGCGAAAATCAAAATAAAAGCCTCATCACACAGGTATATCACTTTAAATTTACAACGGACATAGGCTATTTATTTGACGCAGATCCGTGACAATTTCCTTCCATGTGACCCTGCTGAAAAAAATAGCTGATGTAGGCCTAACACTGGTAGTAGCTGATGGATATAGGTCTATGATTCTTCCTCGGATAAGGGTTTTTTTTCGTTCCCCCTGTTGCTCTTGGGTACTCCTTGTTTATGTGTGGGAGTATTGTGAATTTCCTCAACCCTTTAACACTTTACGCCGCAATCCTTGTCTAAAACAGTCTTATCTCGTTTTGAATTTTTGGTCTGAATTGGCCTTAAGATGCGTATTCGCTTTTCAGTCTATGTTGTACAAACTCTTGTTTTCCATCGTACCGACAGCACTCAGTGAGCTCGTATAGCAGGGTTATAATTGGAATTACTCTGAACTATATCTTAAGAAATAAGAAATCATGGCGCTTAAACATACATAGGCTACTGGGATATTTTGGGACCTTATCTTGTGAGCTTCACATGCCATCATTTGAATGCACTAAACAAAGAGAATTATTTTAGGCAAGAACTGAACCCAATGAAAGTATTTGAAGCCCTCTAACAACAGAACTCTAGGTTGAAACGAGTCAGAGTTTCCTGTAACTTTCCATTATTAAGTGTGTATTGGCCCCTTAGGAGATCCAGATTGCCTGTTGAAAGAATAATATGGAAGCGAAGGTGGGCTTAGGGGTCTGTGCTGAGCAAGTGTTAAATGGATGGTAAAATGCAAAAATGTGTTTGAAAATTGAAAATTGTGTCTGTAGTTGTGGTACTGTACGTCAGTTCTGTTAGTTCTGCTAGTTAGGAGGTGGTGGTAGTGTAGTGGTTAAGGAACCTGGCTAGCGTGTAAGTAGCCTGAAAAGTTGTGGGTTCGAATCCCGGCTGCCACCGTTGTGCCCTTGAGCAAGGCACTTAACCCTGAATTGCTCTAGGGGAGACTGGCCCTGAACAATTGATAGTTGATGAGTTGTAAGTCGCTTTGGATAAAAGCGTCTGCTAAATGCATACATAACTGCTAACTGTTCTGAGTCTGTGTCAGGTTAGTAAAGCAATCCTGACTGGCCAAGTTGTTAGTGGTTCAGGACTACAATATTTAAACATCACGATCAAGTCACTTATTCCAAACATCTGGCTTTGCCTTGAAAGATTTTTTTGGGCTCAGCAACCCACCAATCTAGCTTTTACTGCATTTGCATGAAACACTCCATGCCATGAAAACAAAACAAGCAAAGCTTGATAGTCTTAGAGGCCTATTGATTTAGGCATTTAAATACTGCATATCTATTTCTTTTCTTGTTAATTTTAAAATACAAAATACAATGTTTGTTCCCACTTGTGTCAAATCTAGTTAGCCTGTATTTCATCAAAACCATAACATAGTTTCCAAATTCAGTGGAAATAAGGGTTGTTTGTTTCTGTAAGCCATACTGACACACATTGCCCAAATTTCACATCAAGCTGCATTATTTAAATAAATGTCTGATCTCCGCTTGGTTTTTGGTGCATACACACTGTCACAACACAGAGCGAGTCGGACCCAAGAGCGTCACGTAATAACAGTTTACTAGGGGTAAAGGGAATGTGCGGATGCTCTTCGAACGTCGAGTCGGGTAACCGGGGCTGGAGAGCTGAGCGGAGGTCGTGGGCAGGCAGCGGGTCAGAAACCGGGGCTGGAGAACGGGGCGTAGGTCGTGGGCAGGCAGCGGGTCAGAAACCGGGGCTGGAGAGCGGAGCGTAGGTCGTGGGCAGGCAGCGGGTCAGAAGCCGGGGCTGGAGATCGGAGCGTAGGTCGTGGACAAGCAGAGGTCGAAAGCCGGGACTGGAGAGCAGAGCGGAGGTCGAGTCGGCCCGGGGTCGTCAGCGGGGAGGCAATCAATCAGGAAACGGAGAACAGAGAACAAGGACAGGCAGGAGAGCAGGACGGAGACACAGGAACAGGCAGATGACAGAAACACAGGTAAATGCAGGTTTGGGGAACAGGAACGAGAGTCAGGGTCTTTATGCTTGCCGAGCGTGAAGAGCTGTAGGTTCGCAGACGGTCTGACAGAGAACACTGGGAGACGAGGGATTAAATACACAGCAAGACAACAGGCAACGAGCAGCAGGTGGAAAACTTAACTGAATGAACAACGGAGCATGAGGGGCAAGTGATCGGAAAGTTACCGGGAGATACTGGCAGGTAGGTATGACACACACTGCATTTGTTATTGTGGGTGTAAATAGCCTTCGATAATTATTGATGCCCTGTTTGCAAATAGACACTCTGGATGATTGAACACAATATATGCACTGGGGCTGTGGCATTTAAGGAAATGCAGTGTGCAGCAATACCTTGATTTAAGCACAACTCCACTTATATTTAAATATACCTGTATGTATGAAAATATATGAAACTGGCCAATATTGAATATGTAACAATATATGTGACAATATCTGGAAATAAATTAGAAATTAGCTGCATAAATGTGGATATATTATTTTTCTGTATTGATGCCAGACTTATCTGGAGCCCAAACTCATTTGGAATTGAGGAGATGTGGAAAACTGTGGAAAACTGTCATCTCCAAAATTTGTCATTATCTTTTAAAATCATGGACTCTTGCTGATCTGGGCTACAGAGGAGAGGGATCATCATGGACTCTTGCTTCTCCAGGCTACAGAGGAGAGATTGTTGTGAGAATTTCTAAAATAATTTTGCATAACTATGTAACTGATGTCTGCACCCATGTATGAAAAGGCCTTGTCTTTCACAAAGCAGAGACAGTAAGGCACAGGCCTGTTTTTCAAAGTACAAACTAGAAAGAGGGCCTCTTTCTAGACCCTGAGAATACAGACAAAACTTACCAAGTCAGCTAAATACTATAGACCACTATTGTATAAATGGCCTTGTTAGTCTGGAAGAGCAGAGAGAGCACAGATGATCATTGTGTTAAAAGATAAACACCTGCCAAAGATGAGGTCAGATGGACAAAAGGGTTAACTGTGGCTGAAGAGCCCCATCTTATGACAGAACGTTGCAAGGGGCTAACATTTCATAAATTTACATGACTGGTCATATGCTGATTAGCTGATAAGGTTAAGACATTTCATTTGTCGCATGAAAACCTGGAATATGATACAAAACTTGGGTACACACTACAGAATTGAGAAGCAAAAAGGAACTGAGAAGCAGAAAAGAACTGGGGAGCAGAAGGGTACTGGGGAGCAGAAGGGAACTGAAAAGCAGAAGGCAACTGGGGAGCAGAAGGGAACTGGGGAGCAGAAGGGAACTGGGGAGCAGAACAAATGGGAGAAATAATTGGGAAGGAGACGTGAAGAACAATAAGGGAAGAAATGGAAACAACGAAATAGCAAGAAATTGGGAAAAACAGAAGATGACACCTGAGATGATCAGTCTAGACACTCTGCTCCCCCTAGTGGCACTTTGTTGTTACTGAAATAAAATCAACTTCAACATTGTTCCCTGGCGGGGACTTCGACTACTTTGAAGAACTTAGCAATCAAGAAAAAAACACGACAGGACCATTCTTCTTGTTTCAGTGCACATTCAAAAGGCAGCATCTATGATGGTATGAGGTACTTTAGGACCTTTGTTCTGGGCAAGACAGGTGAAGACATCTACTAGTTGGGCTGCTAAAATTATATCTTTGACAAGACATAACACTAGGGATGCAACGTAACAATGTGCCCACGGTTTGGTACGCATCGTGGTTTAGGGGCCATGGTAACATAGGTTTTCCAAAAAAAGAGGTTATAAAATGGGTTTTTAATGGCTATTCCTGGTTCCTGTAGGTCTACTAAGCCTACAGTTCATTATCAATTATAAATTTCTTTTATTGATATTTCATAGAATTTAAAAGTTTTGCTGCCTAAGGTTTTTTGAAAGGAACAAACCACTTATTAAAACCAAAAATTATATGCATTTTCCCACAATGTGCCTCACATCAGTTGTCTTTAAAGAAGCTTTCGTTAATGACTGAAAAGCCTAATGAGAGAGACAGAGGTTGTCTCTTACGTCTGCAAAAATAGACCTACTACAAAGGACCGATACTCAGCCTGTCATTCACTCACACTCGATTTGCTCTCCGTCTCACCTCACCTACTACTGTCACTTGTTCTAACTTTCTTTCTTTAACTTTCTAACAAAAGTAATTTGCATTATATTAGGCCCGACCTGCGCACAGGCGTCCAGAAAGTAAAGTAAATAAAACGAATTTGGGAGCTCTATCTGAAGACTCGCGGCGAGCTCCCGGTAACCTGCTGGTGAGGCACCGAGAGCAAAGTTGCAAGGCTGAATTTTATGTATTTATCTTGCAAACATGTCCAAATGGCGCATCAGTCTCCCGATTACAAAGTTGTTTACCATCAGAATGATTCAGAATTGTTAGATTGAAGTATAGTTTTGCTCTAAATCCACTGTATTAGTGGTTTTCCACTGTATGGCACCAGTTCAACATACCTCGACCCACTTATTCCAAAAAATGTCTCTATTGTGGCAAACAGCCACATACCAAGAAGAAACAAAACCACTTTGATTTGATCAGTTGGAGCAGATGTCATACTGTCTTTTCAAGTTAATGAGGCCACATAGTTCTCTTCAGAATTGCTGTAGTAACTTGACTCATGAGTGGATCATTTTTTTTTCCAATGGAAAACATTGTGGCAATTTGAGTGGAGCTGAGCAGGTACCACTCAGAAAACTGCCATTAGGCTACTCTCACTTGACCCTTTTCACTGAAATATGAATGTAGTATACTAGAATAGACTTTGTGCCAATTTCTGACGCTTTTATAAAACCTGGGCTACTTTTCTTTACTTCTTTACTTCTTTTTTTATGACATTGAGATCACAGTAAAACTTTACTTGACCACAGAGGAAATGACATTGAGATCACAGTAAAAACTTTACTTGACCACAGAGGGGGGCCCAATGAAGCTGCGTTTACAGGGGAGTGCAGCTGTCTTCAAGCAGAACTGTGTAGCCCCAGGGATTATTTAAACTACAGAGCTCCATTTATTAATTTGTTTGTATTTTACACCACCATCTTAAATACATGTGGATTTGTTTACAAGACAAAGAATAGAAACCAGCAGTAATCATTTTCAAAAAGCAATGTTGACTGACAAGGTAATAAAAATGAATTCATAAGGCTCACGCAAGATTTGAGTAGTGTCTTCAGTGGGGTCCTGACAGCAAAGCTGTAAGGCTAAATTCTCAGTAATTAGGTGGAGGATCGGGGCCAATCGTACATCCTGTATTATATATACAGTATATATTCATGCATTTAGCAGACGCTTCTATCCAAAGCGACTTACATTTTTGTCAATTGTTCGGGGCCAGTCTCCCCTAGAGCAACAGTAACCACTACACTACCACCACCCTACTAGAAGTTCCAGTAGCATGCAGGTGACTTCAGACCTGTTATAACTGTACAGCTCCGCTTTAAGGTCCACTGAGGCTGCTCTTACTGGGGCCTGATGCAGGCTTAAGGCCCACCAAGGTAGTTCTTATTGGAGGATTCACCAACTTCAGGGCCCACTGAGGTTTCTCCGTCATGGACTGGCCCCTGATGCTCAGCTGTACGTGCCGGTTGCAGGAAAGTTTGGAGTCTGGTAGATGGGTGCACTGGTCACAGGGATTGCTGCATCTCCACCTTCAGAAGAATAACAAGATAAACAAAGGAAGACGTCAAAGGAGGATAAATGTTCAAATCTGTAGTTGTAGAAAAACAGATTCTCCAAACTCTGCTTAAAGGTGCAGTCAGTGATGTTGTGCTGTAATATCCCCCCATGATCCACTAATTCTCCGACTCCTGGATCACCATAAAAAAATCAGGTCAGGCTCCAAAAACTGGAAACAAACAAAGGGAGCAGCCTGCCCCCCAAAACAATAACACAGAGTTTCATCTTTAAGCTCATCCTAAACCAGCACTGCAGGGTTTCTCCAGGAGAACTGAAGAAAGGGGGGAGTAACATCTCTGACATATTTTGTTTAGTCCTCAGATCAAATATAATGGAGGCTTTGTGGGATAAAAGTGTCTGTTAAGTAATCTAAGCATAAACAAACACGATTTCCACCAGCATCGCTGACTGCGCCTTTAAGCAATCTTCATTGTAACTGGCCTGAAACAGCCTGTGCACATATGCATGACCATCATCACACACACACATACACATACACACAATTGTGCTTTTATGAACAGACCCTATCAGAGTTAAAGAGCAGTTTGAGCGCTTTGGTGTCTCCTGTAGCATCTTAAGTCCGTCTTCAAGCAAGAAGCCATCCCCTGGCATGCTTAAGCCCACACCCCGACCTGCAATGAACCTTACAGGCAAGCACACTATTAGACACAGAATACCTGCGCATGACTGGCAGAGCATGCATGAAGTTACAGGGGGAGGAGCAGGAATGAGAAACAGGGAAGACTGTGGAAGGTGGGAAATGATGTGGGAGAAAGAAAAGATGGAAGAAGAGAGAGAAAGATGGGAGGAGATAGACTGAGGGCAAGGAATGAAAGATAGAAATGAAGAGGAAAGAACAAAGGGGGGGGAACGAAAGAGGTATGAGGGAGAGAAACAGACGGTAAGCAAAGACTGAGAAAGCAACAGAGTGCCTGAATAGATGAGAGATGGCGCTCAACACTCACATGAGCTCCACCAGACTGGGGCATGCCTGGATGAGGGTCAGGATTTTACAGGCCCAGCTCTCCGTCAGGCAGCTCACCACCATCACCAGCTTCTTCAGGCCGGCCAGGGAGGACAGGCAGGAGAGCAGAGCCTCCGCATGCTCAGCAAGCTCCGCACTTCTGCAGCGCCAGCCAGGGAAACAAACATCAACAACATTACATACAGACAAAAACACACACACACACACACACAGTATGCCGTATATGAGATCTAGAAATGGGCATGCATAATCATATGAGATTCAAAAGCAAATACATATTTATAATCTCAAATGGCCCTTTTTCACTGACTGGTACCGGCTCGGCTCAACTCTACTTGCTTTTTTTTACTTTTCCATGACTAAAATCTGGTTTCTGGTACCTGGTACCATTCTTGGCACCACCTTTGCCATGGTTCCAAGCAAGCTGAACTGATACCAAAGATTTTAGAACTATAACAACCAGTTTCATTAAACAGTGCTTTTATGCAGTGGAAAACGACACATCCAAACCAAACTGAGTAGAGTTGAGTCGAGTCGAGCTGATACCATTCATTGGAAAACTGACTCCAGACACTGCTATTTAGTGTGAAACATAGCTGTTGGGTGTTTCAATCAGTTGTGGCTGAATGTTTGAATGAAGTGCATCCGTTAGGAGTTTGACTGAAACATAGCTGTTAGGTATTTGAGTGAATTGTGGCTAAGAGTTTGGGTAAAATGTGTGTGTTTGGTAAAACACGACTGTAGGGATTTTTAATTAAACATGGTTTTCGAGTGTTTGAGCATCCTTAACCTCTCTGTTAAGCCCCTGACAGACTGCAGCTTGGTGAGGAAGGCTGTGCAGTCAGCAGCGAGGGGCTGGGGGAGGAGGGTAGGGTGAGGCTCATGCTGGAGAGAGATGCTTCTGTCTGGAGGTCCGAGCACTCAGCGTCCCTCAGGAACTGGGCTGAGGAGTCAGCGTGGTGCCCTGCAGTCAGGCTGACAACAGGGAAATAAGATCATATGAGAGATCCTGTCATTGCCACTCTTTCAGTTAATACACATCTTTATAATGTATATATTTTGCTGCATGTGTATATGCATATAAGTGTGTCTAGTTTGATGGACCACTACCAAGGACGTCACAAACTGTTCATACTGTAAAGTAACGACAGCTTATACAGTCACATAGAAAAGTATACAGTGAATGAAATGAAGTGTTGTTAAAGTGATCTTTAAGGTATGCAGCTAGTAGTATCTCACTTCAAATGGTTGGCTTGTTTTTGGAGGGCCAGTGAGGAGCAGAGAGTCTTGCTGTCTTTATCGGTCAGGTCGGGGACACTCACCCTGCGCAACACACACTCAGGGTCACACACACAGACAACACACACTCACCCTACGCAACACACACTCAGGGTCACACACACAGACAACACACACTCACCCTGCGCAACACACACTCAGGGTCACACACACAGACAACACACACTCACCCTGCGCAACACACACTCAGGGTCACACACACAGACAACACACACTCACCCTGCTCAACACACACTCAGGGTCACACACAGACAGCAAACACAGTTAGGGTCACTGTGAGAAGGTAGCCTGAGCAATGTCCCAGAGAACGTAACAGCAAACCAGTTATATAAGTTAGATTTTTTATGTGTCCACCAAAAGTGCAGAAAAGCCAAACCAAAAAGATAAAGAGATGTACTATAGACAAAATGATTGACGATAAACTTGCAAAATAATCAAAATGAAATAAATGGTCTAACCTAGAAAAACTCCCAGCGGTTCTGTCATTTCCTGTCTAATTGAGGAACTTCAGACTCCCTAAATAAGGCAAGTCAGGCTTTATCTCAGACTGGGACTCTGAAGACCAGCTACTGGCCCACTCTGGAGCTCTAGGCAGGAGCTTGCCACACCTCAGGTACAAAACACAAGTGAAGCAAACAATATGCCACAGCACAATCATTGATCACAATAAATCTATCACAATCATCTATCACAATAAATCTATCACAATCATCTATCACAATAAATCTAATATTACTCAATATCCAATCAGCACAACTACAAATTCAGCTTTCAACTCTGCTTATACAGTGGGGTGAGGGCGGCAAAACCACATCATCACAGTCACACACAGAGAACACACAGCCAGATTAGGACATGGGGGAAATGTTGTGGGCTAATAGCCTGACATCTAGATATGGCCTCTTACACTTACACACACACACACACACACGCACACACACGCACGCACACGCACACACACACACACACACAAACACCAGCTTTATATTTACAACATACACTGTGGGTCCAAATAGTAGTTTCTGCACAGACAGATCTATCCATGTTGTCCACTTATTTTTTTCAGTCACTGGCCAGTATTGTATAGACATGCTGGACATACCACAGGGCAGAGCAACTCTCTCACTGACTGAACCCCTCAAACTACCTCTGCTGGATGAGATCAGAGAGAACCACAGATGCGCAAGACTGGAAAGTCGTGTTCAGTGGCTCAAATGTTCAATAATGGCTGCATAGTATGTAAGAGCACAAAGCCTGGACAGTAATTCTACCACTGAGGCTAACGATTATTAGTTAAATTTTTTTTTAACCATTTGTTGCTCTGTCACATCTTTTCTGAAAGTAATTGTTTTATTGCTGCTCAGCAGTCTAGGACAATAAAACCATTATTCTGTATCAATCACCCATAATGACTCATTCACCTGACTCCATTGATCTCTGTGCTGTGGATGAATTGTAGAAGTGTTTCAGCAGTCCTGGAGGTGATGGTCTTCACTGAGAGTGAAACTGCACCCACAGACTTCTGCCTGGTGAGGGCACTGAGGATCTGCTGCACACTCTCATCTGACAGACGGCTCTCTTCTACGCTGTGTAAGGTGAGAGTGTAAATAAAGACACACACACACACACACACACACACACACACACACACACACACACACACACACACACACACACACATATCTCCCTCTCATCCAATGGTCATCAAACAACCCAAACTGACTAACTTGTTTACTACCTCCAATCAGTAACATATATTCACTTCAGTTACTTCCTCTTTCAGTCTTTGTCATTCATTCATTTATTCATTCATTCATTTTCTAACTCAAACAAACAATAATTTGTATACACTGCCTCAATCACTCACTGTCTATCAACTAATTTAATTCATTTATTCATTCACTAACTCAATCAATCATTCAGTCAGTCACCCACAAACACCAGCTCCCTCAACCCCTCCATTGTTTCCCACTCACTGCTTACACTATGCCAGCCCACCATAACTCCCCCCACTACAGTCTAAATATGGACCAACTCAGTTCAGCCATATCTGATGCATGCATACTGCAGTCCAGTCTCTATTCTTTGCATTGTTTTCAATTCTTCCACCAGCTCATTCATTTTGCGACAGAAACAATGGACATGAAGTTGTAATCAAACCAGAGAGAGTGCACTGCACACACTCTAGAGATCCTCTACCATAGTCTTGTAAAATCCTGTAGGAAACACTGTACTTTAACCCATTCACCAACACACTCGCACAGTAATCTGCCATAAAACCAGAGAGTGCTCTACCTCAGATGGCTCAGGACTTTACCCTCACCCAGAGCTGTGAGCAGATCACCAACATCCCCATCTGATAGCTCTTCCACTTGCAACCTGTAAAAGAAACATTCTACTAATGAACAGTAGCAAACAAGATTTGAGAACCACTGCCTATCCTGTAACATCATTAAATAAGTTGTAAAGAGTGTAGCTGTTAGAAAGCCCACCACAATAAAGGCATTTTATATGTATTTATTCATAAACAAATAATTACTAGTTAATATAATTTATTCATTAATTTTATATGTATTTAAAGGTAATTTATTGTGGTCAATCTCTTGGTCAAACTAACTAATTTCTCTTACCTCAGCTTCTCACTCCTGCAAAAGACAGGCTGCAGCATCCTCATCTTCTCCGCTGTGATAGTGCAGCCAGTGAACTCCAGGCTTCTGATGCAAGGGCAGCACAGAAGACAATACCGCAGCACCCAGCAGTCAGTTCTCCTCAGGGGAACGTCAGCAAACTCTACCACATCCCAAAGTGCCATGGCCCTGCTCACAAACTCCTTTTCATTTAGCTCGTACAGACAGTGCAAGAGGCTCAGCTTCATGTCATCACCCCATGGGTTCCTCAAGTAGCGACGTTGTGCCCGGTCAGCTCTTGTGACTGATGTCTCCTTCATGACGCTGAGGAACCATCTTCCAGTCTATCACGGACACTAAGAGGCACTGTCAGTTTGTTTATTTCCAAAGAGATGGTCCTCACACTGCTGTTTGCAAGGCCCAACAGAAACTGAATAATGGGTAGAAGATGTTGGTTGTACCTCTTTGATGGTTTAACAATTATGATGGGAATCCTCATGCCCTGACCTACGGAACACAGCATCTGGTCAAGCTTCCTGTAAGACTCCTTTTCCTGGATGACAGTGTAGTGAAGAGCAGAAAAGAACTCCTGGAAGCTCAGGTGCATGAAGCTGAACATGGTCTGCAGGACAGTCTTCTTCTTCAGCAGGAACTTGCAGAGGAAGGGCCCACTGATGGGGTCGGAGACGGCCTCGGACACACTCTTCTCATCAAACAAGACCTGCTGATTGAGGATCCCCTTCTCAACCAGCTGGCTAAGACCCTTGAGGAGCTGGAGTGCAAGACCAGGCTGATCCAACTGCTGGCAATGGTGCTTCAGCAGAGTTGAAACAAAGTACACAAACATAGAAGTGGTGGTCCCTAGTCTTTTTGTCATGTCTAGGTCTTCAGCAGACTGTTCTTTAAAAACTGTGCAGACAATCCAGCAAATAACCGGGATGAAGCAGGCGGTGAAGAGTGTTTCATTGGCCCTCACGCACTCATACACTCGTGTGGATGACATGTCATCAGGGAAGAACCTCTCAAAGTAGTCCCTGACTCCTCTCTCAGTGAAACCCAGGATCTCAGCGAAGCGCTGAGGCCGTTTGAGCAGCTTGCTCAGTCTGTCTGAGGCAGTGGACCTGGTGGTGACCAGCAGGGAAGACTCAGACAGGATCCTCCCCATGAGCAGAGCGCTGATGTTGTCCTCCAGAGGAGCAGGCGTGAGCAGGTCACTGCGAGGTAAGGTGCACACCCCCTCTAGTGCTAAACTGAGCTCGTCAAATCCATCTATGAGGAAGAGCACCTTCTGGGGGTGGTAATGCAGCATCTGTGTGATCATTGGGGTGAACCTGTAGCTGCGGCTCAGGAGATCCACTAAGCTCATCTCTCCTGTCAGCACGTTCAGCTCTTTACACCTGAGATGGAACACCAGGTCAAAGTGCTCCCTGTAGAGCCGGCCGCACGCCCAGTCGTACATGATCTTCTGAGCAGTGAAGGACTTGCCGTGGCCCGAGTGACCCTGCAGGATGACGGCTTTGGGGGGTTGTCCTCGATCAAAGGGGCTGAAGAGCTGGTCTATGTTGATAGAGCGGTAGGTCTGGCTGACTCTGGTGCTGAAGGACATCTCCCCCCTGCTGCGCATCTCCCTCTCTCTCTCACTGTGCTCACGGTGCTTCTGGACAATGTGGAGCTCCGTGAAGCGATCCTCCAGCAGCACCTCCTCTCCAGGAAGGGAGTTGTACTCATCAACCGTCTCATAGTCAGGGCAAACAGACTCTCTGTATATGGGCATGATGGCACTCACATCTACTCAGAAAATATGATTTAACCAAGAGGAATTTATTTAAAAAGCATTTGTTTATTTTTGTGTCATTTACCCTCAATGTCAATTTGTCTCTGAAGCATGGAGCATCATCAGGAACATGTTTCCATATTCAGGAATTCATTTTCATTGTCCCTTTGGGATTGTATGGGTTTTTAATTTTTTTTAAGTGCATTTTCTAATTCCAAATCTACCTACCAAGGTTCAGCTGGGTTGTCCCCCCTATAGCTCCAGCTCCTGTGGGCAAAGAAAGATAGAGAGAGATGTTAAGAGTAACATTCACTTTTGAATTAATGAGTACAACAGCAAGGATAAAGCAGGCAGTTAAGGGCATGCTATGTCAACTGTCAACATTATATTCTTGACATATTTCATTAACAATGTTTAAATGAATCTTTTTCTAGCCATAGAAGTTACTAGGTCCTGTGCTTATGTTTCTCTCTAAATCCTTTCAAACCCCTTTCAGTCCCACAAAACCACATATAATATTTCCCATGGATGTTCTACCATAATAGTGCTACTACAGCAGCAGATGTACTACATATAAGTGATTAGAATACCATAGTTGTAGTTGACATTGACGCTACCCTGGACACTCATGTGTGACATCACTGGAACTGAAGCAAAGGCTCCAGTCTGAGCTGAAATGTTCACCACCGGAACGGCTGGGTAGGAGCTCTCTCCTGCGGTCCTTGCTTGGGGATCTGAGACATGTGTGAGAAGATCATCAGAGGAACACTATCACTAATTTAAAGTGTCCTGTTCATCCTTAAGGCATCCTATCACTACCACTAATATCATTCATATCCTGCGGGATATTAAAGTATCTATCTATCTATCATCTTAAAGACATAGTATAACAAACCATAAGGATGGTCAGCAAGCAGGAAGTGCTGAGAATAGTGCTATAGAATGCTTACACCTGCTGAAACAGAACAGTTTATATGGTGTAGGTGACATTTTTTTCCAAATGTGATGACTATACAGAGTGTGTAAGAAGGGCTCTCAGTCCCAGAGAGGATGAACTTGTCGCTTGGCACAACTTGTGCAGGTAAATTGTCCCCAGCATCATGAATACACACTGCAGTGATCTGTCCCCAGCATCATTAATAAACACTGCAGTGATTTGTCCCCAGCATCATGAATACACACTGCAGTGATCTGTCCCCAGCATCATGAATACACACTGCAGTGATCTGCCTACTTGCCTGCTTAGCGTCTTTTGACCAAAGTGCTCACCTCTCCCCTCCTCACCTGTGTGCTTCTCTCTCTTCCCCACAGGGGTGTGAGGAGGGTTGGGTAAAAACTTCCCTTTGCTCCAGTCCTCCTCTAAACACAAAACAGGGTGACACACACAACAAACTTAGCAATGGCCTAACATCAATAATAGCTACATTAAAATATATATATATTAATTACTAGTTTATTACTTTGCAACTGAATTCTATAGTAGTTACAGTAAGGCAAATGTAAAGCTTGGTGCTGAAAAAACATCCAACTGCGTATGTCATTAATGACAATAGAGCTGTAGTGTGAACAAACGCCAGAGGTTTGACCCTATACTATGAGTCCAACCTTGTACTGGGAGAGGCTCAGCCAGAGGAGGTTTGACCCTATACTATGAGTCCAACCCTGTACTAGGAGAGGCTAAGGGAGATGTTTAGTCCTACCAAGATCTTGAAGAAGGTAGGGATGGGTGTCTCTCAGCATGTAGTAAAAGGCAGACTTTACTCTGTCTCCCCCTGAGTCTAGAGCTTTGAAAAGCTCCCTCATTTTCTCCTGGCTGGTCTTGGCTGCATGGATCTCTGAGTAGGCCTCTGCATGGAGGATGCCCAGTGACCGAAGCCTGTCAGCCAGAGGCATTACTGGGGTAACCCTCTGAATGAGTTCAGCTCTCTGGCCATCTACAATCCAAGCATCTAGGAGGATAACAGCAATGTTCAGCAATGAAGAGCAGACTAGTCATATGAGGGTCTACTGCAGAAAAGACAACAAGGAGAGTCACTGATATCTTGGACTCTTCCAGCCATTCAGTCAGTGGAAGTGAACATTCAGGGAACATGCTGACTTTGCAATAGGCGCTAATATTGTGTTATTCCTAACAGCTATTTAGACCATAATGTAGTCTACAGGCCTTTTGTTTCGTGCATATATACTGGGAAGTGTGGTTTAAATATGAACTAGTCAATTATTTCAACATCTATTCACGCTATTGTAAAATCACATTCAAAGTAATATAGCATATTGTCTCATATCTTGTTGGAAAACCTTTATAGTACGACATAGGCTAGATTAAAGGGTAAAAACAACAAATGCTATTAAAGGGATTGCAGGGCAAAGTGTATGCTTCAAAGTCGTTCACCAGGAAGACAAGACTAGTGTACATACGATTGCAACTCGACTCCATGTCGACGTTGACCCAACGCGCAGGGGCTCCAGTTAAAGAACAGGTGCGGCGGTTCCACAGGTTTCACTTATCCATTGTGTAACAGGTAATGCCTGCGCACAAACAAAGGTAACCGTAGCTAACAATTTGGGCTTTCTGAAAAAGCAGAAATTATTTAGTCTACATCCTATGAATCGACTGTCTCTATAGCCAATAAGGAAATCATGTTGTTGGTGTAAAGGTCAGTCGTCGTCACAGAATGTTACCGTGGCTGCATGCTGCATGATTACACGCAATGATTTGGCAACAAGGACAAGTAGCATGCATCTGTAGCCCCTGGACGTTAATAAAGTGAAAGTCACCACCAGTTACCTCAAATAGACCTATGTAGCCTAACTATGTAGGCTACATTACCGGTATTGAACGTAGTCCCTAATTTTCTCTTACTACCAATAGGCAACCGTCCGCTTGCGCACTGTGGTTAGGTGCAACAAGTGCTGTTGAAGTAGGGTAGGGTGGAACCTGCCAGAATGAAGTGAGTCTACAGATTTTGAGAATTCAGGCTTTGACTATCCTCTGACAACAGCTATAACCGTATCGCAACTTGTGAGGATACAGCTACACGTTTACCACGGCAATGTGATAAGATCCACTGAACAAGACTTTCCAGTTTTGCGCACCTACTTGCGCATCTGATCTTATCCAGCAGAAGTAGCCTGAGGGGCTCAGTCAGTGAGAGAGTTCCTCTGTGCTGTGGTATGGGTCCAACATGTCTGTGCATTGTGTGCAATGCTGGCCACCTCAGTAAAAATAAATAAATAAATAAGTAAATGGACAGCGGAATGTGTCTGTGCAAAATCTGTGAGGTAGCCTAGCCTAAATGCTTTTTGGAGCCAGAGCTATGTAGCCTATGCCAACAGAATATAGGTTAAGACCAAGTAAGCTTTAGTATTATTAAAGAGATAATGCTCAATTTATATAGGCCTATAAGCTATTTAAACATAACATTTCACATACCTTGTTATACAAAAAAGTTAAAACTTAGGTAGCCTATTAATTTTCGTTAATTAAGCCATTCGTGCACCCGGCAGTCCATGTGCTACATGCTGTAACGAAATTCTGAATTAGCTGACTCGTCTAGAATTTGACTGGGGAAAGCCCACTGTATTGAACATGAGGATAAGGCGCGCTAGCGGAAGAACGATAGAGTACGGTGAACATAGCCTACTATCACGATAAATAAAGATGTAGCCTACCGCCGTGGTGGATTAACCCATAATTTAATCCGATTCATTTCGCTGCGGTGGAAAATCAACCATGGATCAAATTGTTCGCAGTAAGTGTATCCAAATGGAAGTATCGTCTTTGTCATTCGCCGTGGTGACATTAGATATGCGCTTTGGTGTAAAAATAGTGCACAGAAGTCTAGATCTCCCAATGAAAGACCTCGCTTTTCTGAAAACTTTTAGCAGTTTTATCATTGCAAATGTAACTACATGTAAACATCGGCCCTGGAACATGTTTACTTCCTGGGACATTTCCCCTGTAAATGTAGCTCAGTGCCGCGCTTTCTGTGGAACACATAAGTCTCAGCAAACGCAGCCAGTTAAAGGAGAAATCCGGTGTGAATCAGTTAGTAGCCCTGTTGTTCAAGGTCACTGAATGCTGTCAGTTGGAAAATGAACCAGAAAATGTGATGCAACACAGACTGAATAACGAACCAAGAACTAGGCTATTGTAAACTGAATGTGGCATAGTGAAAGGAAACTGAAAATAAGTTACTATGCCCCATTCACTTATTGTTAGTTGTCGGTTCACTATTTGGTCTATGTTGTATCAAATTTTCTCGTTCTTTTCCCCCACTGACAGCCCTTGGTGACCTTGAACAACAGGGCAATGGATTGATTCACACCAATCCTCTAAAGTAGGACGGGAAGGAAGAGAGAGAAGAAAACTCAACATAACATATCAGATAGATTGATCGAGATATAGTCAGTGTTTCATCCAGAGCATATTTAAGTTTTGAAGTGATACACCAGAGTATCCACAGTTATGAAGTGGAAGAAGAAACTAATACTGATGCAGTGAGATTGTATGGCAGAGTAGACATATGTGTCATTGGGGGTGGTCATTCCTGATTTACCGTGTTCCTTTTTTGCTTACTATTCCATGCCTCTTCAGATGCTTGCTTTGTCAAAAAACACAAGGCAGAGCTTGTCCAGCTGGTGAAGATGGTGGTTCCACTCGCCAGTCAGCTGTTGTCCCAAGGCATGCTCCAGTTTGAGACCTTTTCCAAGATCCAAGCAGCAAAGACCAGCCAAGAGGGAATGAGAGAGCTGCTCAAAGCTTTGGACACAGGGGGAGACGGAGTCAAATCTGCCTTTTACTGCTTGCTGAGGGAGCATGATCCCCTGCTCATACTGGACTTGGGTATGAGGACATGTCTACTGCATAGTTGACAGGTCATAGATTAGAGTTTATCTGTTTTATTATCAAGACATTTGTGTGAAATAAACAGTCAACTGAGTGAGATGTTCAATATACTTAAATGCACAAATAACAGGTGTAGCAATTAATGCGCTCAGTTTGTTTCTCTGTAGAACAAAGTGGTGGAAGCTGCAGTGAGACATATAAACCCTCCTCTCCAGAAGTACCAGTAAAACGTGTGAAATGTGAGTATCATTGTCTTACTCTCACATCACAATGATGGTAGAACAATAGATTCTGACTTACAGTAAACCATAGCAACAAGGCTATACAGTATGTTCTCAGTGAGTAATCTATCTATCTTCCTCCCATTTGTCTCCTCTTAGCTCGTCAATCACCACAGCCACAAGACGCAACAACAGAGAGCCTGCTACAGCCTGCGTTGGAAAGTGAGTGGTTTAGTTTAGCTTACAATCATACAGTACATACGGACAACACGTACATAGAGTACATTCATACATAACTACATACATACACAGATGCTTTCAAAAGTATACAGTACATGCAAACATAATTCTGTATCTTTGCATTGCAGCATATAAGGCAAAGATCCATGCTGAATATAAGTTTGTGCAGGAGTATAACAGCTTGCCTGGTAAAAGTGTCTTGCTGGATGACCGCTACACAGAGCTCAGTATTACTCACCACCACAGTCAGCAGGCTGAGCACGTGTTAGGGGGAATCCTATCCAGAGGAGAGAATCTTGGGCAGTTCTTGGACACCAGGGCAGAGGAGGCACACATCAGCATTAATCTGGGTCAGCTGTTCCAATCAGACGACAGGGGTGGCATCCCAAAAGCAGTGATTCTCCAGGGTGGTTCTGGGTACGGCAAGTCTTTCACTGCCCAGAAAGTTATGTCTGACTGGGCTACTGGAAGACTGTACAATGAGCGCTTCCTTGTTGTACTGTTCCTGAAAGCTCAGAACATGAGTGCCACTTCAGGGCTCAAGAGTGTGTTGGATCTCTTCTGTAGCAGTCAGAGGTTCAGACCAGTGGTCAAAGAGATCCTGCTGAACTCGCCTGACAGGGTGCTCTTCATCATAGATGGCTTTGACGACCTCCGTGTAGCCACAGAAGACTGCAGCATGCCACCTCCTGGTGATGCCTTCACACAAGCTCCAGTAGATGCCACACTGAAGGCCCTCCTAGAGGGACAGGTTCTGCCTCAGTGCTTCCTGCTGATCACTGTCCGGTCTACAGCTTCAGACAGACTGAGCAAGCTGCTCAAGCGTCCTCTATGTTACGCCGAGATCCTGGGCTTCTCTGAGCATGCGGTGAAAGACTACATCCAAAGATTCTTTAATGACAAGCACGTTTCTGAAACCGTGTTTGGGTATGTCAGGCTAAACCCGACTCTCCTAGTGGCCTGCCATGTTCCTGTCGTTTGTTGGATCGTCTGCACGGTTTACCAGGGGCTGATCCAGAGTGGTCTAGACATGATGAGGGGGCTAGAAACCACCACCTCTGTATTTGTAGAATTCCTGCTCACTCTAATGGAGCATCACTGCCAGGATTTGAGTCAGCCTGTCCCCACTCTGCTGAGGAGCCTGGCACAGCTGGCAGAGAGAGGGATGCTGGAGCAGAGAGTGCTGTTTGATGACAAGATTGTGTCAGAGGTCCTATCAGATCCTGGCCATGTTCCATTCCTTTGTAAAGTTCTTCTGGAGGAGAAAGGCAGCTTAGAGACCAGGTATAGCTTCACACATCCAGGCTTTCAGGAGTTTTTCTGTGCTCTCCACTATGCCCTGATAGAGGATGAGGACGAGCTGTGTGAGAAGCTGAAGAACATGCTTCTGTCTGTTGACAAAGGGAGAAGTGACAAGCACTCTGTCATCCAGTTCCTCTGCGGCCTCTCCAACACAGAGGTGGCCATTTCTCTCATGGAGCCACTCTTCATGGAGGCAGTCACTTTCTCTACGGCTGGCATCTGTGGACAGCTGAAAAGATGGATTCTTGATGAAATGCACAGCCCTGGGTGGGGAGACCAGTCAAAACTCTTCATTCTCCTCTGCCTCTTTGAACTGCACGACAGGGATTTTGCCAG
Organism: Tenualosa ilisha; assembly: GCA_015244755.2. Classification (NCBI taxonomy): domain Eukaryota; kingdom Metazoa; phylum Chordata; class Actinopteri; order Clupeiformes; family Clupeidae; genus Tenualosa; species Tenualosa ilisha. The sequence goes on along the minus strand of PYXC01001978.1, from coordinate 18,315 downwards.
ACAGGCCATGGGGGTTTGGGCAGACATAACACTAGACCACACTCGGATGGGCAAAACAGACTGCTGGGCACTTCTGTACTGCTTGCAGTGCTGTGAAAGGGTGAGAAACCTCAGCCTCCTAAACTGCAGCATGACAGCAGAGAAGCTGAGGATGCTGCAGGCTGCACTGAGCAGATGTGAACAGCTGGGGTGAGTTCAGAAAGAATGCCCTGGCTGGAGTTAAGCTCATTTGATTTGCATTTCTCTCTTTGTACAGTCAAAACAAATGATTGTCTTTTTTAGTTATGAATGAAACCACCATAAGCCCTGACATAAATGATGAACAAAGAACGTGCAAGAACTATTGTTATTGTGTGGCATGAAGAGAACATAACCCACTGATATTTGTGTGTAGAACCTTGTACACTGTAGCAGCATCAAACCGTTTGTACATATCACTGATAGGCTGGAAGTGGAGGATTTGTCAGGAGACCATCTTGGTGAACTGATCTTGGATGTTGCTGGGGAAAACATCCAGAAGAAGCTATAGTAGGTCTAGATCAAAGAACACACAGAAGTCATATGCTATCTTTGTGTATCATATTTGCTTTGGGTATAATATAATTTCAGTCACAATGTCTGCACTGCGTTGCAGCCTTAGTGTGAGTAATCTGTCAGACAGCGCTGGAGAAAGTCTTGGCATGTTTTTGAGACTGACCAAGGATGCAATGCGATTCACGTGAGTAACGCATTACAAATTGTTTCCATTTATCTGACTGTGTCAGCCTGCCCCTGCCACTGCAGTAGCTCTCCAGTATGTGGAGACTAAAATCATGCTGGTACTGTAGTTTTAGTTAAGGCTGAAAATTGATGAATTGTTTTATTGATAGACAATCTGATTGATTGATTGGATTGATTGATTGATTCCTACCTCTTACCGTTCCTCTTTTAGCCTGACTGTGAGGCATCACACTCATCTAGCCCCTGAGAGAATGCCTGAGGCCACATGCTCAGAGAAGCCCCATAGGCCTACTCTTCTGCTTGTGGAGCCCAGAGTCCCTCACCCTACTTTCTCTGGTCTCACAGCCCCACGTCCACACACAGAACCAGTAGTCTCTTATAGCATCCCAGCACCTCCACACACAGAACCAGCAGTCCCTCATAGCATCCCAGCACATCCACAAATAGAACCACCAACCACCCGTAGCATTCCAGCACACCCATCCATGGAACCAGCAGTTTCTCACATCATACTTACACTTCTCCAACCTGAGGGGATGGCCAAGGTGAATTGGGCGGTGTTCTTCCAGAAATTACACAAGCTTCGGGATTTGAGAGATGAGTAAGTGCTTATGAACATCTTCATAGTATCAAAAGCAGGAGTCTCTTGAGTGTGTGTGTGTGTGTGTGTGTGGGGTCACTCTATCTTTTGTTGTAGCACAGAAGATGCTGAAGGGCATGTGGAGGCCATGCTGTCTTTATTGCACTCCCTCTCCGACTGTGAGCGGCTGGAGGTGGGTCTGAAACGACTGACGGAGGCCTGGGCCAATCGGATTCTCACACTCATGGAAGTCAGCCAGAGCATAATACACATCAGGTAAGCGCCTCTTGCATGAGGCAAAAATCACAAATATAATAAGGTAAATAAAATAGCTCTGTGACAAAGGTGCTGTCCTGCCTTTGTGTATACCCACCGGATTAACTTCAAGGTGGGCTCTGTGTTTTTTAAAGCGACAGTAGACACTATGCAAATAAAACCAAATTGAATCTAACTAAAATACAGTGTGTGTGTGTGTGTGTTCAGATTATGTGCTGGTTTAAAAGGAGATGGCGTGTTAGAGGAGGAGGCAATACAGATTCTCAGAGATTCACCAAAGCGTCCAGACTGCACTCTGGTCCTCATAGGGTATGTGATGATGTGATGGGTGATGATGTGACGGGATTTAACAATATACCATCAACATGCGAAATTTTGATACAATTTGATATGTGTGAGGATTCATTTTGGTTGAGATGAAAAATAAATTGCGATGCATTTTTTTTCATTACATTTTTCATTACATTTTTCATTTTCATTATTATTTAAAAACGAGTCATAATTAAGCTACTTTCTGTAGGCCCACTAAGAGAGAGATAGCAAGCGTCATAGCACAGAAAACCTGGGCATAGGCTAAACAACTCCTGTCCAGTTTGTGCGAACACCTGCCTTCACCATATTACGTGAAGGCCGGAGATATTTCAGTTAACGCAGGTGATTAGGCCATATGACATGCAAGACTTTTAAGTAGTGGTAGTAGTAATACATTTTTTATTATTTTCAATCACAATTTGTCTGCATTAAAAATATATATAAAATTGTATCATATCATATCGTATGGTATCTTAATATCTTAATATATATTAATTGACCTTAATATCGTGAATCATATCGTATCGTTGGCTAAGTGTTTAGTTACATCCCTACTCTTTAGTGATTGTATCTTCAGGTCCTGCTGTCTGTAATACATACAAAATAGTCAACAGTATTAGTTGTGCTGAAGTCGATTGTCTTCTGCATGGTAAACAAATCCATCTAGATATCAGCCATCAGCATATTTGTAAACACACATTATTGGTAGAATGTTTGCAAATGCTCAAATGATTGTATAGATTGCTGAATGTGTGTTTGCCGTTTTAAGGAGTAAATCTGAAGTGGAGGGTGAAAGGGTTCAAGTGAACATTCAGCTGATGGGTCGGTCTTTCAAAGAGCATATTTTAGGCAAAATTCGCCTTCAGTCACCTACTGAAGGCCCCAAGCAGGTGAAGAGTGAAGCAGCCTGCGACAAAGAACTAAAGAAATGTCTACCTCAGGAGGAGTTGGATACTACTGAGGATGGGCCTAGGTAATGTCTTCATTTTGTAGTTACACCTCTCTGAATGTGGTTGGTTTAATTTGTAGTGTTTACTGTGGAAATGAATGTATTGTTTTTGTAATGCTTATCTTCACAGCATTTCTAGCAGTTAGATGCTGGAATATATTATTTTTTCTCTTTCTCCAGGACATTGAAAATGTTATGTTAATGTTTGCTTCATTAGATGAATAAAATGATTTCCCAGAGTTGAAAAATATCGACTTCTAAAAACTTTGCATTTCCATGTATCTGACTTAGGTCTGTAACAATTTGGTTTGTGTCTTGAGTTTTGACCAAAGGTTCGAGATTCAAGATACAAATGGCTCTGTAGCCAGACACGTGTCTAAAAGTGAGGACAAAGTGGTCAAATGTTAGAACATCCCCTAATCAATGTGGAAATCCCCATCAACCTTTACTGAAGAATATTTTCAGTTTGTCAAATGTCAAAATGCCAGTTGTTTAGAGTAAAATTGCTATTTTGGAGGAAAACCTTGAAATTCGAATAGCATCCTTTTGCATATTAAAAGGATTTTGGCTGCAAAGTTAGTTACCTACATCTTTAACTGAAAGCGTACATATTTTAAAGTAGTATCAGGCAAGCCTGGGATTTTTTACCTCCACAGCTCCTTCTACAGGTGCAGATTAAAAAAAAACAACAACAATGTACATTCTCACCAATCCATGTGGATTTGTTTGCAAACCAAAGAATACGAACCAGCCATGATCATTTTCGAAGAGTTATGTTGACGGTCAAGCTAATAAACGCCATTTTGGTTTCATTCCGCTTCAGTTTCGTTTTCACTCTGTCACATCTTCATACGGCATAAAATGTTGCCTGGTGTGCCTTTAGATATAACCTTAAATGAATAACAATAGTAATTTTAAAAAAATTGGTAGCCTGCCAGCATTGATTGCTCATAGGGCTGTATCTGGAAACATTTCCAACCGTGACAGAGGTTTGTGGGTTAGAATGTCGCAATTTCGTTTTTCATGTGCATGAATCTGACTCTAGCTTAACAATATCGCAGGCTTTTTGACTTAGAGATAATACTATATACCATGCAGAACACGCATTTCCATGTATTCTAACCTTGATTGGTCCTCCTGTTTTCCCCTGAAGGGTGGAGTTATCAGATGAAGTCCATCAGGACCTCGTTGGTGCACAGTGGAGCTGTCAATCATGTGCAGGCATCCCAGACTCCACCCACTGGACTCTGTTGGAGCCCTCCATCTCCATGGAGACAGGAATGTTCGTGTACAGCCTCAGCTCTACTGCAGGGAGTTATGAGTGCACTGTGTCTGGTTTACGCTGGGTGTGTGATGATGATGTCACCTTACAGTACCACTTCAGCACTAAGGAGCTGTTCTCTGCCCAGCTGGAGATGTTACAGTACAGACCCGTCAGTCCTCTGATGGACATCAAGGTGGTCTCAGGTGAACTGGAGGAGATCCACCTGCCCCACTCTCTCTGTCTGGGAGTTTCTGATCATTCTAAGTTAAAGGAAGCAGTGCGAGTTCTGCATGGGGATGACAGTGGTGTCTCCTTGGAGACGTGTGAGCTGACACGCTTCCATGCCAGGCTTGTGAGGCCCAGCTTCTCCCTGAAGGAGGTCCTAGTTAGTCTTGGTGTCCCTGTTAAGACTCACTGTGAGGTGCTGATCTATCAGTCCTATGCTGGACCGCTCATTCTGAACACATTTGTTGTGCCAAAAGAATCTACAGCAAAAAACACAATAGAGAAAGAATGGAAAAGTCTTGGCATCCGCATCAAGAAGTCTCCACCCAAAGAATCTTTCTGGATAAATTCAAACTTCCAGTTAACAACTTCCTGCCAGTCTGAAATCGATCCAGATGAGATCAGTTTGACTTATGATACTGCTCCGACTTACTTTGAAGTGTGCATTGAACAGCCAGGTGATAAATTTAAGATGATGCTGAAAGTGGCAGAGCAGGACAGACCCATATGGACAGCTGCGATCAGAAAGGGAGCTGACTACAAACAGGCCATGTCACCACACTCAGCTCAACAGACTGGAGCTTCAAGGTCTCACAGAGGTACAGATGTTTCTTATAGAATATTTTCTCTTCCATATTTAATTGTTTTGGGGCAGCCATGTGGCAAAATTCTAAGGCCTACTGTTGAATACAAGTAAACTCTTAATATGAAGACAACATGGAATAATATCTGCCTACTGTAAACCAAAGAAGACGTATGTAAAGAACTGTGTAAAACTGTGATTTTGGTGAGATGAAAGTTGTGTGCTGTCTCCGCACAGATCGAGTGTTTAATGCTCGGTGTGAACTCATAAATCGCATAGGAGAAGCTTCTCTCAGAACTCTGCTGGATGGTCTTCAGAAATCCACTCCTGACATGCCCCCTGTGATTAAGGGCAGGCAGAGGAACCAGGTCATGCAGGCCAACTGTGTGACTGAGGACCAGGTGACCTGTCTGATTGACATGGTGAAGAAGAAGGGTGAACGGGCCTGTGAGATCTTTATATCACTGCTTAGAGAAGTGGAGCCCAGTCTCTGCGATGAGCTTGGATTGTAGACACCTCAATGGTGATATCTCAGTCAGGAGGTCATGAGATGACGGCTGACCAGTAAGACCAGCCAAGGGACTGGCCAGTTTTTATTTATTTTAGATTTATGAATGGGGTTTTCTTTCAGTAGAGATCTGACAGTAAGCAAGTGGGAGAGAGAGATGGGGTGAGACTGGAAAATGAACACAGGCCAGATTAAAACCAGTGAGCACTTAGGACAATATATGGTCTATGCATTCTAGCCAGTTGCACCATGGCACCCCCTGATCTATAGATGTCTGACAGGCCTCTAGCCACATGGGTTTCTCAAGTTGAGCCCACAGTGTCTGTGTCTGTACTATAATTGCATTACCAGCAATGATTTGAATATGCCTTTTTTAAAAGCCAAAATAAGTAGTGTGTTTATTTATTATGAAACCAAAGTATTAATGAGCTTCACTCATCTAACCTCATTAGGATTTTTTTCCAAATTCTATAAACAATGTTTAGTGTCATTTGCAAGAAGTAAAGTGGAAAGAAAAGCCAAAACGTCCATGATACCATATGCCAAACACAAGTTTTATTTAGGCTTTAGAATAAACTATATTAATATTATTTTAACTTTGTGTTTATTTTGTTATGCATCAGAGAAATTAACTCAGATCCACCATCCTGAGGAGTGTTTAGATTGGCCTACAACCTTGTCAAAGTACAGGCCTATTCTTTTTCATGTAGCGGCACTGATTGAATAGACCTGTAGCCTGCCTATTCAGCAGGCCCTTCAGTTTAATGCCAACAGTGCCAGTGTGCAAGTTCACACTTACACATGAAGTTCAGTTCATACAGAAGAATGATTTGCTCATAATTTAAAATGTTAACATTCAGTTCATTGATTTTTTTTTTCTCAAAAATTTGAAGTACATCAGTGAGTGAGTATTTCTGTACTTATCTTTTCAAGTAAACTCACTTCATAATAAGAGCTGCCCATGACTAGCCTACCATATCACTGTTGTGGTATCATTGGGTATCATTTATATATCAGTTTCATTCATCACAAGTAAGCAACAACCATGTATTGCCAAGATTTTAATAGACCAAAACAGTGATTCAAAAGCAGAAATCTGATCAAGTTCAATACTAAATTCTTTGACCTAATTAGCTCCACCAAGGAGGTTATGTTTTGTTGTTTTGTTATGGTTATGTTTTTGCGTTTGTCTGTTTGTATGTCTGTGCACAAAATAACTCAAAAAGTACTGTACAGATTTGGATGACATTTTATATTAGGCCTATATTAGGACAAGGAACAGATGATGAATTTTGGTGGTGATCTAGAATACACCTGGAATTTGTATTGCGTCAATGACCCTAAGGTCTGCGCTCTCTGAGTGCTTTTCTAGTTATACGTGTGTTAAATTGAATTTCAGACAAATGGAATTGTTCAAACTAGTTCATTCACAACATAGCCGCAACCACACAACCAAGGATGTCACACGGCACGTAATGACATTTTTTTTCAGGTTTTCGGAAATGCGAGCTCCATGACACGCCAACAGAGCGCTGTTGACACCACACAGCACTATCATGTGCCACAGTGGGTTTCATTGAAAAAAGGGGAAATGAAGAATGAGTAACCTTTCTTGGAATATAGATGGAGGGAGGGATAACTTTCTGTTTCTATCGGGCCTAAACAGAAAGTGCTGATGGTTGAAAAACGCCCTCGGTTGGTTCGGACGCAGATGAACACGAACATGGATACGATTCCTGACGGTAAATTCGGCTGCGTGCATTGCATTCCGAATAGCAGTTAGGCCTTTTAAGATTAAACAGTAAACCTGGTAGTGGTGGTTACAATCATAGATTCTAGAGTCCTATAGAATATTTGGTCACAACAGCCTAGCGTAAAGTAAGGAAATGTCAATGGGTAATGTTAACTCATGAATGGACGGTGAACATTAGGGCATTGTGTAAATACACACCACCACCGGGGTGGTTAGGTCCACGAGCTCTGGCTGGTCCATCTACTTTGGTGTCAAAAAACAAACTATTTTATATTACTACTTTCTGCTATTTTTCACTCTATTTTCGCTATTCTTTACGCCTTTTGTGACTAGTATGGCGCTGGATCATGTTTTTTTATTTCCTTAATGTTTGTTTAGTTTTTAGTCAGTTTCCAACAGTTTGAGAGTTTGGAGTTTGGCATGTTTACTAGCGCTTCTATTCAAAAAATGCGCTCTAACGATATAATAACAACGCTGAAACTGACCTGTTTGCCTATGAGGCTCAAGGACACAACGGTGGCATCTGTGACTTAAGTTATGCTCGTTGCAATGTTTACATTTCAGAGTTTTGACATTACATGTACTGCACCTTTAACTTTTAACTTCACTCCAACATCCACTTGCTTTGGCTAGAACTGCAAAATGCTATCTGCATGCGTAAGGCACTGGCATCAACTCTGACCGGAGATCTAGCACCGAAAACATAACGTCAGGAAGTAACCAGCTGTAGGCTGATAGGCAGATAGCCGCGTATTTGTGAATGCAGGGCAAGGAGGTACGTTTTGATTTCATGAACAAGAACAACTCGTCCTCACTCTCAGTGCAGGGAGAGGAAGATAGCCAAGTTGAAATTTGACTGTACACCATAGACTGTATAAACCTATACAGGTGCCATTACTCAGTAGGCCTGCTGGTGCGTTCCGGCCCCTGTCATATAAGTGGAAGGAGGGGTCATTTCATACTCTTTTTTCCATTTTAACTAAAATGAGGTATTTATTTGATATGTGTGGTTCATCCCTGCAGTAGCATAACCTGAATATAATTTGTACACTGCCAACAATACACTGCCTGTATAAAGGCAGCCGTGAATAAGACTGTGATATTCTGGACTTGGCCTACTAACATGCTATTATAACCTACCAACACTTTGACCAGGCTGCATTAATATTTACAGCATATTAACCTATAAACACCAGCACAGTAAAGTGTAGAACAGTGATCTTATTATATCATTAAGTAGGTTGTAATTGTCAAAAAGAGCAAGCGGGTGACTAGATGCTCCTGCTCCTGATCCATGGCAGGCCAACTGTAGGAGAACAGTAATAAGTTGACCCTCAGCCTTGTATTACAATATTATCAGATTCCATCAGATCTGGTCAGATTTACATCAGATGTAGCCCAATCAGATTTTTGTTTGAAGTGTAAGGAGTGGACACAGGCATCTCGCCCCCTACTGGAGAGCAAATGTAAATACTGTATGACCAGGTCATCTGTGTTCCTCTCTCCTCCAGAAGTGAGTGGTAAAAAGCACACCATCCCTGCCCCCACAGGTGAGAGCGTGGCGAAGAGGAGGAGGCTCTCTGGTGAGTTCTGCTTTTGTTTTTTATGATTGTTTACACACTAGAATAAACATAATCACACAATTAACAAAGCTCTACTCTCAAGGAGCAAAACACCTGCGCAGATTTGGACAGTAATAACATTTCACATTACACACAGACACAGAATTCACTGATAAGGTCTCCTATTTGCAATTTAAAGACACTGTCTTCCAAAATAATGCACACATGAACCAACTGAGCTGCACAGCCGTTGAGTCTGAACACACAAGTGCTACACAGTGCACACAGAACAACAGTCCTACACATTGTAAAAGTTAATAGACCTATGACAGTACAAAAACATACCTAGCCCTGTTTTGAATGATTGCATTGCTTGGTTCTTCCTTTCTCTCTCTTTCTCTCTCTCTCTCCGCAAATATTACAGTATCAAGCACTTTCACTGCAAGATCAAGGATAGGTGTATAGAGTGGCTGAGGAAAATTTTTAAAAATTTAAATTGACAAAAAAAACACTGTCAAAGTTTGGTCTTGTGTGTTGTAGTTTGTCAATATATTTTTGCCATCAAAATGATCCCTTATGTGAAAATGTCTGGCAAAAAAAAGTCCAGCACACACTATTACCGAAAATAGGGGGTTTTACAAATGTGTTTTTTATTGATCACAGTTGTGTGTAACTGACTACAATAGTGTTGGATCATTTGAAGTCTGTAGTCAGATGAAAGCAAAATAGCATTTTTATAAATAAGCTTATAGTTTTCACTTAAAGGAGAAAATCCGGTGTTAAACAGAACAAAAGTATATTGAAACCTGATGAAAAGTTTGAATGTTTGTCGAGTAGCATTTTTTTCATCACCCCATATTAGGCCGCATTACTGTAAGTCTGTGTGTGCAAAAGGCTGTCAATGCTGGTGCTAGAGGCATCATAGAGGAGCAATAAATCTTTAAACCATGAACAAGGCTCAAAGTAGCTCCACACTGTTTGCAGTTTTTTCAGTTGTTTACAAACAATTTTGAAAACAGGGCTCCTTTCTTCCAAACACTCCACACAATTATCCAAACACCAGACCAAATTTGCATAACACCCACATTGTTTGCAAACTGACACACTTCAGTCACAATTATATGCATATTTATTAAAATGCTAATTTGTTTTCATTTCACTAACGCAGACTTCAAATGATCTGACACTATTGCAGTTAGTTACACACTGCTGTGATCAATATGAAACACATTTGTATAAACCCCCTATTTGTAGTTTTTTATAACTGTTTACAGACTAAAATGAAAACGATCACACAATAAGCAACTCTACTCTTGAGAAGCAAATCACCTGAGAAGATTTGCACAACATTAAGCACAATGTCTGCTTCACACTTTTTGCAAAACTCAACACACAGTGATTTGCAAAACACTGCACACATTTCACACTTTAGACACAGAAATCACTGCTAAGGTGTAGTGTTGGAGTGTTTGCAGTTTTTTTCAACTGCAAATCAATTTATTGCTCATACAAAATGGCAAATGCCTCACATCTCTTGCAAAATGAGCCACTGCGTGTGTGTGTGTGTGTGTGTGTCTGCACATGCTCTTCACTATTAGCATGATATTGTCACTGATAAAAACCCGTAACTTGACCTTTGGCCAATTTATACACCTATACTATGGCAGTTGTTGGTTGTTGTTCAGTAAAACTGTGAGTGTTTGCACACATGAGAAAGGGGTATGAAGCACTAGTGAATAAGTTTGCCATTTTGAATTGAAAACTGTGTAAAGGGCCGAGAATTAGTTAGTTATAGTGTAGTGTTTTGCAGTTGTGTTGAGGAGTTATGTTGACTGAGTGACAGGTTTCAGAGATTGTGCGACATGTAAAGATTTTGTTTGTAAGCAGTTGAAAAAAACTGCAGACACTGCCCCCCCAAAATACCGCAAACATGAACCAACTGAGCTACACAGCCGTGGGGTCTGAACACACACAAGTGCAAAATTATAAACAAAATAGTCCTACACACTGTATGAGTGAATAGATCTATAAAAATTTATGCCAATTCAAAATATACCAGCCTTGTTTTGAATGATTGCTTGGTTCTTTCTTTCCACCTCTCTCTCGCCACATATATTATTGTATAGTATCAAGCACTTTCATTGCAGTATCAACGACAGGTGTATAAAGTGGCTGAGGAAAACTATTTAAATAAAAAACAATAACAATGTAAATGTTTGGTCTTGTGTTTTTGTCATCAAAATGATCCCTTGCGTATGGAGCTTGGACATGATAAAAGTTTGAAATTTCTTGTGTGCACCTGAAAGTTTCTGGAGTGCACATGAACGCTGCTGGCGTGCACCTGAAACGTTCAAGTAAAATACAATAATTCAAATACAATATATTCAATCAATCTGCATTGAATTCTATTTGCATATTTGCCCTATTTACTGTATTGTAGACCTATTTACATGTATTACTTTTTGTAGAGAGACTTGTATGACATGAGACATACAAGAGACTGTATTACTTTTTATATGAGAACCTCAAGTGATGTAATACTCATGTAATGATCACTGACCTTTTTGCAGTGCAACATACTGAAACAGAAGACAACATGGTACACTAGCATACACGGTGTATTCTCTATTTCAAAATATACTACAATACAGAATACTGTAAATTACAAAATATAATAAATCCACTGAAATGACATAGTGCTCTACTCTTAGACTACAGCTACAACTGTTTGGAGTGTACCATTGCTAGATGTTTTATATATGCCAAGAAAATGTATGAACATTTTACCACTGTACTGATTTTATATAATAAAGCCAACATTACAGTCAATCACATCATAAAGTGAGCTAACAAGTCAAACACACAAATTCTCCTGATACAAAGGAGTCTCACAGTGGTACTATCCTTGTCTTATGTATTACAGTAAGTAGTATAGCAATATACCATTTAGGAAGCAGACAGTGTTCTATTGTGATTTGCATCTGCACTGTCCTTCAGTTTACACAGATACAGAGAAGTATTCTTTCAATCTTTCAAACTGTATATACCATTTTTTAATCTATTGCCAGAGGTACACCACTACATAAAATAAAGAGATTGCAGTATTCACTCAAAATATATTTAACATAGCATAAACTGGATATAATGGATGTAACAAATTTGATCTTTGGTCTTTTTAATAAACTATCTGTACGCTGAAAAGGTTCTCAATGCCTCGTTTTAAAAGTTAGGACCCACATTATACTACCAGCAAAGTGTGGGGCTACTTTGAGCCTTGTTTATGGTTTACGTAAAAATAGCAATTTATTGCACCTAGCCCCTAACACTAGCATTATGAGCCTTTTGCAAACATAAGCTTAATGTAGTCTAGTAACAAAGGCATGAGGTGATGAAAAAAATGCTCCTCGACAAACATTTAAACTCTTTATCATGTTTCAATATACTTTTGGTCCATTTCATGCTGGATTTCTCCTTTAGGTGTGTCATTTTGCAAACAATCTAGGAGTTAATCAAATTGGGTGTGGTGTTTGGATAACTGTGTGTAATAATTGGAAGAAATAAGCCCTGTTTTCCAAATTGTGTGTAAACAATTGAAAAAAAAAAAACTGTAAGTTTATTTTTTAGGCATTTTAATTGGATAGTAAAGAGCCACCTGTGCCACTGCCCCTTCCCCCACCACCCTCAATTACAGATGATATACTTACATGTATGACACAATGAAATGTGTAATATATATCACATTTTATATGTCTGTTTGTGTGCGTGTGTGTGCGTGTACACACGTGTATGTACATGTGGTCTTTGGATGTGTGTTTAGGTGAGAGCTCATTAGTTCTTGAGTATAGGAACTGTGTGCGTCTTAAATATGAAACAGTGCTGGAGCACAGCTCAGTCTCTGAAGAGGTGCTGCTGGCGGATCGCTACTCTCAGCTGCTCATCATTCAGAAACACAGAGACCAGCGTGAGAGAGAGGAGGAGATGCGCTCCAAGGGACCCATCTTCCAGCAGGTTCTCCAGGCCAGAGCGGGTGAGCGCTACCAGCGGACCAGCTTGGAGCAGCTGTTCAGTTCAGATGACTATGGAGATGCTCCCAGCACTGTCATTCTCCAAGGCCACTCTGGGCACGGGAAGTCCTTCACCGTGCAGAAGATCATGTATGACTGGGCAATGGGCCGCCTCTTTCAGGAGTACCTCCTTGTTCTCCATGTTAGCTGCAAGGAACTGAGCTCAGATGAAAAAAAGAGTGTAGTTGATCTTCTGAGTCTCACTGAGGACTTTAGCCCTGTGGTGTCACAGACACTCCTGCAGTGCCCAGAGAAGGTACTTCTACTCATAGATGGCTTTGATGAACTCGGACTGCCACTAGAGGGAGCCAAACCCACAGCCCTTGCTGATTTATTCAGCCAGGCTCCTGTAAAGGACCTCGTTGGGGCTTTATTGACAAGGAGCCTCCTGCCTGACTGCTCACTGCTGGTGACCACCAGGTCCACTGCCTCAGACAGACTCAGCAGACTTCTCAAACAGCCGCAGCGATTCACAGAGATCTTGGGTTTCTCCGAGGACGGTGTCAGGGACTACTTCTGCAAGTTCTTCAAAGACGAGCAGACGGCAGAGAAAATGCACTTGTCTGTGAGGTCCAACGAGATGCTGTACAATGCCTGCTTCATCCCCCTCATCTGCTGGATCGTCTGCACAGTGCTCAGAGACCAGTTAAAAGCAGGAGCAGACATTGCTAAAAGGCTGGAGACCACCACTTCCATATTTGTGTACTTTGTGTCCACTCTGCTTGAGCACCACTGGCATGGCACTTCCCATGAGCCTTTGCCCACTCTTAGGGCACTGGGGCAGCTGGCAGAAAAGGGCATACAAGACAAACGGATTCTGTTCGATGAAAGAAGCGTCCACACAGCTGTTCTAGATCCCTCAAGAGTTCCACTCCTGTGCAAAGTCTTGATGCCGGTGAGGGCGCGTCTGCAGAGTCAGTATGGTTTCATTCACCTGAGCTTTCAGGAGTTCTTCTATGCTCTCCTCCACATCTTGCAGCTCCACGAGAAGACAGAGAAGCTCAGTGAGATGCTGGCCACTCGCGGAGATGATAAGGGAAACTTTGTCGAGCCTCACCTTCAGCCTGTCGTCCAGTTTCTATTTGGACTGTCCAACGCCAACGTTAGGAGCTCGCTCACAGGATTCATGGAGTCAGCAGCAGCCTTGATCCGGCCCCAGCTGGAGAAATGGATGCGCCGGGTCTTCAGCAAGAAGAAGTTCAAACCGGACCGACACATCCTGTTCATCCTGCACTGCCTTTACGAGCTCCACGAGGAGCCGTTTGTGAGAGAGATCATGGAGGCCTGGGGTGAGGTGGACATAGGCTTTGTGCCCTTGAGCAGGACAGACTGCTGGGTGCTGCTCTACTGCCTGCAGTGCTGCCCCTCTGCCAGGACCCTGAGGCTGCGCAGCTGCAACCTCACCCCAGACAACATGCGCATGCTTCTGCCAGCTCTGCAGAGGTGTGAGGAACTTGGGTAAGTACAATGTTTATATATTTATGTATTTATATGTATGCCTTAAATCATACATTTATTTATTTGTTTGTTTGTTTGTTTGTGTTTATAATTCAAAGCTGAAGTTACAAAGTGCTTTACAAAGGCAGCAAAATTACAAATAAAATTCTAGGTTTTCAGAGTTAAAAAAAACTTAAAAAATACCTTTTACTGTTGATTAAGATTGGACATGGAGGAACTGTCTGACAACGACATTGGTGACCTGATCACAGCCATTGGGGAAGGAAAAAACATGACTAAACTGGGGTAACACTCCACATTGATTTTACACATAATATTGTTTCTCCTACTTCTTATGCGTGTGCCACAGACATGATGTTTCTCCCTGATGGATGATTTACCCTGCTCAGAAATGTCACTCTGTAATTCTTTTAATTACTCAATTAATCAGTGAATTCAATTTTTTATGTTTGTTCGTCAGGTTCATTGATATGGGCTGTAATGATAAATACAGTTTTCACACATATACACCCTGAACTGTGTCCAAGCTTGATGTGCCATGTGTGTGACGCAGGGTGTTCAACAGCAGTCTGTCAGATGAGAGTGTGCAGCAGCTCTGCAGCGCCCTCTCCAGGCAGAAGTGTGTGGGCCCTGTGCAGCTCTCAGTGAAGACCATCACTGCTAGCACTGCAGCCACGCTCTTAGACTCTCTGCAGAGATCACACATCCAGCGCCTGACGTGAGTCCCGTCTAGGTTAAGAACACTAGAGGCTCTCTAGAACTGGAATTAGAATGGAGCAGAGTAGACGTGAGCATTCCGCCTTCCTGCTTCACTGGCAGAGGGAACTAAGGGCATTGATACAACATCCTACTGCTAACTCTCTTACTGCATGTCTATCCACTCACACTGCAAAGCATCCAACAGTCCTATTGGGCCAGAG
This sequence comes from Tenualosa ilisha, assembly GCA_015244755.2. Taxonomy (NCBI): domain Eukaryota; kingdom Metazoa; phylum Chordata; class Actinopteri; order Clupeiformes; family Clupeidae; genus Tenualosa; species Tenualosa ilisha. The sequence goes on along the minus strand of PYXC01001978.1, from coordinate 3,141 downwards.
CTGGAAGGCTGATAGTTACATTTAAGACTTGGGCGCCGTAAGCTGTTCTGTTATTTTACAATTCTGTGATAAACCCAAGGTGGTATTGACTGAACGTAATTTTATGTCAGATTTGAGTTTACATTGACATCCATCTATTTAGTGGGCACTATAAGCAAAGCCCAGCTTTATAAGCACTTGTCTGATCTCTTTGACAGCGTTGATGTGACAAAGGAGTCTGATGGCGATGAGAAGAGTCTGTGCTTTTGTCTGTCTGCTGAGAATTACACCAAACACCTGGAGTGAGTTCTGCTCCCCCCTCTCTTTAAGTCCTATTTTAAGGAGTTTGTTTCATCAATCCCTAAGCCACTGTTTTGTTGTTTTAGGTTACACCGTAGTGAGGACTGTGAAGAAGATGGGTCTGTGAGATTTCAGCTCTTCCCTACTGAATAAATATCATGTAGCAAGTCCCACTTTTTTGCATCTAGTAGACATGACATCTTTCAAAAACACTGCCTGGCAACAGAGTGGAATTGTAAAAGTAATTTGGAATCCAAGCTGAAACATCATCATCATCATTCTTCCTCTTCTTCTCTCTGTAGCCCAGAGCAGACACCAGGACCTGGATATAGACAGGTATCTATCAGATTAAAATCATGGCTGAATACATCATTTAAAACAGAAAGTCCATAGTGTTGGGCTAGGGGGCTGGATTTGTGACAGATGTCGTCTTGTACTTTATCAGAGGTGTTCTACTGAAGCCCTGAACATCCCATAAACTGCTGCTGTTTATTTTTCAGGACTTTGGAGCTGTGTTATGAATTCACTGTGTATGTATTTTTCACACACACTACCATACTAGCATATATGTATTTACATATAGTAAATTTGTATGTCTGTATACAAGCATTTATGTCTGTGCAAACATGTATGGTGTGTGTGTGTGTGTGTGCATTGAGTTTACACTGTATGTATGTCTCTGTGTATGTATATGTATTTAGATGTATGTGTATGTATTCATTCATTCAGTGTTTGTATTTGCGTGGCAGAGTGACGCTTAGCCACCGTCGGCGTTTCTCCAAACAGCTGAACGTTGAGAACCTACAGAGCCACGAGCCACCCACTCAGCCAGCGGTGTCTGAGATCTCCGTGTCATTGACTCACTCGCCAGAGACCCACTCCAGCCAGTGGACACAGTTCCTGCTCCACTTCCACAGCCTTAGAGTGCTAACTGAAGGGTCAGACTCATTGAAGTCATACCAGTCCCATCAGCACAAGTTTACTGAATATGTGCTGTGTCTTTTGCACGCCTCTCGTAGCATCTCACTGTAAGAACAGAAGACTGAAGGACTACAGCTTGTCCATTTTACATCCAACTACTTTATTTAACACATGGCGAAATGTGCCGCTGGTGATACCATAGGCTTATTGTAGCAAGAGATTGTGGTGCAGTATGTTGGTCTCATCCATTTATTTGTAAAATTAGATTTGTGTGTGTGTGTGTTTGTCTGTGTATGTGTGTGTGTTCAGGGACCCCTGCACTGAGGAGAAAATGGAGGGCCTTATGTCCTCTCTGCACTCAATGCATGGTTTGGCAGAGGTGGAACTGGTGGTAAACTGTGTGACTATGAGCTTGACTGCAAAAATCATTTCCCTCATCCATGCCTGCCCTACTCTGCAAGAAGTCAAGTAAGCACTCCTTTGTGTGTGTGTGTGTGTGTGAGAGAGAGAGAGAGTGTTAGTAATGTAATTTTTGTGAAACTGTGTAAACTGTCTGGTTCAGCCAGGTGTTGGATGAAATGTTTCAATTCTACAGTCCCACAAATTTTATGTTACAGTAATTTGGCAGTGTTTGTGTTAAATTAAAGGTAAATTATTGCAGGTGATGATCTCTACCCATAGTTGTACCCATGTTTGACAGGGTTAAGGCTGGCTGGCGCTTTGGTCCGGGGATCGTAGCAGACGGCTTGTTATTAGAGGAAGGTCTTCAGTTATTGAAGGGGACACACCTCAGGCCAGATTGCAAACTCACTCTTCAAGGGTCTGTAATCTTCACATTCTCTCTACCAATGGTTTCAGATTGCCTCTGAATAATAGAACTCATTGTTGAAGCATGGAGATGCTACTAGAGTGCAATGCTTCATGTCATGTATGACATTCCACAGTGCAAACATGTTGCAGTTGCTGTTTTTGCACTCCAAGGCAGAGATGACAAAGGAAATTGTCATGCTGGCCATTTTGATCATACTACAGGGTGTGTGTATGTGTATTAGTGTGTGTTTGCTTGTGAAATGTTTGCTTGTCTCTTCTCCAGGAGGAGATGCACCAAGCCCTTTGAGAAATGCAGGCGCAGTGAGGACAGGAAGCTGAGCTGCAACCGGGGGGTAGAGGTGGTGGTGTATGGGGGGATGATGGAGGAGCACAGCAGTGACTGGGGCAGTCTGAGCGATGGGGACTGGGGGGAGGAAGAAGAGGAGGATGAGGAGCAGAGTGAGGAAGAGCAAGAGAAAGATGTGTGAGCCTGGAGACGTGGAGTCATCAGGGGATGAAACATTAAACATGTAAAGAAACCTGCATGTGTCATTCATAGAGCACATCAAGCTAGTAGATTTAAAGCCTATATTTAGTAGGTCTTAGCTCTGTTCCTGATGGTCATTATTCAGTTTCAGTTTTGTTGGTGTTAAGGGCTTGTACAATTGGTGTAATCTTGATATGAACAATTAGCAGTAAAAATGAATGGATAAACTTTAATTTCAATAAGAAACAGAGTCTATATAGAATCATTTCAAATTTAATTCACTCATTTGAAACTTCCAAGATAAATGAAATATGAAATAGAATTAAGTTGCCCTGAAACTCATCATCATTATGGCATGTAGGTCAACGTTACTTAAGAGAATTTGAATGCACCCCTGGTGTCAGTTGTTGTAGACCTGGACCTTGAGGACAGACTCATGGGTGTCTGACATGGAGGCAGTGATGGCCAAACCAGGGATGTTGTAAGTGAGGCTGGGTCCAGAGGCCTTTCCCCTGACAAAGCTGGTTTGATCCCCATAGTACATCTCTTTATACAGCTCTTCATCACAGGCCCTCTCCATGCCAAACACTCCCACTCCATACCAGCTACTGTAAGCGATCCTGTCATAGGGATTGGAGAACATC
>PYXC01001977.1:712500-950439 GCA_015244755.2 Tenualosa ilisha | reverse complement strand
AGAGAGGAGAGAGAGAGAGAGAGAGAGAGAGAGAGAGAGAGAGAGAGAGAGAGAGAGAGAGAGAGAGCACCCCTACAGGCAGCCCATGCAACTAGCAATGGAAGGTTAATAATAATTACCATTTTTGTACACTGGGTGGCAGTATGTTCAGTATGTTCAGTATGTTGGGATCATTTGCATTGCAGGCACTGATGGTGATGTTAGTCGAAAGTATTTGTGCGCCCCCAAGTGGACACAGTGGCTCTTACTGTCTAGCCAGATTGCAGGTGCTTCTGTGACAGACATGGCCCAACTCTGGCGTGGGACTGGTGGACCTGCTTCATGGTCATGTGGAAAAATCGGATGAAGTTGCTGTGACATTCAAGAGAAGACAATCCAACAGCACTAGCCAAGAGTAAACCAAGGTGAGGTACTTAAGCAGATTGATAATTATTAATGTGGGGTTAATGATTGAAACACATAACACACACATTTATTGCAAAAGCACTGAGACACTGAAAAGTTTAAGTTACTCAATTTGCAGATAATATAAGGAGAAAACACAAGAATTTGACTTTTTTTATACTAGAATGACGAGATGAAATAAAGACTATCTTGAATCTTGAAACTTGTGGTTCTGCAGGATTCTGTCCTCTTTGACAGATATGCCCTCATCTTATTTGCTTTAGCTCTATCTCTGTGTTTCCTCCTTATGTTGTCTTCTCCTCTTCCTCATCTGATTGTCTTTTCTGTTGCTCCTTTGTCAATTTGTGCCCCCCTGATAAGATTCACATGGCAAAGTGCAAAGTTTGCAGACCTCAGTCAATCACTGAAAGATTTGTGGGAGGTTGTGAAAGAGCACATCGTATAATAATAAATCATATAACATTCAAGATTTTAAAAAATGCTTAGAGGCTCACAGATGCACGTTGCGCAGACTGTGAGCCAGTGTCAACAGAAGCAGACCACAGATGTGGGCCTAACCTGGTTCACATCTCACCCACATCTGAACCCGGTGTTCAAGATCAATAGGAGTTGTGCAAGAGAAGATCGGGTGATTGAGGATGAAGCATAGAGAGAGACAGCTGGTCAAAGGTTGAGTGCTGATGTGCAATGAATGGCATAAACCTGTGGCTTCTCCACAAGTCCTGGGAAGTGCTAGTAGGCAGCTTTCTGAGAAGAAGTGAACAGATAACTGTGACCACATTGCTGTAGCCTAGAGATGGCTATCAGCCATGTGCCTTGAATTAACTCTCTGTGATGTCGTTTGCATGCAGTACTATGCTGTCAATGGCAAACAGTTTACTGGGAATGTTTTGCAAGGGTCCTGCTTTCAGCAATATGAACAAATTCAACATGAGCCAAAATACAGAGAGAGAGAGAGATCCAAATAAAAATGGACAAACAAAAAAAAAACATAGCAAAGTGACAGCAACAAAGAATACTGAACTAGAAGAGGTGGGATAAAGCAGTCTTACGTAATTCTGTAACACGTATAGAGACAAAGGTCAGGTCGTAAAATTCATTCATTCAAAACTTTTTCTCTCCTTTTTTCAAATTTATTATATAATGGAAGACTACTGACAAATCATGCAACAAAAGCACGAGCAGTTGTTGTTTACATAGGAATTCCTGATAAGATTATGAACATTTAAGACCATGAAAACCCTCATGCCCTGCTCCCTCTCCGAGTCTGAGTCCGACAGGAATTAAGAGGGTTTGACTACGGCGCCTCTCTCTCTCTCTCTCTCTCCCCCTCCCTCCCTCACTCTTTCTTTCTTTCCTCTGGAGTGGCTACAGGTTACTTAATCAGTAACCCTGCAGTGTGTGTTTCTCTTTTTTTCTGGCATGTGTGTGTGTATAGGGAGAGTGTGACTGTGTGAGTGGGAGAGTGTGTGTATGTTCTCCTTGAGCCTCTCCAATGAATTGACAGCAGAATCTGTCCCCCATTGCAACACAGACTCTCTCTCTCTCTGTCTATTTCTCTGCCCCTTCTCTGTCTCCATTCATCCACTCTCTTTCTCTTGCTCACTCTTTCTTTCCTCCTGGACTTGTCTCACGGGTGAATGGAGAAAGTGGGGATTCCGGAGGCTATGACCGTCCAGCTCACCGAGGAAACAGCGGCCAGCAGGAGACTGTTCCGCTATGGCTGGCAGAAACGCCTGCTGCTACTGGCCTACCGAGAGGAGCTCTACCACGTCCTACGTCTGACAGGGCCTCTGGTAAGTGTCTTACATACACACATACTCACACACTCTTTCTCTCTTTCTAACATTAATACTCTCTCTCTCTCTTTCTCTCTCCCACACACACACACACATACACACACACACACACACACACACACACACAGGCACATAAACAAGCACATATTATGATACCATTGACTTGCCCTCAAACACAGATCCTCTTGGGTTACACGCCTGCTCACTAGGGGGTTTGGTGGAGACACAGGCAAGTGTGGGAATGTAAGCAGAGGAGGACAATTTTCCAGTGGTCCCTGTCAAACAGACAGGAGACTCAGCTTGAGTGTAGGAGTCAGACTGACTCCAACTGTTGACAGGAAGATACAGGGAAAGCAATGTACTAAAGTACAAAATATAGAACTGTGTGGTTTTCCAGGGTTTCATGAAATTTCATAGTGACAAATAACAACTATCAACAAATATTGCTTAAATATGTAAATGTTTTAGATTTCTATAAATTGTACATTCCTACATATTGGGTAGATTAGCATAAAACACACAAGAGGGCTCTGTGTACTTTTTCATGCAAGATGAGAACACTGAATGTTTGTTTCTATGGCACCCTGTGTGTATCTCTGTCCACATCAGCTCATCTCACGCATCCTAAACTTCCTCATCCCCTTCGTCATCACCATAGCGTGTGGTCACCTTGGAAACGCAGAGTTGGCTGGATATGCCTTGGCCTCAGCGGTAAATATACCCATGATCCTTTGCACACATACACAAGTATCTGCTTTTGTTGCCGTTGCACTTGTAGAAGGTACACTGGCATCTGCAGTTATTGGCACCCTTTGGAAAAAAACTACAGAGTTGCTAAAGAACATGGGAAAAGAAAAATAAATTAAATGTTTCTGGTGCGCACCAGAAAGTTTTACGTGTGCACCAGAAAGATTCTGTTGCTCACGTGAAACCAGAAGCAGTCGGTAATTGTACTTCCTGTGATGATTCTTGATATGAAGTCCATTCTATTTGCATTTTGTGTACATCCACCTATACCCACAGAGCTCACCAGATGTTTGTAATTTCTCATAAATTAACAACATGATCCAAAGCGGTGTGTCCCTTGCACCGAATCAGATGTCTTTGACAAAATATAACCATGTCGACTTGCAAGTAATGCAACCAATCCTTGTAATCAAGTCCTTGGCCAAAATAAAGCCACTCTACCTCATGTACTGTCATATTTACGATATGCATTGGATGGTCTACCTGATATATGGCATGCCTGCGACTGGCCTGGTTTCTGGTGAGCACCAAAAAGTTTTTTGTGGCCACCAGGAACTTTCACTTGAAACATGTAAGTTTTGTTGTTTTTCCCCATGTTTCCTTAGGGACTCCATAAAAAAGAACTAAAAAGGGGAAATAAAAATCATTCTAGATTTTTTTTTTCCAAAAATGTAGCCAATGAGTTAAACTCCATCTTTCAAGGTGATTTGTTTGGCTCATCATAAAGATTTTTTTTAACAAAAACACATTCCACAATTATTGGCATAAAAGCTATTCTGAAAGGTAAATATAAAGTTACATACAAGTCTTTGTGGCTTAACTGTTAGCAAAAGTTATTACCAACAACATCAGTTCAACAAATAGTTCAAATTAGTGTCAGAACTGATGAATGAGCAAAATAAAATATCTGCTTTTGTTCACTTTCATGGCAATGCCAGTCATTTCATTGTCTTAGAATAGAAATAGAAATTCTGACATAGTGTTTAGAAAGAACTATAGATTGGTTTTAAGGACTTTGGTTGATAACATGGCCTTGTCTTCTCTTGTCTCTATTGCTTAGACTATCAATGTCACCACAGTAGCTACTGGCTTTGGCCTGGCACTGGCCTGTGATACCCTCGTCGCTCAGGTATGCTATGCACTGAGCTTATATATATACACACTCACTTACAGAGTTAGAGATGTTATTGTCTGTCTGATCAATGTCATTGTCAATGTCTGATCAATGTTTACTTTTTGACACACAATGCTTATCAATAAAGAGCGGAAGAAAATAATTTTGTCTCATATTAAGATTTGATGTGCCCCATGAATGCAACATGCAACAGCACACAAATTATTATTCTTTGCTGCAGTATTAATGGAGGGAATGCGGAGTGACATGGCAGCATGCAGGGTGATAGTGCCCTCTTGGTATCTTAGGGAAGAATTTAAATATTGGCATCTTGCCAAACGATATGCCCAGATCTAGTGAATAGGCTATAATGGCCACAATGAAAAGATAGCTCAACAAAACAGATTAGATTAATTAGAATAAAATGAATTAATTAGGAATTTTATGGCTATAGATATTAGCGAGCTTATGTTTAGGCTTATGCAAGTATTCACTGAAGTGTATTTCAAGGTATGCGTGCATGGGCATAAAGACACATCTTATTGTCAGTTGTAGGTTTAAGAAAGTTGGACAAGTATGAACACTTTATTTCTGGTCATGTGATAAAATTGTATTTTTAGAGCAATAAAGGTACAGTCAGTGATTTTTCCATAGATTGCAAACATATAACACTTTTTAAAACAGAAAGATATTATCTCCTCATGACCCCTAACTCTTCACTCACTACACTCTTCTGTACCAAAAAGTTCAGTCTTTTTATGACACAGGCTCTGAAAACTGAAAACAAACAGTCGGGGCAGCCTTCCCCCCAAACAATAATGAAGCAGTATAGCATGAGTGGGAGTGAGGTTGTTTGTGGACATCCTCCCCGGTGTGGTTCAGCATTAACAACCTTGAGTGTTACATCACTTTTAAACAACAGTTCCATTGCCAACTAACAAAGCTGTAAGACACCGAATTGTCTTTTCTGCCGTTGGTATCTGTATGTATGGACAATATATATTGTCAGTATTGCATATATTCAGGTTTGTGTGTTGTGTGTAGACTTTTGGCAGTAAGAGCCTAAAGCGAGTGGGTGAGATCCTCCAGCGGAGCACCCTGATTCTCCTGCTGTTCTGCCTGCCATGCTGGGCCATCCTCATCAATGCAGAGACCATTCTACTCGCTCTGAAGCAGGAGCCAGAGGTGGCCAGGTGAGGGCGCTGCAACTACACTGATGTAGGATCAGATCCCTCAAGTACCTGGGGCCTGTTAGCATCCAGGGGCCAGTTTTCCAAAGCCTTATTAACGCGAAGTTGTTCTTAAGTTATATCTTAACCTCTACCTTAAGGTTATGACATGATTTGTGAGCTAAGAATAACTAAGAATCCATCTTCTGTAAGTCATACTTTCGTAAGAGTGGTCTGGACCATTCTTAAGTTTTTAGTTGTGTTTTACAGTCTAAAAATGTAATTTTAGTCTCAAAACTTGTGCACTTACTGCTACAGAAGATCTGCATATGATGAGTTCAAAACCCTCTAAGTCCATTTGCAATGATTTTACAGAAATATGTAATTTTTATACATCTTATTATCAGTCCAACTCCAAGTGGATTATTTTGGCTTAATTTGTTTTTACTGGACAATAATATTTAAATTGCAGTTTAATAGAGATTACTTAAAAAACTATTATTAAAACAATTTAATTTTTGCATATTTTTGAAAATGGACTTAGAGGCTTAGAGACAGAAATATAAATTAATTTGCTTTGTTTTTTAATCCTTCTAAAATGCAAACGTGATCTACACACACCATATTGATGAACTAATTATATATCAACTCGCATAGATTCAGCTTATAGTTAAGATCAACATAGTAAAGAAGAGAGAGATAGTAAACACCTTTGGCAAGGTATGTTAAAGTCTTTGGCAAGGCATGTTAAAGTCTTCTCAGCGCGCAACAGGAAAACTGGAAACCAGAATCAAAATGCTGTTCAGAATGATGTTCGGAGTTCTTGAATGTTATTAAAAAATTCACATTTGTTTCTGTTGGGTGGGTGGGTTGTCAGGATAGCACAGCTGTATGTCTTGGCCTTCTTGCCTGCTGTTCCGGTAAGTTGTGACTAAAAATCTGACTGCCTGTTAAGAAATCTTCAACAAACTCCTAACCTACTCTATAACTTCAATTATGGATGTAATATGCAGGTTCATTTTGTATTATATTAGACTGTTCATCTGGAACTGTGTCTGTGTCCTCTTTGTCTAAGGCCATGTTCCTGCACCAGCTGCAAGTGTCTTACCTTCAAAACCAGGTAAGCCTAAAGCATCACAACTCAGGCATTAGTTGCCTTTGTCATAGGGTGTGTCTTGACAGTCTGTAAAAGGAGGCCAAAATGGATACGGTCATTTGTTTCCTGCCTTCAAAGTATGTTAGCCTTAAATCCACTTCTGTTTGAAGATCGAAATTGTGAACTGTGTTCACATGGAAGTTGATGAGTTATGTCCTGCTGGTGTACAGTGCCACCTAGTGTTTTTGAACTACACTGGACATGTGTAATTCATGTCTGAGAGGCTCATTTCAATCACATGGACTAAGCACTAGCAATACTACACCAAATAATGTACTTCACAAATACATTAAGTACAGTATACACCAAATAATGTACTTCACAAATACATAAAGTACACTATATGAATATACATAAATATACAACAAACAATGAAACTAATGTATCTGTAAAAAGCATTGACCCATGAAAAGGTGTATTGTACAGTACGGAACCTAATAATGGGGAGCACTTTAAACCACCTTTAACTGGAAGCCGTAGAGATGCTCTCTCAGTCTCGGATGCCAGCTAATGGCTGGTATATCCACTTAATGTTCTGAAAAGTGCTTATGCATAGCTAGACACTGACAATGGATTCATGTCCCCCAGGGCATCATTTTGCCTCAGTTGTACACAGCTGCTGTTGCCAACGTCATCAACCTTGCCGTCAACTATGTCCTCATATCCTACATGAAGCTGGGTGTAAAGTAGGTGCTTTATGGTCAATGGGCCCACAATATAATCAATTTGTTGAGGTATTTGAGCACATAGCCTGGGAAGTGGGAATAATGTAATTTGGTGCCTCACACACATTCAGGGGCTCAGCTGCAGCTGCCAGCTTGGCCCAGATCACCCTGTGCCTTCTCTTGTATGGATACATCCGCTGGAAGAGGCTTCATGTAAAGACATGGGGAGGTAACAAACACACACGCACACACACGCACGCACACACACGCACACACATACACACACACACACACAAATCCCCAGCCTGTCAAACTCGAAATAATAAATGCAGTAACTGCAGTCACAATAGATTTGTAGCTGTTGAATTAACCAATAACTGTCATCACATTGTTTCTACAGTCTTTTGCTTTGCAATACTCTGTATATCTATGAACCACATGAATTGGCAGGTCAACACCCCCCCCCCCCTTTGGCAGTGTTGAAAGAGTGTCAAAAGACTCAGTGAGGGGGAGAAGAGAGAGAGAAACAGACACCTTCCTCCACAAACACTCTCCTGCTCCTCCTCCCTGCCCTCTCTCAGTGGCATAGCAAACACACTGGAGGAGTTGGGTTCTGTTTGCCTCTGTGTGTCTCAAGCCCAGACCACACACACACACACACACACAAACTAAATCAACAGATACACACTAACATGCTCATGTATACACATTCACATGGACACAGTAACATGCTCAGACACACACAGACACATGTTCACACACACGGTCTTCCAATCCTCTCTTTCACAGACACACTACTCACTCTCCCCGACACACACACACACACAACACTGTCTCTCTCTCTTTCTCAGACACCCACTCAACTTTATTCAAGATGACTGACGTCAGGTTACACTTGCTATTCCTGTAATCAGTGTCTGTGTTGGTCCCTGTGCGTGTGCAGGCTGGTCTACTGCAGCTCTGCAGGAGTGGGGGCCCTACATGCAGCTGGCCATCCCTAGCACACTCATGACCTGCTTCGAGTGGTGGATCTACGAGATCGGAGGCTTCCTAGCAGGTGAGTGTGTGTGTGTGTGAGAGAGAGAGAGAGATAGATGGAGAGACACAGAGAGAGAGAGAAAGAGAGAGAGAGCTTATCACTCTCCCCACCAAAAAATACATAGTAAGAAAATGTGTTGGAGCCTTTGCACTTGCAGTTCCTTGGAGACTAAAACATCTCTGCCCTCTTCTCTCCAGGCATGCTGGGGGAGGTGGATCTGGCTGCACAGCACGTGCTGCTGGAACTGGGGACTATATCCTACATGGTAAGTGCTCAGGCCCTCTAGCAAGTCAACACAGCAGCTCCTTAGCCGCTACTACAAGGCCACACAGTAAGGCAGTAGTCTAATGGTCCAGTCAGAGAGCAAGACAACCACTCCTAACAGAGACTCTATAGCCTAGTGGCCTGTTAATCACAGCTACAATATGCAGTAATACACACATCCTTCTTTATATAGTTAAAGACTGATTACAGATCTGATCAGGTGACTGGTGCTGTGTAGAGATACACTGAATGGTTTACACTGACTTCTCTGTCCTATGGGCTGCCTTCAGTTCCCTCTGGGTGTCCATGCTGCCGTGTGTGTGCGTGTGGGGAACGCCCTTGGGGCAGGGGATGAGGCTAGGGCCCTGATCACATGTAAAGTTGCTCTAGTGCTCTCTGGTAAGTAGTATCTCTCTCTTTCATTCTGTCCTCCGTTCACCCATCTGTCTGTGGTATATCCACACATGCATGTACAGTATATTCCCCCATGCTGACTATTTCAGTTATCACTGTGTACATGACAGTATAGCAAAACATTGTCTTTTCAACAGGACTGCTGGCAGTGTTTCAGGGCATTATATTTGCCACAACCAAATCATTCATTGGCTACATCTTCACCAGCGATGAGTGAGTTATCAGGGATATTTTACTGACAGGACAATGTGGCACAAAAGTGTTTGTTAACTAAGCTCCTTAACAGAAATATGAGTTTGAGAAAACATAAATAAGAAACAAAGCAATTACATCTGTATAAGTTGACATTCTACTTTCTCATTTTTCCCCTTAGGAAAATAGTGGAGATTGTCTCCACGAATCTGACTCTCTTCATATTCCTGCAGTTCTTCGATGGACTTGTGGTCAGTTGTGTCCACTAATACAAACAATGTAGCAATGTTGGGCTACACCTTAACCAATGTGGCAATGTTGGGCTGCACCATTAACCAAGTGACAGTTTTCATCAGAGGTCAAATAGAAGTTTTGTTTTTGATTGTGTTCTACCATAGCATGCCTGTTTTATCCACCTGCTTGTTTTGAAGTCTGACCATGGCTCCACTCATAAACATTCCTCGTCCTCCCCTGTGCTGTGTCCTGCAGTGTGTGAGCTCTGGTATCCTGGTGGGCTCAGGCAAGCAGAAAATTGCCGCCCTGTGCAATCTCATTTGCTACTACTGCATTGGGCTCCCAGTGGGCAGATACCTCATGTTTGAAGCAGACCTCAAGATCTTAGGTATTCCAGCCAATACGATAAGCCGATATGATAAAGTTCTTACAATATCCCTCAAAGTCAGTCAGTATGACTGTCTCCTGGATATTCAATAGAAAGTGGTTAAGGCCCCCTATCCTCAAACCTAATTTTGCTTTCTCCAGGCCTGTGGCTTGGCCTTTTCATTTCTGTCATTCTACAGACTTGCTTCTTTGTCACCCTCATTTTTAAACTGAACTGGAGGAGAGTGGCAGAGGAGGCAAGTACATCATCTTTTTTTTCGGTTTCCAGGGCTTATTCTCATGTTTTACAGGTCAAACTGTATAATTTATGGTTTTATAAATCCTTGGAAATGCTAGTTAACTACAAATGCCTTGGGCCAATGTCCAATCAGATGTGAACATAATGTCAATCTCTTCCTCTTCCCCAGGCCCAGAGGCGTGCTGGGAAGACTGGGAAAGTAATGTGTGTAGGACAGAAGCCGCCCATTGGCCAGGATGTGATGGACACGCTGGTGCCTGGGGCCACAGAGGGCCCAGAGAAGAGGGCTGATATTGGGCCTCTGGTGAGAGTTCGGACCCCTAAAGCCTCTCAGGCCATCCAAGTCAAACTACACACACATACTGACACACAGACACCTCTCACATACACACACAGTAGCTTTTAGTGAATCTACAAATTCTGATGAATTATCTTTTGCACACAAATGATGGTATCTGAATAACCACTGCTGCTAAGCTACACTGTGCAGCTCATCAATGAGAGCCACGGATTAGACAGATCTGGCACAGATTTGGCTAAACAGCTAGCTCCCTGACTTAGCTAAGACTGACAGCTAAGCAGTGACCCATTGTTGAAGAAAAGGCGACCTCAAAAGTTGAACTATTTTTTACTTTGAGTGCCTTGCGTTTTTAGGCGCCTCTTTTCGTTTTCATCCTGCGCCTTCTTCATATTCAACACGAGGCGCATAGTAACGGTCATGTTGCATTGTTAACTAGAGAAACATTTGAATTTGACCGTCTGGAGGCTAAAAAATTGTGTCATTCTGAATGGCTCCTAAGGCAGCCTTACGTTTAGTAAGTGCTGGCCTAACGTTTACTCAATTGAAAGACAGAAAAAGAAGGCTACACCATGCATATGCATCTTATACACATAGACATGTTTTGACATTTATAATAACTTCTGAATAAAGTATAGTATTGTGAATGAATGGTATATATGCATGGTGCAGCCTTCTTGGCCTGTCTTTCTATTGAGCTACAAGTCCTAACAATCTTTCCTTCCTTCTATTTTGTGATTGCTCCCTCTTTGACCCCAGGCTGCCCCTGTGAGCCCCAGCCCCAAGGAGAATGGCTACGTGGCAGTGAGCGCAAAGGAGCAGGGCCAGTTAGAGAGCAGCAAGGCCATAGAGGAGGAGACGTCACCACCACCTCCAGGACAGCTCTCCATCACACAGTTGGTGCTGCGCCGAGGATTGGCTCTCCTGGTGGCCATCTTGGCTCTGGCTACCGGGGTGGTGATCCACATGGTCTGCCCACCAGTACTGCTGGACGGCCAGTCGACTAACCGGACACTGGGTTGGGACAACAGCACAGCTATCCCAACCACCCTCCCCAGTCCCACCTCACCCTTCTGAGCCATACAGGCAGACTGACTGACCTCATGTGCTCCAGCTTAGTTTCTTTGTGGGATGTGATACTGCACAGGAAACCAGCTGTTTTTGGATACAGTGGGGTCCATTTTACACAGAAGTGAAGGTCCAGGTAGTCAGTAGCACAGAGGCTTTACTGCCACACTCCAATCCCCTGTGGACAGAAGGCTTCTCAGTGCTATGAATGCACACGTTCCAGCTACATCTCTCCACAGGGTACTCTATCGACTGCCTCTTGACTTTTCACTTAAGCTGGATGACGATTGGATGAAAGGTTGTTCATATTTAAGCCTTACAGCCAATCGAAGTCCCCCCTCTCCTTAATGCTCCTGAGGCGATGCGTTCATTGAACAGTTTGTTTCCCACTCACACTAACAGGACTGCATAGGAACACCAGTTCCACTGAACAGTGGAGTTAGAGGACAGCAAGTGAAGAATTTCACTGAATTTGAACATCAGGATTGGGAAAGATTGTTGTATTGCCTCCAAAAAGATATGCACCTTCAACCTTTAGGAGCATAAAGTGACTCAACACTCTCTCTGAAGAACTAAAGGAGGTGAGGAACTGGGGGAAGATGGACAGATGTGACAACTCTGTTTCTTTGTGACTTTATTCATTATTCAACACAGATTTAGTGAGGATGTATTTTGACCATATATATTTTGTTTTTATTTCTATCAGCTGCGTTTTGTAGTGTATATGCATATGGTCAATTCAGACTATAAGCAAAATTGAACATTGAACAAAATGAAAATGAACTTTTTTTTTAATTCTGGATATTACCTTGCACCTCACAAGGATTATTATAAAGATTACTGTAGGTAATCTTTTGAGAAGGGGCTCTCTTCACCTTCAGATTTTGTTTAATTTAAAGAGTGATATCAAATACTGTAAAATTATGAAGACTAATTTCAGTACTAATATACTTCATTTGACTAGTATGCATTTATAACATATGCCTGTTTTGTATATTTACACTTACACTCTTTAGATCTCAGGAGGGAATTTGGTCTGCATTTATGCCATCTGTAAATTAGTGAGACACACAGTGAACACAGTGAGTGACCATACACACTACCCCTGTTGCTGCACCTGGAGGGCAGTGAGGGGTTAGGTACCCTGCTCAAGGACACCTCAACTGTGGATATGTATATCATGGATGTGCGGTGATTGGCCCTTTAATACACAGTGTGCGCATACATCTTTCTTAAAAAGGAAAAAAATATGTACGCACACTGTTTAAGCTCCCATAGTGTGTTTATTACTCACAAGTAATAAAATTGAGAGTACGGTACTAAAAGCTTAAACAGTGTGCAAATATAAGACTAGCCCTAACCAGTGGGCCATGGCTGCCTAAAGATATAACTACCAACCATCCAAAAGACGCTAAGACATCTGATGAAAAATTGTTGTTTAAATCATGAAGTTCAAGTGGATGTCTTGTGAAATGTGCACCTAGTATAAGACATATCAGATGCCTTCTATTACAGTGGTCTGTATTAAATATTAGTGCATAACGCTTACTTTGACCATCTCTGTATCTGGGCATACAAATAGAAGCTGAAACAAGTCTGTGTAATTATATGACCTGAATGATCCACAACAGTTCTTGTGTACAAGAACTTAGACGTTTTTAGATGAAATAATATAGGGGAATAAGAATAAGAGTCCCCCCCCATGCCATTCAAATGAGGGTGGAGCCTTTGTCAAGTTTAGGTGACATCTGAAATGCTCTTTACTCACCCAACACAACTGGTTGTAATGCAGTGAGGCTGGCCCATGGAGAGAGACCACCATCTTAGTTGGATGGACCCAAAGCCAGCCACCATTTGGGATACACAGAACCACAGAATCAAACACAAAACCAAAAACATCAAAAACTACATCCAATTCACTTTAATACAGAATTGTCTTTAAGGCATTGTTTTTTCAAGTGGTACAAAGAGCATGCTTGCCACATGGTTGTTTGAGATGAAATATATAAAACATACAAATATACCAGTGAATCAAATGGTTCTGTAATAATAAGTGACAAGATCTATTCTTAGACAGCAACTCAAGACTTCTTCCCATTCACCTCCTTTTGAAAGCAACAACACAGGTTTCGCTACTTTGGTCACTGGAGGGTTTGGCATTTAGTTGAGAAGCTCTGTGTATTTCTTTTGCTTTTTCCTGAGTGCACATTTGTTTAATTGGCACATATTTGCTTCCCTTTTGACTTGATATTCATATTGCACAGAATACTAGGCACAGTGATAGGTACAGTCATTTCATAGGCACATACTGTATAGTCTGTCATCTCTCTCAAAATGAAAATGATTTGGACCTTTGGTTTCAAAGAACACTTTGGTTGAAATGATTTCCACTACATAAATGACAGTGCAGGTGTGTGTTGAGGGATTTGTTTGTGTGTGTGTGTGTGTGTGTGTGTGTGTGTGTGTGTGTGTGTGTGTGTGTGTGTGTGTGTTTGTAGGACAGACTAGGTAGTGTGCATGCCATGCCATGTCCACACTGGCTAATGTGGAGTGTTCAAAATTACTAGACATAAAATTAACTAAACCATCTAGTAAAATATGTAACTGGCTCAAACAATGTTTCTCCAGTGTTTTTTTTTTAAATAACAGCTAGCATGTTAGTGTTACCTACTACAGTAAATATAGTGTTTACTGGCCAAGCTTTTTTTCAAAGCTTGTGCATGTATTTTTTCTCTCTCCTGTATCAGTCCGTGAGTGAGTGAGTGTGTGGGTGTATGTGTGTGTGTGTGCATGTGTGTATGTGTGTGCGTGCGTGCGTGTGTGTGGGTGCATGTATATGTGTCAACAGCATACATTTCCCTTCAGATTCTCCTGAGGTGTCCCGTGAGAAACTCATTGGTCAGGATCCCTGCTGCGAGGACCAGGAGCATGGCGAAGACGGCCGCCCCACGTCTGAGGACGAGCTGTGAGTTGGAGAGCACCTCACCTACAATAGTCACCTTCTCCGTGGCCTCCTTCTCACTCCCTGCCTTGCTATTGCCCTCCACATCTGTAGGTGTCTCTGTCTGTGGCGGAGTCTGTGTCTGCTCTGGCAGTGCTTCTTCATAGACACCTGTGTATATATGGTTTACATATTTACAATCTTTAATGTCATACATCATATATTTATCATGAGACACATTTAAGACTAGATTCTTTTTGGAAATTAAAAGACTCTTCAGAATGGAAAGTAAAGTATAGAAGAAGTAGTTTTCTATTTAGTAGTTTCCTGTTTGCCTACTGCCACATCAACAGGTACCGATAGGTTGACTGAAACTATGTTTTGGCGTGATGCCTGTTCTCAGTGGTTTCTCCTTATTCTCTGTTTGATGGGATTCTGATCACCCATGCTTGTGAGTGGCGCTGGATAAAGAAAGGGCAAGGCGAGGCAGTTTATTTGCATAGCCCATCTCATATACAAGATGGCAACTCAATGTGCTTAACATAAAAAGACACAAAAAAATCAAAACACACTTTGAAGCAATGCAGTTAAAACAAATGGAGCAGAAGATAAAGCCAAACAGCAATGAAAATGTTAAAAAGTCATTATTTAAATATAAATACATAATCAATAATTCATTCATAAGAAAAAAGAAAATAAGGAAAGATAAAACATAAGGTTGCCTTGTGTTGGCAGTGGAATGTACTAACATGTTTTTGTCTTCCGACCTGAGAGACCCTGCTGGGCGGTACAATTTGAGCATGCCTCAGAACTAAGCCACTAAGTGATTTAAAAACGAGTAGCCTGGCTTTAAAATCAATCCTTTGGGCAACAGGTAACCAGTGTACAGACCTTAAAACGGGTGAAATATGGTCAGTCCTTTTGGTGTATGTCAGTACCCTTGTTGCTGCATTCTGTATGACTTGAAGTGATTTAATGTTTTTTTCCAGGAGATCAGTAAAAAGGCCGTTATAATAATCAACCCTACAAGTAATAAAAGCAAGGGCGAGCTTTTCTTGATCACCACTGGACATAAAACCTCTTACCTTTTACTATTTTTTAAATGAAAAGAAGCTGACTTAGAGACCACTTTTATATGACTGCTAAAGCTCAGGTTGCTGTCAATAATGACTCCAATGTTTTTAACTGTGTACTTTGGCTAGAGTCTCTTTTTGTCAAGAAGGGTGTCAGTCTCTAGCCTTTGCTCCTGATTTCCAAATATAATTACCTTGATTTTGTCAGCATGTAGCTGAAGAAAGTTTTGTGACATCCAGTCATTAATTTGGTCAAGACACCGAAAGAGAGATTCGAAGGGGGGACAGCGTTAACTTGAGTTGTGTGTCATTGGCATAGCTATGATAAGAGATGGAGCGGTTCTTGATAATTTGTCCAAGTGGGAGTATGTACAGAATAAATAGCAGACACTGCAGTCTTCCTGACACCACAGGTTAATGACATTGTTGCCAAGATGCAGGAAAGAGATACATGTAAAAAACATATAATGTCCAAACGGACACATGCAAAAGTAAATAGGGTTTGCTGGGATTTCCATTAACATTTGGTATATTGTGCCTGTTTAGACTGCTGAATAGTGTAGTCTAGACATGTGGCTACTATATAATACATATAAACCAGCCTGTTAGTTTCAAAGTAACATAAATTGAGGTACAATACACTTTACCTGTATGTAACATTACCTGTATGTAAGTCTTGGGGATAGTTTATGTTACATTCAGATTTTTGTTCAATATGTTCTGTATATACCCTGTACTGCAGTTCTTTTTTAAAAAACAAAGTACAATAAAATGCTTAGTAAAGAGACATTTGTTTGAGGTCATTTTGGAGACTTACTGCTCTCAGAGGCTGCGTTGTTCTCCAACACAACCACATCAGCTTTGCCATCAGCTTGGATATCGACTCCTGCTCTGCGCTGGGCCTGTATTTCAAAGAGCCCGTACATAAGCATATGAGTCATTTTAAAACACACTTGATTTCATCTCAACACAACACAATGGGACATCTAATTTATCAGTGTGCTTGGGAAAGCTTATGTAAAAGTGCTCAGACTCATCAAGTCCTCTGCACCACAGAGAAGAGATCACCACACAAGAGGTCATCTACAACATCAAAGATACACCATAAATACACTACCATTCAAAAGTTTGTGATCGTCTTATTTCTTTGCATTCCATATGAATTAAATGATATTAAATGAAGTCACTATCAGTGTCAGAAATAATGCTTTTGATTGAAATTATTATATTCTTCACATTTTGCTTTCATACAAATACAATTACTGCAGACATTAGCGGCAGCCTGACCAAACCTCATCTGAAATGCACAACAACAAATGAAAAGATGCAAAAACAGTGATGAATGCCATTACTGGTGGAGATACTGTGATGGTCTGGGGATGCTTTGGCAAAATGGAGATTTGTACAGAGTTGAATGGACCTTGATGAAAGGCAGTGAGCAGTGCCACACGCCCCGTGAACTGCACTTAATTGGGTTCAGTTTCGTCTTATAGGATAACAACAGTAACAGGATAATGACCCAAAACACACTTCCAAATTATGCCATAACTTTTTAAAGAATAAGCAGTAAGCTGGAATCCTCTCATAGAGTGGCCAGCATAGTCTCCAGAGCTGAACTCTATCATACGGCTTGACCCTATGGTGCGGAAAAAGAATGCATCTTGTAGGAAATGGTTCAGGGAGCACGGGGTGAATTCTCATCAGATTACTCTGAAAACTGACAGCTGGAATGCCCAAGGTCTGCCAGGCTAGGCTGGTTGGCAAAGAACATATTCATCATTTCAATTAAAATCACTCATTTCTAACTGGTGATGACTGCATGTCCCATTTGCTGTATTCCCTATTCAAACTAATTTATTGTGTTTATTATATATATTATTGTGCTTCCAAGGAAATTCCAAGTGATCTCAAACTTGAGAATGGTATTGTATTTGAAGACCCACATACAGACAGACAGACACACACACAAGCACTGTCCCAACTATAGATGCAAACCAAACTTAAGGTAATTAAATCATTCATTTAGTGTAAGCCATGTAAATCTAATAGCAGAAGACAGAAGAGATTTGACCTCAATGGTGGTTTTCTCCCAGTCAAGTTTCGCCAACAGGATAATGAAAGCCGATGAGGACATTAAACCACATACAAAGAGGCCTGTCCACAACCCTAAGATATCAGAGATAGAGAGAGAGAGAGATGGAAGAAAGACCTCTATGGTCATATTTCTGCTCTGCTGGAGAAATGCATTAGTGAAGCATGTAAAACTCACTGAGCAGCCCCAGATATGGGTGGAGTAACTTAGTTATTCATTTTGCGGAATATGTCAGTTGGTGTTTTGTTTAATCAATTGTTAACTCAGAACATGTCGTGCCTCAAGTCTCAGTTGAGGACAAACTATTTTGGTTTAAGTCATAATGACATCCTGTCTACTGAACATCTTACATAAAATGTTATATCAAACCCTTAGTGCTAACAAACTCCTAGAATAAACCAACAGAGTGAACAGTAAAGCCTGTTGGTTTAGCAGGGACATTAAATGGCATGGGGTTTGTTTTGCTTCTAATAACATGGCACAGAAGAGTCCCTTACCTTAAAAGGATCCCTGACTGATAAGACATGTTGACCTTATAAACCTAACAATGGTATCAGCTATATTTGAGGATTTAAAAACACTCAAAATGTTTGCTTTTTTTATTAAAACTTTCAGTCTCTTCACTTCCAGAGATTGTAAGCTGCCATTGTGTTTACGTCTCTATGCCTTGTGGGTGGAAAGTGACATCACCTGGTCCAGTCATCTATGTACAGTAACAACTTGATTGCTGCACCCTGATTGGACTTGGATTAGTTTCAACCAGGTGATATCACTTTTTACAACAATGGCAGTTTACATGTGAAAGGATTCTTCACCGTGTCTTACTAACCAGGGATAACACCTGTTTTGGGGGGCTTCCTGTAATATAGAACTTCAAAAAGAACTAACATCTGTCACAAATACATTGCTGAGTGATATATGGAAATGTATGCCACAGTTCATTATATTCTTTGACTACAATACCAACAAGCCTTTTTGGGACTATAGGCTATATCAACTCATAGGTCTGTGTTTTGACTGCTCTCTACAGGCCTTTTGGCACTGCAGGTTTATTTTAATCCTGAGAGGCTGCTCTCTCTCTCTCTGCTAACATGTACAGGTTATCCACCACAGATGGTGCCAGTTGCTCATCAGAAAAGAGCCAAAGCTCCCAAGGGCCAGACTGATCCGTTCCCCAGGAAGTTGCTTTGGGGGTCTCATGTGTGAAGCACATGCATGTGTGTGTGACTCGGCAACAGTACTCACCTATGATTCCCATGTTAGCAGCGAACATCAAGGACACTCCAATGGGGAAACCCACGAAGTAGTAGCCCAAGATTACACTCACAGCACCAAAAAGCTGCTTTCCAGCACCCCTCAAAACACCCCCAGTCACACCCTGTGGAGAAATATGGGGGAAACTGTGTACATTACGGGTTGTATAATTAAATTGTACAATTGTACTGTAAATCTGCTGATGTATGAAGTAACCTGCGTATTCTTACTGAAGCAGCATCGAAGAGGTGGAAGAAGCCATACATGATCATTACATCTGACACCCGCTGGATGATATCTCTGTGGTGAAGTGCCCAAGAACATGTGACAGAGAAATGGCAAGGACATGAGGAATAAGTAATGACACAAGAACTATTATTACCGCCACTAATACTATACCTGTTGCTGCTACTACAACTGCTACTACTACTACTATTACAACTACTACTACTAATACTAATACTACTACTACTACTACTACTACTACTATTACTACTACTATTCTATTCAATTCAATGCAATTCATCCCTATCTATTTCCCTTCTGGTAGTTATTTAAGGAAGAAACCTTGAGCAGATCCACGGCTCAAGGGGCAACTACTACTACTACTACTACCACCACCACTACTACTACTAGCTGCTGCTACTACTACTACTACTGCTACTACCACTACTACTACTACTACTACTAGCTGCTGCTACTACTACTACTACAACTACCACCACCACTACCACTACTACTATTACTGCTACTACCACTACTACTACTGCCTACTGCTGCCACTACTACTACTGCCTACTGCTGCTGCTGCTACCACTACTACTACTGCTACTAATATGATGACTGCAACAAATAAAAAATGTTCCTGTGACCCTTGTCACAGGAAAAAATATGAATACAAAATGACATATACATCTTCTTCCCTGAAGAAGCAGGTGATCACTGTCATTTGAACTCATCTTGGCTGACAAAGTGTCTGTGCCCTGTGCACTGGGCATTAAGTGTGCTGGGAGATCCATGTGATTTAGTTCAGGGTCTGTTTCTTAGAGTCTTCGACTCCTGGCTCTCACCCAGTGCAGTTAAACACCCCCTCTGGTGAAAATCAAGTCTTAACCTTTGTTAACATAGCATGTGGTCTTTTTTGATATGATATCAAGCATATCAGGATCAGGATCAACATGAGCAGTCTCAGCCACGACTGCATTAATTCCACCCAGGATATGCATAAGATTTTACAGCCAGGGTTTCTTTTTTTCTATATGTGATGGGCTGAGAGTCAGACTGCATTGTCTACTGCAGAGATGGCGCTAGTACTCAAAGTGTAAATTTACATGCAATTTGTATGGCTATGGTGAATTTTTTATGCAAATAAACTTGCAGTTGTAATTCTCAGGAACACAGATGAGGTTTTAGACTAGAGGATAATCAATGTCTGGAGAAGGCCTGTGCTATACAGTTAACAGTCTTGTAAAGAATTAAGATGGTATACAAAATCGCTCTTCAGAAAGACGTCCTAAATAAAAACAGACATGATGACTGTGCATTATTTTTGTACATTGTGGCATTGTGACTGGCTGGCAGTTGAAATTCTAAACCTATATCTTTCAACTCCAATGTCTCCCACTCATTTCAAGACTTGTTAATACCTGACACACTGTTAGAAAGTGACTGATGCTCAGTGAAAGTTACACGGAGTTACACGCGCACATGGAGTGATGGTTCACTGTTTAGGTGAGGGTTCAAACACCCTTTTTAGTCTTATACTGCCTGTGTCCATACCAATGTTTAAGCCACACAAGCATAAATAAGCAAACGTGAGCAGCCCATGCATGGCGCTCGTTACCATACGTACTGGTCTGTGGTGAACACGTAGCCGATCACGTCCTTGCTGGCCCCAATCAGTACAGCAATCACACAAGATATTGACACTGCGGCAGAAAGAAAGCAACAACTAAAGCCCAATACAATCATCTTAATCCCTTCATACTGTTAATATCACAAATAAGCAGGCAATGACTTAACATGAGGTTTATCATGTTTGGTACATACTTGAAGACAGGACTGCAACCTTCCCTGACATTATGGCTTGTTCAGTGTTTCCTGCCCCAAGAGCATTGCCCACTCGAACACTGGCGGCCACAGAGAAGCCCATAGGACTCTGGAAAAGGTCAAATCACCTACTTGAATATTTAGGCCTATATTTAGTTATGAGGTGTACAGATGTAAAATGAGGGCAACATTTATGGTTTAACAGTTCAGCCCTGAGGTCAGAACACCCACTCATTTAATATATGGTAGTTGGCTACTGCCTTCTTTCCATCCTGGAGAAATGACCTTTGACAGAATAAGCTATTTATCCAATGACTGTATTTTCCTTCTTCTGTGTGCCTTCATAATAACATATTGCATAGGAACTCGCACAGCAGACTTCAGACAACGCGCTTATGATCATGACAACAGAGCCCAGTGTGTAGTAATTAAGTGGGTGTTTGAACACAGGCAGGTTAATTGTTGTATTTACCATGTATGCAATGGTGGCCACCTGGTACACAACAGACTGAGCTCCCAGCTCCACTTCACTGATAAGACCTGTGGAGAAGAACATGGGACAACTTCAAACACATACAGCAGTGAGCAACATGCCACAGCCATGCCCAAGTCTCTGTGACTTCACAGTTCAAACTCAGTGATGATGACATGGACCGCCATACCAAATGCATACAACAAAGTATAGAATTATCTCAGGATTTCAGTAACACTAAAGTGAAACCCAGGCTGTGGTCCTTAGATTTTGCTAACCTGCGAGGAATCCACCGATCTCGTATGTCCACCACTCCACACACATCATCAGCATGCTGGACAAGGCCAGGCGGATATAGGCATCCCACTCCTGCAGGCAGTCCTTGGACCAGCCTTCCACCCCACACAGGTTGACAGGTCGAAACAGAACAGAGGGGCACATCAATGAGAAAATGCAAAGACAGATTTATAAATGCCCTCACAGAAATGCATCCTCCAAATAGTAAATGTGTGGTGTGTGTCTATGCTTTATTTTTTTGTGACTAACAATATATATTCTAATACAGTTTCAGTCCCAATGTATTGTGTTATGTATTGAATAATTTGTTGCAAGATGAATAAAAAATGCCCTCTTATGCTTTTAAGGAAGTATATTGGGAATTCCATGGAAAACTGCCTTTTTGTCAGGTCCATAACACCATAAAATGCCTTGGTATTTGAATGATGTAAATAATAAGTTAATTTTTTTGTGTGTTTTTCTCATGTAAGTTCAACAACTAAAAATAACAAATGCTCGAATTGCATGTAATCATTCACATCATACCACAGCATCACATTTTACTGGTATTATGTGACAAAAAAGTTTGTTTTCCATGGAACTGCCAAAATAGTATTTGCTACAGTAAGGGTTCAGGCAAGAATTAGGATTAGTATCATAGTATCAGATGTTATCTAAAGAAAGTTACTTTCACATTAAGAATAAACAAAGGACATAATTATGCACAAGGCTATTTATTTTCAAGGAGCCCGAGGTGAACTCTCCTCCACTCTGGCATTGTTAAAGGATCACACATCACATTGTGGAGCTGGTAAAACATTAAAAGGACAACCATTACACTGTAAAGGAGTGTTAAGTGTTTTAACAGTTATGTGTATCACCAGTTGTTCCCGGTGAAACGTTGTCTCGTCTCACTATGTACTGTGTATATGGCTGAAACGACAATAAAAACCTACTTGACTACTTGACTTGAAGTTCCATGAACAACAAAAAGGGTGAGGTGACAATGTGACTACACTGGTTGTGACTGAACTCACCATCCCAGGTGGCTTTATGAAGACCCTTCCAGACAATGTGGCTGTAGAGGAACACAGTCAAGGCATACTGGGAAATGGAGTTTGCTGCTGCTGAGCCTCTGTGATAAGAAACATTTCAATTCCTTAAACATTAGAATTCAGTGTTTAAGTTGAAATCACAGACTTACATGCCATTTTCTGCTAATGATAATGCCATTCCATATGCATAAACACTTAAAGTACATACATACAAAATGTTTCTAAATGGTTTAAGGACATATCTGAAACCCAAAAGGATGGGACACATTCCTAGAGTAGCCATACTCACGCTACACCCAGGTCCAGCACATACAGGAAGATGTAATTTATCACCGCATTCAGAATGTTCCCAGCAACCCCGACTATTACCAGAGGCCATATAATTCCCTGATGGACAGCACATCAAATATACTCAGCTAACGTGCCAGTAATGCCAACTTATCTGCTCATAAATAGTACATAAAAGGTAACAATTGTGTATTACATACTGTATCACATACATAGGTTACACAAATGCAGAGTAAAGGCCAGAATAAACAGCACAACTATTAGAA
Source organism: Tenualosa ilisha (assembly GCA_015244755.2). Lineage (NCBI taxonomy): Eukaryota > Metazoa > Chordata > Actinopteri > Clupeiformes > Clupeidae > Tenualosa > Tenualosa ilisha. The sequence goes on along the minus strand of PYXC01001977.1, from coordinate 927,484 downwards.
ACTCTAGTTAACCTGACTCAATATTTTTATGCTGTTCTATGATGCTGTGTGTTGTCCCCCTCTAACTCACCTGATTCTGGAGATACCTTGCCAACAGCTGATAGATGAACGTTGCCTGTGTGGACAGTTAGTGGACAGAACAGTTAGTGAGAGGTTGGTTACACAGGTAACACAAAGCCATTTCACACAGTGCAGTAGGATGTTTCAACTCACAGGCAGGGCAGGCATAAAGATCTTCACATATAACTGTGATAATCTGAAATACAAAGACAAACATCTGGCAGTATGGCAACCAAAAGCATCTACACATCCACATTCATGTTGTGAATGTCCACCTATGTATCCATTCAGCTGGGCATTAACACATACATACAAGCACTCCAAAATGTATAGTTTGCTGTATTTCCCATTGTTCCTTATCCATGTATCAACTGTGTATAATTATGTATAAATTAGTTATTTCATTTATGCATTTGTGATTAGCAATTAAAATGAAATATAAGCAAATCTCCCATAAGAACCAAACAAAAGACAAAGCAATACATGTGGGCTGATCATGAAGATAAGAACTATCTTATCCAAAACACACTAATGACATAAAGATGATCTCCACACTTTGCCTTCCTCTCAAAGGCATTTTCTCTTCTCTTGGGGTTGATGATGCCACAGAGTCACTCTGTTCTACGCTGAGTTCCTGTTTGGATCGTGTGTGCCCTCTGTCTACTAGACCTGCACGATCCACTCTGTCTCATGCATGACTTTATGACTCACTTCGTTCAATGTGCACTAACCTCAGAAGAATTCTGATGATCTAACACAATTCCAAGAACTGCTATCATCCTTCTCATCCAGTGTCACTTCTGCGAAAAAGGCTTTCTATCATGACAAGACTCACAATGCCACAGACACCAAGAAACTCTTCTCTACCTTCAAATCTTTATTAAACCCACCTCCTCCACCTCCTGCAACTAACCTCACAGCTGACACTTTTGCTGCATTTTTAACTAACAAAGTTGCAGCAATTAGTGGTCAGTTCTCTAACCAATCTACAGAGGTTCCTCCTCCAAGCCTCTCTAAACCAACTGCTTCCTTTTCTTCTTTCACTCCTCTCTCCGAGGCCGAGGCTTCTCACAGACAGCCGGCCTACCTCCTGTCTTCTGGACCCTATCCCAACAACCCTTCTTCAGGCCATAACCCCCACCATTGTGAGAGCAGCCACACATGTGGTCAATGCTTCACCAACTAGGGGTACTTTTCCCACCACCTTCAAACAAGCCCAGGTAACACTGCTGCTCAAAAACCCATCCCTTGCTCCCACTCAAGTGGAGAACTACCGGCCTGTCTGTCTTCCTCCCTTCCTTTCCAAAACCATTGAACGAGCTGTCTTTAAACAGGTCACAGTTTCTCACAATTTCTCACTCAGAACAACCTCCTCGACTCCAACCAACCCGGCTTCAGAAGTGGCCACTCCACTGAAACGGCGGTTCTGTCTGTGACAGAAGCACTAAAAGAGGCCAGAGCGGCAGGTCAATCCTCAGTACTCATCCTGCTGTACCCATCAGCAGCATTTGACACGGTCAACCACTGCATCCTACTGGACAAGCTGACCAACATGGGTAGTGATGGCACAGTGCACTCCTGGTTCAAATCCTATCTTACTGGACGGTCGTTCAACGCATCATGGCTAAGACAGACATCGGCACTTCACCAACTCGCCACAGGAGGACCCCAAGAATCTGTGCTGGGGCTCCTTCTCTTCGCCTTGTACATCACCTCGCTGGGCTCGATCATCCACTCCCATGGCTTCTCATCACTGCTATGCTGATACCCAGCTCTATCTGTCCTTTCCGCCTGATGACTCCACGGTGTCAACACGGATCTCGGACTGTCTTTCTGACATATCTGCATGGATGAAAGGACATCACCTCCAACTAAATCTCTCCAAAACTGAACTGCTAGTCCTCCCAGCCAAACAAGCCATACATCACAACATCAGCATCAAGATCGACTCCCTGTCTGTTTCTCCCACCAAGGTGGCAAGAAACCTAGATGCCATGATCAATGACTAACTGACCTTTGCAGATCACGTTGCCTCTGTGGCTCGGTCGTGCCGTTTTTCCCCATTAACTAACATAAGGAAGATCAGGCCGTACCTAACCCAACATGCTACCCAGCTCCTGGTACAGACCCTGGTCATCTCTCATCTTGACAACTGCAATGCCCTCCTATCAGATCTTCTAGCCTTGCTGTAAGACCGCTACAGATGATCCAGAATGCAGCTGCACACCTGTTTTTTAACCAGCCAAAAAGGGCGCATGTCACACCTCTGTTCACACCTCTGTTGAACTCCACTAGCTAACCTTGGCTGCTCGCATCAAATTCAAGGCACTAGTGGTGGCCTACTGGGTGATTGATGGTTCTGCTCCCATCTACCTGAATATTCTCCTAAAGCCCACCGACCACTTTGCTCCTCTAAGGAACGTTATCTAGCACGGCCAACACCTTGTGCAGGTCAATCCAGACTCTACTCATGTTTTGTTCCACACTGGTGGAATGACCTTCCAAGTACTACCAGATCAACTGATACCCTCTCCACCTTCAAGATACTCTTGAAGACCCAGCTCTTCCAAGACTATCTCCTGGCTTAAATTTTTGAGAATGCACTTAACATCTTATACTTAATTTATCTTTTATACTGCACTTTTTATTACACTATAGCACTTTCAACTTATAATAGTGCCGTTTTTATGTTAGCAATATGCACTCTTTGTTAGTTTCTTTCATTGTGTTGTAGCTTGAATGTTATCCTCTTTTGTAAGTCGCTTTGGATATTTAAATGTAAATGTAAATTTTCAAGGTTGTTTTTGGTTGAAATCATCCCATTGCTGCTGTTTAACTCAACACATGACTTTATTTTAAAGACATGAATGCATTTAAATGGTACCTACAAAGCTTGACTGAAGCCTTTTCTCAGAGCAGGATGAAAATAAGGCTCATGGGATGCTCATTTATGATCTATGTTTAAGTTGCACACTTTTAGTCATCTATGAAGCTGGCACCTTGGTTAGGACAATTGTAAGTCACAACAAGCATTGTGGTAAGCTGCCAAAAAGACAGAGGAGCCAGTGAAAAAGACAGGAAAGAAAAGGGAGAGATTTCTGTGATAAAGTAGAGGCTCTCTCTCTCTCTTTCTCTCTCTCTCCCTTCTTACCTGGCCACCTGTGGGCTCTGTCTGACCAACAGCAGTATGGGTTCAGTGTTGATGAGGAGAGCCCAGCATGGGCAGCAGGCCAGCAGCTGGATCAGCGCACTCCTCTGCAGGATCACACCCACTCTCTTCAGGTTACTACTGCCAAATGTCTGCGGGGAAGAGGGAAGAGCATGCAAACACACACACCATCAGAACTGCCACCATGCATGCACACACACACACACACACACACACACACACACACACACACACAGACACAGACACAGACACAGACACACACACACACACACACACACACACACACACACACACACACACACACACAGACACACAGACACACAGCTGCCTGAGAGTTCAGAATTGTTTGGGGTATTTTGAACTTGTACATTTTGCTTTTTTGCCTGAATTGTTTTGCCTGAAATGTATAGTTATTTAAACATTTAACATTTCTAGGTCAATTCTAGGTCTAGGAGCAAAAGTGGGATGCTTGAGTGAAAATAAAGACATAACATCGTTGAGTGTGCTCAAGCAAGCCTGGTTATTTATCCTGAATCTGACCAATGTTTACAGATGACCCCTGTGAGCTGCACGGCAGGGCCTAGTGGGTGGGTGTGCGGGCAGAGCAGGGGAGCAAGGCCCTTGTCCTGCTCCTGCCGTGATGGAAAGTCTGCAGCTGATATCTGAATCCAATGCCAAAAGCTGAGTATCACCACTGACTATCCCACCACAGGGGAGAACATGCAGAGAAGAACAACACACACAGGATAGGAATCCCACTGAAGGGGCTATTTAAGAGAACAGAAGGGATGACGGAGATGTTTACCCAAAACACTATTCCAGCTGTAAGAGTAGCACAGTGGTGATGGAGGAAATATGATACAGAGACGGTGATGCAAAGAGAAAAACCATGTGGGACAAAAAAACAAAGAAAGCACGACTGTAAAGTGTTCCCTCCCTGATCACATTCCTCGATGATATTTAACAAGCGATCCAATTGCGTCAGTTTTCAGGTCACCTGCTGTTTTGCCCCCCCACCACCACATTTGACACTGTGATATGTGAACACATTAACTAAATCTTACCAGAGTATGAGAAGGAATAAACTATCTATGACCATACCTGTGATATCAGTGTGTCACATGCTGATGCCAGCCCAGAGCCAATGGAAATACCTGTAACGTTGATCACCTGGTAAATTACATAAAGAGGAAAAAAAAAATTACATCAGAGGTGATTTACATAAAAGTGAGAATAAGATGAAACTACAGGGAATGGCTTTGTGCCACTCACAATCAGAATGCACTATGTCAATCTACTACAGGCAGAGAACTAGATGCCCATGCCAGGACCAATACTCCTAGAGGTCCTGCGACTGACCCCTCCTCACAATGGCACTGTCAAAACAGACCCTCCAAATGTTACTCCCATGATCGATCTCACTCTTTGACTTAAACATTATATCTGGCTGCTACTACACAGTCCAGCTATAACTTTTGACAACCACCTATGGCTTGACTACCATATAATGTTGTGGGACAATATTTTGGAATAATTATGATGCTCAGCTGAAATCATGGACAGATTGTAGTCTATGATGGTAACTACTGATTGTACTTTTCCTGCACAACCCCTGGCAGTTGGATTGGCGCCGTGAGGCCGTGAAGGAGTTTTACCTTGCCCCTGTTGCTCTTGGGTGCTCCTTGCTGTAAAACGCCATGAGACAATACTATTGTAAAAGGCACTGTATAAATATTATTGAATTGCAGAAATCTCTCCTACTTATTTTACTTTTAATGGCAGCTCTTCTGATTGTGACACTTACTTTTAGCTTTAGCTTTTAACATGAATTTCAATTGAAAGGTATGGAGAGGGACACTGGGACCAATAACATTAACGCATATCAGCATCTGCATTTCCTTGCATTATGTTGTACACTATTACAGCAAACTACTTAGCTGAACTGAACCTCTAAAACAATAGCAAGGAAAACAATGATGGTTTGTTTGTAGGAATGCATGATAAGAATCTCTTGTGGAACCCTGCATTAGTCTATCAATAACAGGCCTATATATTGGCGTACAATGAATTTCACATATTTCATACTATGCATCTCTGTTTGTTTGTGTGTGTGTGTGTGTGTGTGTGTGTGTGTGCGCATTACTCACTGCTGTAGCCAGGGCCACTCCTGCCAGTTCTGTCTTTCCCAGGTGTCCACAAAATACTGTGCTGACGAAGCTTATCATAAAGATCATCAACTGTGAAATCGCCTGATCGCAAGAGATTAATATTTGTAGACCTATAAAGCGCACATGGCAATGTAGCAATGACACAATAAAATCTGCTGTCAGTCTCTACCTATTTTCAGGTGACAGTAATTTCCTGAATATAAGCTGCCCCATGTATAAACCTCAGGTCAGTGTTTTATGCAAACCGTGTACCTCACCCATGTTTTCATCTCAGTTTACTAAACATTACCTATTAAATCACAATCAGATCAGATCAGATGATGTAGAAAGAAAAGAATTGCAATCCTGTATATAGCCTTCACCCATGTATTAACCTCATAGAAATTTTGCAGAATCAATTTATTAACCTCGGTTAATAATGGGGAAATAACAGTCATTTCTACTTTAAGTGCCTTTTTATTTGGAACCCTGACAGTCATGCTAATGCTTCTTCTCCTGTTCACATGGAAACATTAATTTGTAGATTTAGACCCATCTCTCTCAAATTGTTGGTCCAGAACTATGGTCTACTGTCGTTTAGTCCAAAAGAACATCAGTTTTAAGTAGGCTATTACAAGAGTAGGCTATTCATGACAAGTACAGATACAGTTTAAAGTAGGCTATAACAAGAGTAGGCTATTCATTACAAGTGCAGATACAGAGGCTACAGTGATAAATGTAAGCTACACAAACAAAACTAGGGACACTGACTGTGATATAAAGGATGTAATTTATGCTAGTAATCACACTAATGTAGCCTCACATCAAACCTTTCCACACTCCATAATTGAACAATCCACTATTACTAAACAACAGTAATAGTAACTCCTTTAATTCTGCTATTATACTAAATGCTGGAGTTGGTACTTGCAGTGCTGTTTTACCTCCTATAGAGTTATATTGTGTAGCGTATTTATATTCAGCTAGACAGAGAATTTGCACCAGTAATGTTCTTGCACTGTCATTTTTGCACTACAGCATGGTGCACTTTTCCTGTTACTAGAACATCAATCTACATCACAATTCAAACTACCTGGAACTTCAAAGCCACACAATTGTAGTCTTTGCATTTTCATATATATGTATGTGGGTATGTGTGAGTACTGTACTTCACGCCTTGAAGCTTTACCCGAATCTCATTTGGGATAAATAAAGTGTCTGTCTATCTATCTATCTATCTATGCTGTTAGCAATACAATGTATGAAATTAGGCTGTACGTGCATTTCTAAAGACAAAACTTAACATGTCCACATTGAAGGGTGCATGCAAGCAATCCGTGAACTGTGATGTAGTCCTACTGCAGAATCTTACCACAGGTCCAGCTAACTTCAAGAGTTGAACAAGCTCGTCCTTAAAACCTGTGGGCATCCACCTTCTCAGTCGACTAAGACAACTTCCACAGACAATTTGTGAGGCTGTGGATCCTGCATCTGATTGTTTGTCCTCGCTTTTAGAGTCTCCATTCACATAGGAGCTTGTTTTAGTGACCTCCATTCTCAGAAAAAAAAACGTAAGTGGTTAAATACTGTCGCACTGCGCTGGTCTCTGACCAAATCCTTGCTTGAGCAGACGGTCTGTCACGCTCACTGTGTAGGCTACATGTGGATCTGGTAACGGTACGCAGGGAAACCGGCAAAAACTGTGACTTGGTCCTGCCCCTTTCGACCACGAGACATTATATAATCAGACTTTTAGTAAAATCAGTTTCAGTTGTTCTCAGCTAAACCTTGCAGATGGGATAGACAATCACAGGTGACAGATAGTAGTCCTCACGGCTCCATGCCAGAAAACTGGTTAACATTTTACCCATGGTCGCTTGGTTATTGCACAGCCTGTCTCAAACATGAGTCAAGTGATAGCAACTCGACACAACGTTGCCAGAATATTTCATCATCCACTTTCTTGTCCCCCTGTCCTTGTGATGACATGTGAAGCGTTCCATAATTCCACCAGTACATCTGTGGCAATGCGCCGTTCTGAAAGTTAGGCTATGTCTCCGAGGAAGAATTTACAAAGCAGGCTAACATGCAGACATGTCGGAACGTTTCCATACGGTAGCTCATTTGCGAAACATGTCAGGAAAGGGGGATACGAACTCCGGTCTGTTGGTCTGTTAATCTCCTGAATTCAGTTCATTATCTTTTCGGGTTGTTTCTTTATTTTTACTGACAGTGTGCTGCCCCGCGCCCTTCAGATGACAATTTACCAGCAATCATTTAATTTAATAATTTCACAAAATCTCACAACCTTCATGTCACGTTGTTTTGCTTTAGCTGCATGACAGTAGTTAATTTATTCCCATTAAAGCTATCAAGTTTGACCTGCAATAGTGCGCAGGTCAAATCAGTTAATTAACCTTGCGCGCCGGTGCATCATCATCATGCATCGACTGCTTTAACTTTTAGGTAGCCTGTAGCCATAATATGAAAAGACTTTTTTCACTGTGATCAAAAATGTGTTGGGTAGCCTACACCTTCATTCTTATATCATGGTGCTGTTGAGTAAAGCACTCTACAAGTTTCTCATTCCTGATGGATTGCCATCTTCTGATGTTAACCAATCGTATGCCTATTAAAATTAAAGGGATGTGTCGTAATGTAGTAAATGTGGCTATAACAGTTAGAAGAGGTTATAGATCTGCTGGATCTTTGTTCGTTGCTGTATGCTACGCTGATGGGCTACAATGTTACAGACCTTCTTCTGTTACAGCAGCATGCATGATCTAGAAATAACCTGAATGTCAGAATTCTGCACAGAATAAATGAGGAATAGCATATCTCATAGAAAGCATAATAGAAGACATAAATATAAATAGGCTATTCAATTATTAATTATAATTTTAATTACATGATTCTCAAGAATTGAATTAGCCTAGAAAATCAACCATTCCCCCCTCATAAATAAACCAGGACTATTTTAACAGAATAGCCGAGGAATAAATATCCTACACAGCCATTTGTAGTCAGCAGAGGGAGCAGTTCAGACCAATTGTAAGCAAAGCTTGGGACCAAATCTGTTAAAAGTTATTCAAGACGATTCAGTTCTTCTAAAACCTACAGTTCTCATTAGTCAGCAATTGTAAAAATCTGATCTCATAATCACACACAGCGTACAAATAAAATAACAGTAACAACTTGCAAAAGTATTCAGTCTCACAGAAAAGCATTACAATTTGTGTAGGCTTACATAGGCTATCCAAATCCATTTTCATTGTGAACACTTCGCTGTGGCCTATGTTTTTAGTTTTTAAGTAGTTTGTCAAATAAACTACATTTGAAGCTAAAATCACTCAACCCCATTAAACTTCATTACTTGTAAAGAGCACATTTAATGCAATAACATGTATTTTTAAGTGAAAACAGCATTGTACTATTTTCAGAAAACAGTCCAGTACTGAAGTGCACCACCCGCCAACCTACAAACCCCACTGCTAACAACCTACGAACCCCGCGCTAACAGATCTCTATGAAGCCATCAGTAAACTACAAAATGATCACCCAGATGCACTGTTTATTGTTGCCGTTGACTTCAACCATACCAATCTAAAGAAGGTCCTACCAAAATTCCATCAGAATGTAGATTTTCCCACAAGAGAGAAAAACATACTGGACTGTGTTTACACCAACATCAAGGGTGCTTACCGAGCTGAGCCCCTCCCCCACCTAGGACACTCAGACCACTCCACAGTTTGCTAATTCCTGCATATCAGCCCTTGGTCAAACGCATCAGACCAAGTCGGAGGGAAACAAAGACCTGGCCTAAGGAAGCAATGGTAGCACTCCAGGACTGTTTTGAGCGCACTGACTGGGACATTTTTAAGCAGGCAGCCTCCTACAACGTCACCACTGATTTGGAGGAATACACCTCAACTGTGACCAGCTACATCAACAAGTGCACAGAGGATGTGTCGGTCTCCAAAATCATCACCACACGCCCCAACCAGAAACCATGGATGACTGCAGAGGCGAGGGCGCTATTGAAAGTCAGGGACGCTGCCTACAGGGCTGGGGAGGAGGAAGCCCTGAGGAAAGCAAGAGCTGAGCTGTCCCGGGCCATTAAAAAAGCAAAGCGCTCTCATGCTCAGAGAATCCACAACCACTTTGCAGATACTAACGACACACGGCGCCTATGGCAGGGCATTCAAGCTATTACCAACCACAGGCCTGCCCCCCTCTCCTGTGGTAGTGATGACTCCCTGCCTGAGGCGCTAAACCAGTTCTATTCAAGGTTTGAGGAACAGAACGACTCAGAGGTAAGAAAGGACACCCCTCCCCCTAAGGACCTAGTGCTGTGCCTGTCCACTTCTGAAGTGAGGAAGACCCTACTCAGTCAACCCACGGAAAGCTGCTGGGCCGGACGGCATACCAGGCCGTGTGCTGAGGGAGTGTGCGGACCAACTGACAAACGTCCTCACAGATGTCTTCAACATCTCCCTGGCCACCACCATTGTTCCCACCTGCTTCAAGACCACCACCATCATCCCCGTTCCGAAGAAACCCTGCCTCAATGACTACCGCCCAGTTGCACTGACATCCACCATCATGAAGTGCTTCGAAAGGCTGGTAATGAGACACATCAAGTCACAACTACCAGCCACACTGGACCCAATGCAGTTTGCTTACCCAAATCGCTCCACAGACGATGCCATCAACACTGCCATCCACCTGGCTCTCTCTCATCTGGACCAAAAGGACGCATATGTCAGGATGCTGTTCATTGACTTCAGCTCAGCATTCAACACCATCATCCCTCAGCAGCTGATAACGAAATTAGGTGAACTTGGCCTGAACACAACCCTCTGCAACTGGATCTTGGACTTCCTGGTGGGCAGACCACAAGCAGTCAGGTTCGGGAGCAAGACTTCCAGCACAACCATACTGAACACAGGAGCACCTCAAGGCTGCATGCTCAGTCCGCTGCTGTTCACACTCCTCACCCATGACTGTGCGGCAACGCACAGCTCAAACCACATCATCAAGTTTGCTGATGATACTACCGTGGTGGGTCTGATCAGCGGAGGCAACGAGGCCCCGTACAGAGAGGAGGTGGCTCAGCTCAGCAGCTGGTGCACCAACCTTGTCCCTCAACGTGGACAAAACAAAAGAACTGGTCATCGACTTCAGGCAGACTGTGCATAAACACATCCCACTGTGCATTAACAACCTTCCAGTACAGATTGTCCAGAGCACAAAGTTTCTGGGCATACACATAACTGACGACCTCTCATGGTCTCTTAACACCACACACATCACAAAGAAAGCCCAGCAGCGTCTGTACTTTCTAAGAAGACTGCGTAAAGCCAATCTCCCAACCTCCATCCTCACAACTTTCTACAGAGGGACGACTGAGAGCATCCTCAGCAGAGCCATCACAGCGTGGTTCAGCAACTGCACGCAGCGGATTGTGAGGACAGCCGAAAAGATCACTGGAGTCTCTCTGCCCCCTCTCTCAAACATCTACAGCACCCGCTGTCTGCGGAAAGCCAAGAGCATCACCAAAACTACCCATCTCTCCCATGGACTATTCACCTTACTACCATCTGGCAGAAGGTTCCGCAGTATCACTGCCCGCACCTCCAGAATGGGGAAGAGCTTCTTCCCGCAGGCAGTCAGACTGCTGAACAACCTGTAGTGCAATTGGACTGGAATTTCTTAGTAACTCAGGATGCAAACCAACGTGTTACAGCACACTGCACCTTTATGCCCCCCGCACTTTCTTGCTGCTATCACTTATATTTATGTAGAATAGTCTTTTGTTTACAAACCATAACCCCTAGCCTTGCTGCTATTATTTATATTTATGTAGAACAGTCTTCTGTTTACAAATCACACCACTAGCCACAGTGCCCTGTCAAGCGTGTCTGTTTTAGGTCACCTGTAATTTGACCTGCAAATTGTTTACAACTGTGTTGTATGTACATACGTGTACAAGAGTGTGCACGCGTGCGTGTGTAGTTGTGTGTGGGAGTGCGTGTGTGAGTGGGTGGGTGAATCTGTGTAGTCCCGCAATAGTGTATGTAGGCACTATTATGTATCTGTCTTGTCCATACTGTGTTTTAACAGTTACGTGTATCACCAATTGTTCCTGGTGAAACGTCTCGTCTCACTATGTACTGTGTATATGGCTGAAACGACAATAAAAACCTACCTGACCTGCTATCCAGGGGCGCCACTGGGTGGTGGAGTGTGTGTGTGTGTGTGTTGGGGGGGTTAAGATGATTCTAAGGGCCTGGCACTGACACGGGGGCCCAGAGAACATTTTGATATTATAATTAATGTTTGGGGGGCCCAAAATTATTTTCATGGGGCCCAAAATGTCTAGTGGTGCCCCAGCTGCCATCACATCACTGTTCATCCCATCCTCACCAAGTCTGGCAGTAATGACATTTAACACATACAGGCCGTCATCATCATCAGGTTTAATTTGCGGTGTTGTTGGTTCTTGAGACAATGGCAGTATATTCTCTGAAACAGTTAATTTCAAAAGAACACAATGGATAAATTCATATCCTGAAAATCCTGGTTTATGTGTGAAAAGTAAACGTTAACGTGATGGCCATTTTTTCAGATGTTTTAATGCAAGACTGAAAATACACAAAGCTGTATGTCAGCACACAACAAAACATAGCAAAACAAATTTGGAAACATATGGAGTCAGAACTGTGTAAGGAGTGCTGCATGGACTCATTGGACATCCTTTGGTCCCCATGTCCAGGCAGTCTGACACCTCCTCTACTTTCCGCTGAATTCCAGTTCATTTCCTTGTTCTTCTAACGGACATTGCAAATATACAATAATAATATTATTATGTGTATAAATAAAATTGAATTGAATTCAAAGTGATGAAGATTACATCACTGAGCTACAAAATGCTCATTTATTGATCTAAAGCTTTAATACATTCCTGTTTGTGAAAGATTACCTAAGTTTAACTAACAAAAAACATATATGAACTCTGGTTAACAATGTTACTAGTGCAAAACTTGTACACTAATGTTTAGATGTTTGAAGTACCCTATTAAAACAACTCAACAGATTGTTTACATTTCTGCCAGACAACTGTTTTAGTAGGCAGGCTGCCCTGTTTGCTTGTTTCCAGTTTTCGGGACCTAGGTATCATTAAAAGACCAGATTTTTTATGGTGACCCTGGGGGCAGAGAACGAGTGGGTCATAAGGAGATACTAGTTTTACGTTATAGAAAGTGTTAAATGTTTATAAACTGCATAGCATCACTAATTGTACCTTTGATGTAGCAGACAAATTCTTATTGCCTTTGGAAATACTTCAAAATGAATATAATATTAAGGCATGTTTGAAATAGACATTGTGAGAAATTGTGGACAACTGACCATGTTGCAAAAGAACAGTAAATTAACACAATAATATAGTTAAATTAAGGTTTTCCTTTGAGGGTCTTAATGGTAGATATGCTGTTTTCTTTGTGCAGATCACTAGTACAGTAGAGAGGTAGCTGTTGTTTATTGTTTCTATTTCACCTCCTGTTATTTTGAGGTGATGTTGATGTTATAGATAGATACTGCTGAGAAACTGAACTAACTTCCAAAAATCCACAGGTGACCTGAATATTCAGCAGTTACATGCAGTCCATAAGCTGTGACTGATCTATATCGGCTTTTTACATCTTGCAAAAATTATATATCAATTTCATATCCAAAATATCAATAAGCAAAATATTTAATAAGAAACATTTTCCCCCTACAGTTTACTTACAGACATGTGTAAGAACAGTTACACAAATTACAAAAACTGGAGTCAGCCAAAAAAGATTAATTTAAAGCCTACTACAAATTGATGACTGCTTCACTCCAAGTTGGCAGACATCTTGCATTCAACAAAGTGCTCTATTACTACTTTTAGAAAGACCACCAGAGCACTTCTTTCAATCTCTCCAATAATAAATACAAAGATTCAGGTGTTTTCTTCACCCAGCCTGATATAGTCTTAAAAGCATCTGCTGCAATAGTGTCCAAGATCTTGTACCAAAGAAAAAATGAAGGTAAACATGACTCCTCTTGCATGAAAAGCACAATGCCAATCAAATCAATCCTTAGTTTAAGCATCCATCCACTGCCACACAATCTCCATCTATTACTTTCTTCTGTTTTCTCTCCATTCCCTCCTTCCTAGCAAGTGTTAGGGGAACCTCACCTTGATATGTCAAACCATTCAGTTGTCACTGTTCATGAATAAAAAATGTCTTCAGAAGTTGGGTTGTTACTCTTATCACATAAGCTGTGTCCATGACACGCATCGATGGCCTGCCACTATCTGTCGACTGTCGGTTTGTTGGGCATGTGCCATTACTCCCTCATTCCCTCCTCTATCTACCTCTTCTCCTCTCCCTTTCCTCTTGATGTAGTGAAGGCAGTCTCTCTCTCTCGTCACTTGGCCATGGCATTGCTGTGGGGGGGCTGCTGCTGCTGAGCCTGCTGCTGCTGTAGCTGCTGCTCCACCAGGGCCTGCTGCAGCCGCGTGCGCTTCCGTGCATAATGCTGCCAGTGCAGGAGCTGCTGCTCGTCAATGAACTTGGCACACTGGGCGTTCACCAGCTCCTTGCGGAAGTGCTCATACTGCAGGAGCTCCAGCATGTGCAGGCAGTGGGGGTATCTACAAGGACACATGGAGATAAAGAGAAATGAGTGAATGAAGTTAATACACTAATACATTTGCAGCTTTCTAATACAGTCTCACATAAGCACGGGAAATGAGTGCAGAATGAGGTAACAACCACCAACATGCACAAGGATGATAGTGTCAACAACAGGACAGAAATTAAAATCTATTAATAAAGATAATAAAAGCTGAACATACTGTTTGCCATGAATGAAACCTGAATATACTGTTTGTTAAGGTTCTCTACTAGTGTCTGAGCCTGAGTAAATCTAGATGCACCATTAGCTAATTCAAAATTTGTCATGTGGATCTGTCTGAAAATGATCCCATTTCTAAAAGCTCAGGAACCAATCACAATCTTTTATCCAGCGCAGAGTGGATGTTATGATTCACAGGCTTCAAGCTAATACATAAATTTAACTTTTAAATGTCATACTGTTTACACCTTGTATCCTGACACACGTTCAGTTTTGATTTAGATGTGGTTAGGGTCTACCAAGGCAACTCATCTTTGTTTAAGCTTGCTTACAGTATTCAGCAATTCATTCTTGTTATGTTTTAAACCACAAAATACTTACTTTAAAAACTTTGCATATTCAGGTTCCTTCCAGTAAAGCAAGTACTTCAAATAATTCACAAAGGGCTTGTCTCGAAAGTAACCTCTCTGAGCAAGAACTGTGAGAAGAAGCATATACCTAGTTAATCTATCCGTAGATGCTAAGTTGACAGAAAAATAATTTTAGCAAAAAATTCTTATACATACAATTAAGATAATTTGGATTTGCCAAACACTGAACGAACTCCAGTTCTGACTGGAAACGGTTCCTTGCTTGCTCCTCTGGGAATCAAAAGGGAAGTTTATAAACATTTCAACAACCAATGGCAATCCAGATAACATGGCCAAAATTATGAATTCATAAATTCATATGGTGGTGCTCATCAAAAGACATTGTTGTGGTACACAACATGCCAGACAGGACAGTTCGTGTAAGCCTTTGACTACAGCACTATATAGCCTATATAATTCCCACTTTCTGTCATTGCGTTTTTTACTTCTTCGGCTTCTTCAGAGCTTCCACTTTAATGAATATTGTGATAAGATAATAATACGCTATCCCACGCAATATCAGCAGTGCATTAAGTTATCATGACTCCGCTGCCTTTTAATTTATTTACTGCTTGATGCAAGGTGCAATCAAATCAGATGCAAACCAAGTCGCTAAGAACGGCCAAACTTAATGCTTGTAATGACATTGCTAGATTAATTTCGGTAACGTCGTCTCTGGTATACAGCTATAGTCTAATGTTGCTTTAGAATTACTTTAGCTGGACTAAGTCAAGCTGAGCTAACTTACGTCCATAACGTTAGCTTACCCGTTTCCATCACATCAGTTCCACTGAACGTCAGCCAAGTGATATTAACGTTACGGTTAACCTAACTATAATAACCTTTCAGTAAAGATATCGAATTAAGTAACATACAGCCACAATCAATAGACCCATTCAATCATTTAAACGGGGTTCTCATCCCTGCATCGCATTCATGAACAGTAGGATTGCGCATTTTTTGGTGTTGCATTTCAAACCCTTGACGTAAACATGCTCTGAGCCTGATCTGGGATCAGTTTACACATTTTCTCTCGAAGCGAAAGAACGAAGAGAAAAACTGTCTGAGAGCAGCACGCATGCCCGTCTCGCAACTGTTTTCTTTTACAATTGTACAGGAAACGCGCACGTCATATTTAGAGCTATATTGCCTCCCCCTGGACAGGAGTAGTACGATTGTGGAAAATAACCTCATCCAGTCAAAAGCTCTCTGTTGCAAGGGTTCTCAAAGTTTATTTGACTGGGACCCCTCATGGAGTACAAACATTTCCAAGGACCCCTCATAATCGCAACACAAATTTGACAGTACAGGCGTACATCCATTAGTTCAGGTAAATGCTAGATGCTATGTTGTAGCAAAGTTTTTCACGGACCCCCTGGAAATGCGCTGCGGACCCCAGTCTGAGATCCAATGCTCTACTGGTCTGAGTCAAGTAAACCAGTAGTGCCCCCAGAAAGGTTGGGATGGTTCACTCAAAGGCTTTGTGATAAGCCATGCGTATGGGATATAATTGGGGGGAATGCTTAATTGTATTGTTCCTCCAGGCACGCTTATTATTCTTCCAATTATAATTTGACGAGAAACACTTAACCTAGAAACTTTGTTCAAATTGCAATGCGTAGGACTTGGTGCCAACTCATTCAACTCATTTATGGCTGATTTATACTTTTTCAGATAGTCAATAAAAACTTCCTATGGAGTTAAAGTGGGCTTAAGAGCATTGTAATGTCAGCACTGGACGCATAGGGCCACTCACAACTGCTTACAGCCATTTGGGCTCTCCCTCTAACTTAATAAATTGCATTTTTATCTCTTCTCTTTTCATGTTAAACCTGAAATAAATAAACAAACTCATTATCTTTCTAGGCTCACTATCTAACTCTCCTAACTCACTTCAACTTCTTTCAGCACTGAGGAACTTCTACATTCACTCATTCTTTCCAAAACTCACTTTTTCAGTCTCACTGAGACCGAAATTGGACTATGGTTTCTGCAGGTCCGCATAATTACTTAGTGGCGTAGCTATCGGTAATCAGGACCGCAGGTGCTTATGAGCCTGCGGCAATCCAGGGTCAAGCAATTATTTTCAAAAAAAGCCACCCACTAAGCCTTTCTTCACGTCAAAAAATAATCTCCAATCACGCTACTTTTCCTGCTCTATAGCATTCCACTTGATTTGACTAATTCAGCATCAGCCAAATCTCCCTCTTCTACTCCATGATGGGCCCTTGAAACACTTCCAATTAAATAGGCTATAATCAACTAACACAGAACATTAGAAAAACCTTAAATAATGTTGGCCCATGGTTGTCTTATGGTTATTTTAAGAACATTTTCCATAAACCTTGGATGTACGTTCAGAGAATGTTAGCTGTAGGTTGTCACATTCACAAACATTCCCCTAACATTTTAGCTACCAAAAACTCAAACGTTATGTCATGGCTGTATTGTGCCCTTCACATAATGTTCTCACTTATTTATTTTTTGGTAGGACTATTCCCATTATGAAATAATGTTGGACCATTCCTGGTCCAACAATTCAGAATATCAAAGTCAGCGGAACAATCAAAGACAGTTCAGCTGATACCCAACGTAGGCCTATAAAGATAATGCATACGTTTGCCTATGTCTCTCTCTATTTGTGAAGACTTTAGTGTAGCTCTGAAAGAACAGGGGTGAAAAACAAACAGGCGCCAGGTCCAGAAACACCCAGGTCCAGCACTATTAATTGTCACCTGGGTATAGGCTGGACACATACATTTGATTAACACTGACAACATATTATAGTGATCATTAAATAATCAGCGAAGCGAACAGAGATATATTTTGGAGTGTTTTGTTTTACATTGCGACTGGAGATTGTGGGATGTGTGCGTCAGCTGGATATTCTGAATTTGATCAAAAACTTTGGGAAGCCAGGAAAACACAGTGAGTTTGTTATGGTGTGGCATCACCGTGGAGGTATTATCAATTCAATTCAATTCAGTGTTATTTATACAGCACCTTTTACAATAGTGTTGTCTCATGGCACTTTACAGCAAGGAGCACCCAAGAGCTCCCATGTGGTAAATAGTCTAGGAAGAAACCTTGGGCGGATCCGTGGCTTAAGGTGACAACCCAGATGCCAGGGGTCATGCAGGAAAAGTACAATGAGTAATTACCATGATAGAGTACAATTTGTCCATAGTTTTAGCTGAGCCTTATAATAATTAAAAAATATTGTCCTGCAACACTATATGGTAGCCAAGCCAAGTTGTCCTGGCATTGGCATATGGGAAGGGCCTCTAGGAAAAATAGTTGGTCCTAGCATGGGCTTCCTGTGAAGTTGGTCACAGGAGGAGGAGTTGGTGACAGGAGTCAGCCAGTGGGAGGCAGGGATGACACTCAGCAGAGATTAGAGTAGAAAAACAGAGGAAGTGAACGAGTAAGGCCAGTCTCACACTTCACTGATGTGTCATATATGCATATATGCATATATGTTAATATATATGTATAAGTGAGAGAGAAAGAGAGAGAAGAGAGGGAGAGATTGCTAAATGGCATGACACATGAGAGGTTTGTGGCAGCACTAGGCTATAGCAGCATAACTAAGGTATGGTGCATAGAAACCCAACACTACGGCAGGGATGCAATGCTCATTTTATGCTTCATGCAGCACCATGCTTGAAAATGTGTACTAACCATAGACAGAAACTAACTGGCTGAAGCTAAACTGTGCATGCTTGACACCCTGGACATCACCTGTGTGTTTTCTTCCAGTTTTTGTTTTTTTTTTCATTTATTGTAGCCTACAACTTCACCATTTTTCTGTTTGTTGTGATGTGATCGACCACCTGTCAATCGTCTAATTTTTCTACCTGCTTTAATGGACTGTTTATGGTATTCATGGACTGTGCCATTAGTCATTAGTTACTATTATTTTGTCATGGACATTAGTTACTAAATAATTAAGTAATTAAATGACACCTGAAGCCTTCGATTTCATCTCTCTAGCTACAAGTTTCCTGGAGACATTACTGAGGAAGCAGTTGTGGGCAGAATTTCTAATCAATCAGCTTTAACAGCTTTATGGAAATGGAAATTGAAATTACAAAGAAATGGTTATGCAGGTTAAAAACTGCAAACAAACATTAGCTAAGTTAGCTAACTAACTGCAGTGTCATGCTGTATGTAAAGTTAATGGATAACATTAGCGTATAAGCTAATGTCTGTAACCAGCACTGTGAGTTCTCAGGACACAGTGCTGGTTACGAAGATATTTCAGTTCATAATGTAATATTCCTTTGATTGCACTAATGTTGGACACATGAGGATAAACCAACACAAGGCATGACTGAAGATTACCAAAGATACTGTCGTGGAAAACCACCTTGATGTTTGCAAACCCCAACAATGTCCTAACCCACCCAGCACACTTGGTTAAAACCAAGAACTCACTGTTCAAAAGTTGGAGTTGCTGACAAAGACTTTATTCACAATACCAAGTATACAAGAGACAATTGCCTCACAGTATAAGTGCTTAGTAGTGTGAAGGAGATCCGCTGCAGAGAGGATACCGTTTACCTTGAGAGTTGATCAGGCTCTGACTGTCCCTTTCAAACATCTACCTTTTATGCTATTAGACTCACCCAGAGGCCCCCCCGATTTACCTGCGTCATATTAATTAATGTAGGAGTCGTCTGTCATATGGTGGATTCTCACATCGTATTAAAAAAACTATTATTCTTCTTTGCTGGACATTGTAGTCTGACGTGCACTTCTTATGCACTCCTTATGCTGGACTTTTATCTTTATGATTTATATTCCTTACATTTAATCAGGACCTCTGTACCATGGTTCTGATGTGAACAGCATCCATTCATACAGCAACCCCATTCACTGCCACTTATCATGGTATCCTCCCAATGCTCTCTTTACCGTGGTTCTGATGTGAACAGCATCCATTCATACAGCGGCCCCATTCATGGCCACCTTATCATGGTATCCTTCCAAACTGAGATATCCCTGGATCCGAAGCATCTCCCTGCATTAAATCTTGTCTCTTGAACTGTTCAAGGCCTCTTGCTTGTCCTTGTCATCTGCTTGAACTACCCAAGTCTCTACTCTCTCTCTGCCTGAACTGCTTCGGCCTTCTGGGTTACCATTAACATGTTACAAACCACCCTTCTTTCATATGTTAGCAAAGCATTACACTCACAAGTTAATATTGTATATACTAAAACAAACTTCATCTTCTTTATGATAACAATTTCCACAATACACTTCATTTATTTAATTCATATAGCCACCCATCAAGTCAGGACTGGATTGCAATGAAGAATTCTGTAAAAGCTTCACAAATATTCTCCGCCAGCAAAGTCCAAGTTCAAAAGGCCTGACACAACACAACACAACAAAAGGCAACGCACATAGGCCTACACACCATCCTTACACACAGAGCACTGCAATATATAATTTCGAAAACCACACACACAAATGCTAGAGAGCGATTTATGAGACGGGACGGCCTCTTTACATAACCCACCCCACCTACAAAGACTGGCCGATTCTTATAAAAGCACAAACAAACAAAAACAAGATTAAAACGTAGCTTGCCCCAAGGTGCGAGACGCTCCCCTGGGATCTGAGCTTTGGCGCTGGATGGCACATGGAGAAATCACAACACAGTTGAATACCGATCCAGCGCCTCCAGGAGGTTCCGCAATTAACAAACACGGAGAACTCCTAACTAGGAAGCGGATCTCGCCCTCCTATGGATCACGGCCCTAGCTAACACAGGAACCTCGCCCTGCCACTCCTAACTATCTTCACCGCCGGCAGCCCTAACCAGCGTGCGAGGGGCTCCCCCCCCCAAGTGTCAGCGCTAACGTGTTGAGCAGACATTTACACCGCTTCCCAGAACACCTATCCCAGTTTCTCCACCACCCCCACAACTGTTAATGAGTGTTGGTAATTATTGAGTTATTGTTTGTTGTTATTGAGTACATGCATGTCTGCTACCTTATTAATGACACCTGGTCGCATGCAGCCTCTCTCTGCGATTATTTTCTTCTGTTGGCAGAGTAGAAAAGTAGACCTACTTGGGTAAATAGTTTTAAGTGGTGCAGTGACTCTCTCTAGTGATAGCTTATTGTGCTACCACTAGAGGGCATCATTGTATAATATAAATTGATGTAAAACAATTTTTCGAAGAATTTTTCCACTGTCTTAGTTCTCTATGGTTTAAGTTGGTAATCAGATAATTCTTACCAAATTTGGGGTTGCTGATTCTTAATATGTTGTTCACAAAGCTAAATTTTGAGTTTTTCCACGTGCTAATTGCACAGTAATATACCCCCAGCAAACTTGCCCTTGAAGGGCCCATGCAGGTTTTTGCTGGTAGTGTGGGCAAGGGCCAGCCCACACCAAACCTAAATGCACCCATTGCGGGCTTGCCCTGATGAGGCCCATGCCTTTGGGCTTACCACAGGCTCTCTGTGGGCAGAACCACACTTGCAGCTCACCCTCTTGAGGGCTAAGTCAGGGCAGCCCATTCAGGGCCAGTACTGTGGGGCCAGTACTTTGTGATAAGCAAAACCGTGCGGGCCCCCTATGTCGGCCCAAAGTGTTCCCAAATAGCGCGTGTGCAGGCTTGCTTGCTGGGCCCTGATACCAAAGTCACTCTGGCATGAATCTGTCCCAAACAGACCATGTGTATTGGACGGGGTCCGAGATTCAGAGTCCAAACACACACCAGCCCAAAAGTGGGTCGGATCAGCAAAATGGAATTGCAGCACATTTGGGTCAGCGCTGGCCCAGCTCTGTTAAAAGGTTCAGATCCATATTGGGGATGTGGTCCCACTCTTTGTACATTATCTAAAACCATCTCCATTTTAGTGATGGAAAATTTACTTGGGCCAATACAACACAACTTGGTGTTAGAATGTTTAAGCTAACATCTCTGTCTGGTGTGGATGTGGCCTGGGTACCTTATATTACAGGCCTGTGTGTGGACAGATTTTGGCCAGCACAGGGAAAACAGTTTTTGTTTTGGCTAAATAGTGACTTTTACTATTTGTTATACAGCAGAACTAGATTCATCATCATAAAGAAACAATAGTTGTGCATTACCATGTATGATACAGGCTATACCAATAGGGCTATATTGATGTCTTGGACAAATAATGCTGATTCTGGTTCAGCTGGCAACCAAAGTGGTAAAGTTAGACCAGATCAGGTTTTAAGATTGAGTTCAAACTCAGTAAGAGAAAAAGACCTGCAAATTTATCTTATTTCCACCAAGCTATTGTATATGCCTATATGGCAAGTTTTTTTTCCGTTATGAGCTGTGCTATCATTATCAAAACATGTAGGCCTACAGCCTGTGCAAAATCTCTTAATACATGAAATTTTCACGAAGAAGTCTATGCAGCCTATGCATATGTTGTAGGCCTCACTGGGTCCATGAAACGCGCAATTCCCATAATGAACCCACAAACACACATTAAATATAACTATAATTAAGCTAGCTAAATGCAACACTACTTATTTTTGTATACCCGCTAATGAGCAATCTGGATCTGGAGAGCCTAGCACAGAGGATGAGCTACTTTAACATTCATCCAGTATTAAGATCCTGATTTCCCGCGAGTTCCAACTTTGTAACTAAAGAATCTAACCCCGCCCCTCATCAATGATGCTTTAAACCACGTGAAATTAGCAGGCTAATGTCGCCAAGTTAAGTTTTGGTTGTGCAGTGTTGAGTGAACAACAGATACTACTTGAGCTGAGTGGCTGTAACAGTGTGTGTTCAAATAACACAGAATTGCCACAACCATCAACACAGATGTTATTTTTGTGTCATGGTTTAGGCCAATTATTTCATGGCTTGACTTAAGAAATTCGGTGGATGGATGATAGAATAATGATCGATAACGTACGTCCGCATATATTGCATTTTTGTATTACATCAGTTCAACAAAGGTACACGTATGAATTAAGCTTAGCAGATGAGTATACCTTATAGTTTATTTACGTTCAATCACACAAGTAGTGCCCATAGACTGTATATAAAACGGTAGTACCCGAATGTTTACATTACATATTCGCCTGTACCGCAAAGACCTCTGGGCCACTAGCTTCATTGACGCGTTGAATTCTGGGCAGTCATTGGTCCTCCGCGCTTACAGTCTTCTGCTCTTCTATCGGAAAAATGGCTGCTTCGGCAGCAGCGGCGGCTCCTTCCCTCGGGTTGTGCCCAAGCTTTGCCGTGATCTGCTCCTTTTTAGAGCGTTATGGAGCACTATTGGATTTGCCTGAACTTACGTTTCCACAGTTGGAGAGATATCTCCAGGAGAACTCATCAGGTAACAGTTTAATATTCTGAGCTGCGATGTGGGAGGAGGAAAGGGTCTCAAAACCACCATTGCATGAGTTTTAGCGTTCGCTGGCTGTTGTGTTATTGTGTGCTTGCAGGACATCGTAATTTGTTTTTCATGGCTAAATATTTAAATTCTTCTCGATGTAATTAGTTAAATCGATGGCGTATTTGATAGGGGATCACTTGGAAGTTGTCTTTTATCGAAAACGAGCATTTATAAACGCCATGAAAGCATTTTATTCGTCGGATTTATTTTTCAGCCTGGCTTTATCTCCTCAAGACTAAATTGCTCTCCATCATACTCTGTGAGACCAGCAAGGGAGAGACCTCATGCGAAATCGTTGTGAAATTGCACATGTTGGACACATTTTATGATCCCTTAAACCTTCTTTAGCGCAAATCGAAAGGTTTATATTGTAGACAACACGAAATGGTTTGCATATTTACAGTTAAATAATAATTTGGCATTGCTCAGTGCTGTAGGTACCACACTGAGCATGCGCACATCGCATATACTTCCTGCTTGAACGAAGCTTGTTATTGCGCGAAACTGTCAACTTATTCCATTCATTCAAACTATTACGGTTGTAGTTCTTCAATATTTTTCTAGAAATGCAACCAAGTAACACAAGAATTTCAGATGTATATTGTGTGGAAGAAACCAAAGCGTGCGGGTCAAAGGCCGAAACGAAGCTGATAAGTTTAAAGATAGTTGAAGTAAAGACATTTGTACAACAGCTTGCCTTTTGTTCTTGCAGTTCCTAAACTGTTGGTTGACCTCCACGTGAAGTTGCTGAGGAAAATAGGCAAGTCCGTGTCGGCAGATAGATGGGAAAAGTATCTCATAAAAGTGAGTATGCTTGTATATGTAACAAATATTTCCCATAGTCTGTATGCCTTCTCCAAGTATTTGCAATTATTGCTGGTAGTAGTCTATTTGCAGTATCTATTGTCCTGTCTGTGCATTTGACATAATTTGTAATTTAAATAGTGTATTATTATTGTGTGTTTTTGATGCAGGTATGCCAGGAGTTCAACACTACCTGGGCATGGGAACTCGAAAAGAAGGGTTACAAAGAGATGACTGTGGAGTGCAAGACAGGGATTCTCAAAGTAAATGCATTAACTGATTGTGCCGTGTGAAATTACTTGGTTTACATTTTTATTTTAAAAATGCCTCTGTTTCCTTGCTTTGTTTTGTGGTTCATTTGTTTTCATTTTTATACTTTTGTGGTGTAGCCATTCGAACCAGGATGTTTTAAATTGAATACTTTCAGCAGTTAATAATACCACTCACAATCACTCTTATCATTTTTTGGTCATAAAAGCTGCAATTTTTCTATTTTTGTTTCTATGTAGTACCTTTGCGAGTGTCAGTTCGATGACAATGTTAAGTTCAAAACTGCAGTCAATGAGGAGGATCCAGACAAGATGCGTCTGCAGCCCATTGGCAGAGACAAAGATGGCCTGATGTATTGGTTTCAGTTAGATCAGGACCATAATGTGCGCATATATGTGGAAGAACAGGATGACCTGGATGGTTCGTCTTGGAAGTGCATTGTAAGGTAAGAAGGATCTCTTTAAACTTCTGAGAACTGATGTGTCCAGGACTTTGAGGACAAGCATATGATTAGCAATTAGGCTCTTGTAAGACATTACAGTACATTGACCTTTGGCCCTTGTTGGTTCACTAAACATAATTGATAAAGTAGTTTATAAAATAGTAGTAAGGACATTGTAGGTGTTGTCAGGTATATTAGCTGTAAGTAGTGCAGTAAAGCTACTGCTTTTTTACATGTTGACCTGATCTGACTAATACACTATGTCTTGTCTGGGTTGCTGATATTGTGCTGTAGCTTATACATGATGTACAACACTGTAAAATGCACCGTTCTTTATGGTGTGTTTTAATAGCTTGGTAAATTGTCAAAGTTGATTATGGCTAAGGTACATGTCTGGGTTAGCTTCAGAAGCTTCCCCTCTCTCAGTCATTCCCTTTCATCATCTCCAACACCTCCTTCAGGTGTGGCTTGCCTGTAGCTACCACATTGACCTAAAGTCTGTGTATGTGTATATGCTTGACGACATGACAGTGTTGATCACGCAACCTAAAGATGAGCAGCCAATAGGTACTTTCCCACTGGCAGTACTTTTTGCGGTTCATAGAACCTTTTTGTAGTTCAGAGAACCTTTTAGGTGTGTTCGCAACACATGGAACAAGGACCTATTGTAGTTCCAGTTCTTATAACTATTTTAGCTCCTGCCTTGGGGAAGGGTCTTTTCCCTTGGCCTAGGAACCATGACTGACACATAATAACATTTGATTGGTCAAGTAGCACAACAACTTAGACAAGGCAGCAGAATTATCATATTTGTAATCCATGGAAAAGAACTTAATGTCTGTTAAATATGTAACAAACACACACACACACACACACACACATATATATATATATATTTTTTTTTATTTATGTATGTATGTATGTAAAAAATAGTTGTTAGGAAGCACATAAGCTGAAAGCCGGACCGGGTCTAGGCTTTTTGCTGCTCTTATAGGCCAGGTTTGAGTTTTACCCCCTCTATTCTAGAAATGCTAGTGTAAAACCTCCCAAATTGAGCAATGCATTGCGATTGTCCCCTAAAATTTTGGCACTCTAGGTGATGCGGGTGAGAGTAACAAGCACAATGTGTTTTTGATTCTGTTGCATTTTTCTCTACATAAGACAAATGTGTAATGTGCATGATTTTAAGATTGATTGGAAACTTCTAGTAGGGTGTTGAGGAGTTTAAGTTTAATGCCACAGGCAGAGTGCCACCAAGAACCGGAGCAAAATGACTGAGGTTTTACACCTAACAGTGCCCATTGTCTTGTGTTTCTACATTTCTTTACTCATTGCACTGCTGATTAGTCATTGATTGCAAATAGGTGACTTGCAAGCTTGTAAGGAACTATATAAAGTAATGCATATCCTTAAATGTTTCTTGAAGCGTGTTGGTATGTGTTTTGAGCATAATATATCCAGATTTCCTCAAGTGGAAAATTCATGTAATTCTTGGAACATTATCCCCAGGAATCGAAATGATCTTGCTGAAGTGCTGGCTCTGCTCAAGACGCAGATTGACCCTGCACTTCTAGTGAAGAAAGAGGGAGAAGAAGGATCCACCAGTCCAAACCCAGAAGGCCAAGAGGACAAGAAGGGTGAAAACAATGGTAGGCCATCATGTTTTAGGTGGATATGTCTGTCAAGCAAATGTAATGAGAAATATTAAAACTAGCTGTAAGCCAACAGCTAATTGGTGAGCTAACATAAACAAGCAGCACAGTCGGTCCCAGTTCTATTTTACGATACATATGGCGAACTCAAGCTGTACATTTGTAGGGCTGAATAGGCTGGGTGGCCAGGAGGACTATATCTATTATTCACATGGCCTTATGCCATGAAAGTGAATTGTTTTTGAAAGTATTTACCTACAAACCCTCCCTCTCCTCCCTTCCATAAAACACTGCACTTATTGCACAATGTGTCTTTAAGGGGGATAATTGGCTTATGATTGTAAGCAGTACTACATTTTTCTTCAATATTCTCTTTTTATCATCTCCTGTCATAGGGGAAGTGAAAAAAGAAGGAGACTCAGACAGTGACATGGAGAAGCCATCCAAGGAAAACAAGTCTCCACCATCTCCCAAGGCTGAGAGTCAGACAGACAGCACAGTAAATGAGAACAAGAAGCAGGAAGTCTCTGCTGGGGATGCAGCACTGAAAGACTGTTTGAAAAGAGCAGATGAGCCATTGGAGAAAGCTGTTGGTGAGAGAGATGAGCACATTGTGAAGGCAACAATCAAAGAAGAGCCCATGGAGGTAACTGAAGCAACCAAAGCAGGTTCTGAGGTGACCTCAACTAAACAGACCAGATTGCTGGTGACAGAACCAACGGAGGAGGCCAAGAAGAAGACAGCGGAGGAGCTTCAGAGAGCAATCAAGAACGACCAACAGGCAAAAATTCCCCTAAAGAAGAGGGAGATGAAGCTGAGCGAGGACTTTGATAATAATGCCGGCAGTGGCAGCTCAAGTGTCATTGTGGCAAACACGTCCCTCGCAGTCACCAAAGAGCCAGCCAAGGAGATGAATGGTGATCAGGTAAATGGAGATGTGCAGCCTGTGAAACCAAAAGAACCTGGTACAATATGTGGTGTAGCAGCGACAATAACAAGTGGAGAATTGGAGCCATGGAAAGAATCAGAGGAAGAAAAGATGGAAGTTACACAAACATCTGAGGAGAAAGAACCAACAAAACAGCCATTAGAGAAGGCTGAAGATAAGGAAAAGGACATCATGATGGAAAGAGAAACAGTGACAACTTGCCACTCGGAGGAAAAGATGGACATAGATACACCTGATGCATCTAGTTGCATTAAAAGCACAGGTACTACTGATGGTAAACAGGAAAAGTCAGACAAGCCAACACAGGAAGAGACATCTTCTATTAAAAAGGATAATGAACCTTCTTTTACAACGATCAGAAAAGCTCCTTCATCTGAAGAGACATCAGCATCATCAAAGTCAGATGCCAAATCGATTGAAGTGTTAGATAATCATGGGGTCACATCAAAAGAACCGAACATTCCAAATTCTTCCAAAGACAAACCAGGCTGTCTGAAAGAGCCCAGCGCCGCATCAGTTCAGGAAGATGGAAAAGAGTTGGATGGAGGAAAGGAAAAACTATCACTATCAGATGAACTTGAACCCAAAACAGCTGAGCAGGTGACCTCATCACCTCCAAAGGATGAAGAGAAATCTTGTAACCTGACGGAGGATAAAAGCAAGACAGAGATATTGTCAGAAACTGTAGATCCACAGATTTCTGTCGAGAAAGACGCAAAGAATGTGGGAGACGACAATAACAAACATACCTCTCCAAAAGATGGGGTCAAAGCACTTCTAACAGAAGACCTCAGTGTTTCTAAGAGCAGTGGACTTTCTGTTATAAGAGAAACCAAGTCACCAACCTTGATTAAAAAGATTGAAGATACAACCACTAAAGAAAGCAACAAAACGTCCCCTAAAGAAGGTGACAAACCCTCCACTAAAGAAAGTGAGAGAGTGTTAACTAAAGAGACTGACAAACCATTTGTTCTAAAGGAACAGTTCAATGTAGAGACAGCTAGGGTAACCTCAGTTATAAAGATTGACACATCAGGATCACCCAATGAGAAGGATAAGCAGTTGACTACCAGTGAACCAGATAAGAAATCCCCTACTCAAGAATCAAATCCCTCTGTAGAGATAAAGAAATTCCCAACCTCAAAAGAAGCAGTGAAAGATGCTCCAGCAAAAGAATCTGAACAACAGCCATCCCCTGAGATGGAGAAAGCATCCAAATTAAAAGAGGAAAATGGGTCAAAACCTAAAGGCCCCTTGAAAGAAACTGAAAAGGAAAATGACTGCACACCTGATAACCTCAAGGATGCAGACAAACCAGATGGTGGTAAAGAGAAGGCTTCAAGTTCAGCCCCCAAGAAGCCTGTAAATGAATCCAGAAAAGCAGAGGAAGAGGCAGAGGAAAAGTCTAAAAAAGGTGGTCCATCTGTTGAAGCCCAGGAAGAGCCCATGGAGGTTCAGACATTAGTCTCATCTGTCAATGATTCTAGAAAAGTTGGAGAAAAGAAAAATCAGATTGAAAGGGTGAAAGAAAAGATGGACAGCACTGAAAAGGTAGAGGATAAGGGTTATGAGGCCAGTAAGGTAGAAAATAAGGTAGAGGCTGAAAAAGTCGAAACGGACAAGGCTGAATCCCACAAAGCAGAGGAGAAAAAACATGTATCTGAAAAAGCAAAAGAGAAAAAGGATGCATCCGACAAAGCAGAGGAGGAAGAGGATGAATCCAAAAAGATAGAAGAGAAAAAGGATGTATCCAAAAAAACATCACTCAAAAAGTCAGATGAGAAAAAGGATGAATCCAAAAATGAAGAGGAGAAGAAGGATGCACCAAAAAGGGCAGATGAGGAAAAGGATGCACCCAAAAAGGAAGAGGAGAAAAAGGATTCACCCAAAAAGGCAGATGAGAAAAAGGATGCATCCAGAAAAGCTGATGTGAAAAAGGATGAGGCCAAAAAGCTGGAAGAAAAGGACTCTCATGCTGAAACAACCCCCATGGACTGTGATGAGACTGCTGAGAAGGATGCAGAGAAAAATAAGTCAGAACAAGAGTGTGAAAAAGAGGAAAAGAAAGAAGAAGGGTCCGCCAGTTTTGAAGAGAAGGAGGAGAGCAAGGAGAAGGATGAAGAAAAGGTGGACAGGCCTGAGAAGGATGGGGAAGGTGGTGAAAATGAGGGCTTGCACCTGAAGATTCGTGTGGCCGCCCACCGCAGGAAAGTGGAGCTCCAGAGGGAGGAACGGAGGGCTGAGTCTGAGTCGGAGGGTGGGGACGGGAGGGGACTCAGGAGATCTCCTCGCATCTGCCGTCCCACTGCCAAGCTGGCCGAGATCCAGGACAGGAAACAGGAGAAGAAACAGATCACACCACTGGGCAACAAAGAGACTGAAAAGGCAGAAAATGAGGAGGAGATTGAGGAGGAATGTCCTGTTCCTAAAAAACCCAAGGAGAAGAAAGTGGATTCTGACACACAACCAAAGCCAAAGGTCCAGTGATTCTCTGAAATTCTAAACTTGTTGAACTAAGATTAAGACTGCGTAATGTACTGAGTTGATGGATGATGTACAAAGCTACATGTGGTAGAGATTGCTAAAGATGAGTTGCATTTCTTCAGGAGGTGAATAGTATAGTATCAGTTGTTTTTCTAATGAATTGTACACTAGAAACATTTATAATCAGGCAATCACTGAAATACACCTCAATGTTTGACCCTCACATCTAGTCTTGTTATTTTGTAAACACGATAAGAGTGAATTTCACAAGTAGGTGCTTGTCATTTTTACACACTATTTGCCATTACAGGGAAGACGACGGCGGCGGACACGTTGGTCAAACACTCGAACAAGACGGAAAAAGAAAGGCTCAGAGGATGACGATGACGACGACGACGATGATGAAGAAGATAACTCCAGTGAGGAAGATGAGACGGAGGAAGATGACAGCGATGAAGACTACAAAGTGGAGAAGCGGCCACGGAGGACGAAAAACCGCAGGGAGAGGAACTCCTCTGACTCTGAAACGTCTTCCGATGATGACCTCCCGCCAAATGATGATCCATGTAAACACTGTGGCCTGCCAAACCATCCTGAACTGGTGCGTGTTAACACCTTGTTGTGTTAGTCAGTACTGTATATACAGTTTCTGACAAAAGTGAGTACACCCCTCACATTTTTGGTACAACACAATAGAAATGAAACTTATGATACAACTTAAAGTAGTCAGTGTACAGCTTGTATAGCAGTATAGATTTATTGAAATTCACCAGAGCTGCACAGGTTTCTACTGGAATCCTCTCCCACTCCTTCATGATATCACAGAGCTGATGGATGTTAGACACCTTGCTCTCCTCCACCTTCCGCTTAAGGATACGCCACAGGTGCTCAAATGGGTTTAGGTACTTCTCCATCTATATCTTCAGCTTCCTCAAGTCAAGTCGGTTCTCACTTTGGAGGTCTGTTCAGGATCATTATCATGCTGTAACCATGCAATTCATGTGGCCCAGTTTCCAAAGAGAGGGGATCATGCCCTGCATGGAATTCAGGTTTCCCTCCATGAACCACAGCTCCCCAGTGCCAGTAGCACTCATACAGCCCTAGACAATGATAGGCAAGCGACGGTAATCTATACTGCAATACGACCTGTACACTGAACATTTTATGTTGTATCAAAGTTTCATTTCTATAGTGCTGTTCCATGAAAAGTTGCAGAAATGTGAGGGGTACACTCCTAGTAGTAATGAGACACTGTACATGTACAGTACGGAGTTGTATAACTGATTAAAAATCATAGTTTTTATGTGATGGTGACATGGTGAGACAGATATGGTACTCACAACAGTGGTAAAAGTTGGTGAACGCGTTGTTTTGTGATGTCCTGACTAGCCAAGGTTTATACAGTGATTTTGAAAAAAAAATACTCAGCTCGACAACTCAACGAAGTAAGGGAAATGGAGAGAAATTTGTCAGTAAGATTTGTATTATTCGGTTTCTATGTCCTTTGTGTGCTAAAGTTACCCTGATCCCCAAAACCCAGATAGACGTGTTACATTTTCTGAGATGGGCTACAGCAGTCCGCCAGGTCATATGTTCCAATTCAGATGTAAAAAATTATTTATTTTGTAGCACATCACCATATGCAACTGTCATTCAGTGTGCTTCAGACTGGAGTACTTCTCTGTTAATTGAATTAAGTTAAATTTGTGGCATTTGCCTTGCCTTATTTCAAGTCTCTCATCATAAGGAACACCATCAAATGGCTTCAGAAATCAGATAAACAATATAAGCATCATTAGCTAAGCTCGTCTCGGACTCGATTCTGGATTTCCCCCATTTGTAACCTAGCTTACATAGCAACACATCTGAAAAGTAACAAAAAAACTCACATAGTTATATTTACAGTACATTTACATAAAACATTTACATTTTACATTTACATTGCACAGTGCAACTAATTCTGCACTAGCATGTCTGCTTGTGTTTTAGATTCTGCTGTGTGGCACTCCAAGCTATTTCCATCTGGTAATGACCGCAATAAGTTGTGTGCTCTCTGATATTCCAGATTCTGTTGTGCGACTCGTGTGATAGTGGGTACCATACAGCCTGTCTCAGACCCCCCCTCATGATCATCCCTGATGGAGAATGGTTTTGCCCTCCATGCCAGCATGTAAGTGGTGTTTTTTTTGTTGTTATTTTTTCCCTTTCCTATTCAAAAGTTTGAAATGTTTATGACCTCCAACTCCAAACCAATCTAATTGTCTAATTGTCCTGTACATATACATGCTGTATGTGAAGTGGTGTATTTATGGAACAATATAATTGATAGGATTTTATTGACAAGTGACAGAGTTTTGTGCTATCATTTAGTCTTGCCTTCTGTTTGCTCATGTAGAAACTCCTGTGTGAAAAACTGGAAGAGCAATTAACAAACCTTGATGCAGCATTGAAGAAAAAAGAACGTGCTGAGCGAAGGTGAGTGCCATTCATCATCATTTCTGTGTTTGCTGCCTTCATCACTGAAAATTTGTTAATATTTATTGAATATTGACTGCCTCTTTGAGTGGCCAGATTTGTAAATCAACTAAATGTGTGTTTTCTTAAATTCCTCTATCAGGAAAGAGCGTCTTGTCTATGTTGGCATCAGTGTGGAGAACATCATCACTCCGACAGTAAGTTTTGTGATGTGATGGGCAGGTTCTATTAGTCTTTCATTCACATGTTTTTGCCCTCATCCATCCATCCATTTGTTTTCCCCTGTTGTCAGTGGGCTTTGTGAGCTAGTGTAACATGAGTCAGAAGACAAGAGAGTTTTGACATGAGGGAAAACACTAAAAATAATGATAATTTAGAGCATTACTCTATAGCTAATTTTGTAGCAGTCCAATATGGGAGAGTAAACACTAAAATAGTTAACATTAAAAGGCTGTTCTTAGAAACATGTTTGTTTGCCTCACCACAAAAATTAATGGAAAAATTGTGGGTAAGTCAGTTCAGTTGTGGGAAGAAAACTATGTTGAACATGGTTGCGAGTCAGTGCGTGCTGATTGATCATGTCTCCTTTCCTCTAACAAGAAGCCAGCGGGCTTACAAGGCAGAGGCATGACTTTAGGTGAAGTGAGATTGACTTGTCATGCAAAAATTGATCAAAGATTGACGCACTGTGACGAAAATCTATTTTTTTCCACTTTCAACATATTTATTTTGTGATTATTGTGTTTCATGTTTTTATATATACATATAATAATAATAATAATAATAATAATATATATATATAGAGAGAGAGATAGATAGATAGATAGATAGATAGATAGATAGATATAGATATATATAGATATAGATATATATAGATATAGATATATATAGATATAGATAAATATATATATAGATTAATAGATCAAACTCTCAGCTTGGACATTTATGTCTCAAAAAAAAACAGATCAGACTTTCCTGTATTATTGTCATTAATATGGGGGCAACAATCAAATCCCAACATTCAACTTCCTGCTCGAGCTCTGGTGTCTATGAGCAAACAGTCCACAGCTCTTCATACTGTGCAGCCTTGTATTTTACGCATTATTTATACCTGCAAAATGGATGCTTTTTAGCAAAATTTGCTGATTTCAAAACAAAATATATAGGCTATACATTGTATTTGACTTCTGCAATGCAGATTTTCAATTCTGACATTATAAATGTAGATGGAAATGGCTTTCTTTGCTTTCCCTATGTGAATGTGGCCATGGTAAATTCTGTTGGATCATATTGTGGTAAGACAGCATGGATGGACAGTAAGGCAAGTTAAGTTACCTGTGCTGATGTTTCGCTGCTTGTTTTTACCTGAGCACATCCCTCCAATTTGACTGGAGATGGTTGATGAAGTTTTGAAGCATTTGCTAATTTTGAGAGTCGTTGTCAGCTAATTTTTTTACTTTGTTGGCATAACAATCGGACTACTTGAAGCCTAAAGAGAATAAGAAATGACAAAGTCTGAAGCGAAATCAACATAATTACAGATTAGGTCTACTTGATGTCAGATTGGGTGCTGGTAGGCTGAAATTTCTAATGGATAGCAAATAGCATATGGCAAAAACTGATTAGGCTACCCCTCTCTGTGTCATTTGGCATGTAAGGGAGTGCTATGATTCGGACAAAAAGTATTTGGGTAGCATTTTCTATTGTTGATGCAGGAGACCGTCACAAGATAGAATGTCGACTGAAAACTCAGTTTGTTTAGGATTATTTTGCCTTCTGCTGGCAGCATAACACTGTGCTCGTAAAGGGCCTACACAAAATATTCACCTAAGGAGTCGTTAAGGAGAGATGGTGCATCATTCGGGAGAAAGAATGAATGTGGCAGAAAGATAGTAGATTTGATGCTGAGGAAAAAAATCACATTTTTAGGGACAAGGGGGAAGGTGTGGATTTTTGTCAGTTTTTAGGCACTATTTAGAGCTTATGGAGGGGATTTTTTCATGAAAAAACAAATGGGTGAATATTAAGAACTACACTGAAATTATGTAAGGGATAATAAATGACATGGCATGCCTACATCAGATATTAATGGCTTTTGTAAACAAGTCACCTTTTCCTATACCCCCAAACGCATTGTAACAGAGTTAAAAACCATCTCGGTCAAAAGTAACAATTCTATGCTGTGAACCCTACGTTAGGCCGCTAAATTGTAACTCTGCGTTAATGTGACGGTTCATTTAAACTTCCATTGAGTTGGGCGAATTGAAATGCAAGTGTAATACGACCAGAAAAATGGAACTACTTCATAGGTGTGCGGTTATCTGAAAATAATGCATGTTCTAAATAGCACGTCACA
The DNA here is from genome assembly GCA_015244755.2 of Tenualosa ilisha. Lineage (NCBI taxonomy): Eukaryota > Metazoa > Chordata > Actinopteri > Clupeiformes > Clupeidae > Tenualosa > Tenualosa ilisha. The sequence goes on along the minus strand of PYXC01001977.1, from coordinate 892,969 downwards.
ATAGGAGACTTGCAAGCAGTGGTATAAAGTAACAAATAAATGAATGGAGTGGGTCTTTAAAACATTCAGATCCTGTAATATTTCACAGCTGCATTGATGAAAATGCAAAAGTCAATTATTTTGCTCACTCAGGTCACTGCTCAAGGGTTTAACTGCTCTTGAGTGTGTGTGTGTGTGTGTAAATTTTGTTTTTACCTATGAATACATACCAGATTAAAAAAAACATTGTTGAATATAGATTGATTGCATAAGTGGGGTTTAAGAAAAAAAAAATCTGGTTGGGCCCAATTTCACTACAACAAAATTTTAAGAATGACCTAAGGTATAACCGTGAAACTAATAAATCATATAATAATGAAACTCCTTTTTAATGATTATTTCTAAGGTGGAGATGGAGGAGGAGAAGGAGCCGGAAGAGGAAAAGAAGGAAAAGAAAGAAAAAAAGGACAAGAAGGAGAATAAGAAGAGCAAAAGCTGGGGCCGGAGATCAACAAGGGCAAAGAAGTACATCAGCTACAGGTAACATCTGCTGATATGTTTCTTTGTTTGTTGGATTGATTCCACTGTCATTAGTGACCAAACTGACAAATGTTTGCAGATTATTTGAGTGGTTATCCCTATGCTAAACAAATATGTTACATATTACTTATGCAGTTGTCCTATCTTGAGGCTGTGATATTAGTGTAAAAAGATTAATCCAAAACTCTTGTAATGGTTAATTCTAACGAATGGGAAATGACTGTTTGGTTGAAGGTTTGATGAGTTTGATGAAGCCATTGAGGAGGCGATTGAAGAGGATCTCAAAGAAGCTGAAGGTGGAGGTAAGACGGTCTAAGCCACAGTTTGTCCAGGCAAAGACCAGTTTGTTTTCTGACTCCCAAACAGTCAAGGTGTTTGCTTGGCATGTGATTTTTTGTGTGTGTGTGTTCTCAAAAAAGAGCACCTTGAAACACAAACTAATCTCTGTAATTAACCCACAGGAGCTGGACGGGGAAAGGACATGGCCAACATCACAGGCCTCCGTGGGAAAGATATGTCCATCATTTTGAGTGAAGATGGCAAGGAGAATGGACGGTCACAGCGTCCAAACGCCGGACAGAGAAGGAAGAAACGGCGACGTCTCAACGACCTGGACAGCGACAGCACTGTGGATGAGGAGGAGAGCGAAGAAGAGTTCCGTCTCAGCGACAGGTAGTAACCAACTCTTCCACTAAAAATAATCATCAAAAGCTCTTGTTTTCCTCTTGAAAACAAACAACCTACATACACATATTAGCTGGGATTATGCAGATTATAGACAGAGTCTGCGGTCATTTCAGTGAACTGTCTCGTTGACTCTGCTGCTGAATCCTCACTGAATGGGAGCAGTATTCATTTGTCACGGTATTATTCATCTGAATCAGTGAAGTATTAGCTTTTGGATTGAAGCAAAGGCTTCCTCAAATGTTCTCATGTAGACACCATAATTTACAAACTGATAAATACATTTGGCATGGATAAGTTTCAACGTGAATGCTGGCTATGCGCAAATGTCGTGTTTTTAGGTCATGTACACAAGAGTTAGGGCTTTTAGTGAACTGTTCAGCGAAATTTGCCGTTTTAAATCAAAAAGGTCCATCTGTGTGATGGCCACAGATCTGAAGAAAATATCTGTAATGTGAGAATGGCCAAGACTGCACAGGGCCGTTGCCTATGTGACCTGCGGAGCAAATGTAGCGCATATGCAGCTCTACACTTTTATATGCAGGGTGACATTTGAATAGACCTAGGCATGACTGTGTCAGTAGTAGGAGCTGACTAGTCTTTTATATTATGTCAGGCCAAATTCCAGTTAATCTTGACTGCCTTTGATGTGATGTAATGGGTGTAATGGATGTGCCGGTCAGTCTGCCTTGACTCTGACCTTTGCTGTTTGATTGTTTCCTCTTCAATCCTTGCTGTAGCTCTGAAGAGGAGTTTGCGGCGTCTGATAATGATGCTGAAAGCGATGCGGAGGTCCAGTCCGCCGACGACAGCGACTTTGGAAGCACCGGCAACGGTCCACGGTTCAGGGGTTCGGCATGGTCCAGGAAGCCTGTTAAACGGCGATGGAACATGCGGCACTCACGGCAGCGGCGGCGACCCAGAGGCTACTCTGACGATGAAGAGCTAGAGGAAACAGAAGAGGAAGAGGAGGATGAGATCAGTATGGCTGCAGTTTATGTCTAAAAGTGGAAAACAGTGTCTGTGTGTATAATATAGACATGTATATCATAAGACCATTGTCTTAAGACTTATTTGTTCTGCTACTCCTGCAGAGACAGAGGGCTCGAGTGACTTCAGTGAGAGTGATCTAGACATGCGGAGACGTCGGTCCCGTCGGAGTCAAAAGAAGCAGGTGAACTACTGTGAGACATCTGAGTCGGAAGGCTCCCAGAAAGGCACCAACCGGGACAAGATGAAACCCCGCAGGCGCCTCTCGAGCTCAGAGAGTCAAGGTTTGTTTAGCATGACCACCTCTATTACTTACCCATTTCAAATGGCGTAGTACTGTAGTACTGAATTTGTTTAGCATGACCACCTCTATTACTTACCCATTTCAAATGGTGTAGTACTGTAGTACTGAATTTCTCCTGTCATCTTTTGCTCCAACATAGTTGAAGGTATGTGCTCTTACTTCAGAGTATAACTGAATATTGTAACACAGAAACTTGCTTGCACTGTACTTCTAGTGCAGTTTATTTAAGATTGTTATTTTATTTTATTTTATTTTTTTCATCCAATCTGCAGAATTAAAATGTAGTTTTTATCTCAGGGTGGTAATGGATAATTTTTTTTGTCTACCCTCTCAGCAAGCTTTAGTTCTCGGGACTCTGATGAGGGGGAGCGGAAGAAAAAGAGAAGGAGAGATTCTTCAGAGGAAGACTCAAAGAAGCGGCGGAGGCACCTCTCTCTCAAACGAAGGAGAGAGTCTGAGGACAGTGACGATGACGATGACTCCGATGACTCTGAGGAAGAAGACCGCCCTATCCGCAAGCGGGTAAATCGGATTGACTCGGACGACTCTGATGAGGAGGAGGAGGAGAAGAACACGGTAGAGAAGGAGCTAGAGGAGTCCAAGAGACCGCAGCGCCTCGGCCTGGACGACGAGGATGAGGCAGCAGCAGCTCTAGTTAAGGGGACCAGTGCGCTGGACTACTATGTGGTCGACCTTCCCCCAACTAACGGACAGAGCCCCATGAAGGGGCCAGAGGGCCTGATCTCCCGACCACCAGGGGGCGTGGTCGTCGGGGCTGCAGCCACAAGCCTTATGGCCCACATCGGCCCTAAGAACCCGGCTGCTGCCACAGCTGTTGCCATGGCTACCAACGGCCTGGTAACCCAGGAGATGCCTCCGCCCGACGAGGACGAGGATGACCTGCTGGGCGTCACAGACCTTGTTGACTATGTCTGCAACAGCGAACAGTTGTAAAGGAATATGAACTTTTGTTGTTATCACTACCCTCTTCCACACCCACCTCCCCCTTCAAATAGTCCCTGGCATCCCTTCCCTGTCCATTCCCTGTACATTTGACCCAGTACCACATCTCACTTTCTACGCCCCACCCATCCTCCCAGGCCAACCTTTCTCCTCCTGCTGTACAATTTGTGTCTGTACCCAATGCCAGCAATGCAACCTCAACCCCACAATGCACCCAGTACTGCACAGAATGATACTGTTCTGGGGTCAGCTTCCCCTAACTCACCGTTTGATAGAGGCCAATAGCAGACGTATGGGCTATATGTCCTGGGTGAGAGGGCAGATGCTCAAAAGGTTGTAAATATTCCACTTCACAAAATCTGAGATGTTTTTTGTGGAAAGAAAAAGAAAACTTGGAAAAGCAGTTTTATAACCTCCCCTTCCATGTCCAGTATGAAGTATCCCTCTTGATCATGTGACATTATCTTTTTTCCATTGTGTAACCGTCATCCTAGAGATACCAGTTATATACTGTAGAATACATCATGATGTTTATTCTTTGATTGTGTGTTGGTCTTGGTAGGAAATAGTTTAGTATTATTTTCCATCACTTCAAATTTTTACATTTTGTATTAACTCGTAAAACCTTACTTATGTGTAAATTTCAGGAGATGGACTGTAGCAGCATTCCATGTTGGACTGTCACATATGGTTTCATTCTCTTCCATATATTTTTTTCAGATAATTGCTCTTGTTGGAAAAGTGGACATATTAATCACAGTAAAAAAAAAAAAAGTTGCCCCTAAGAAAAATGTTTGTTTATGGCATATTGAAATCATGTCATTGGGTTGTCTGTTATTCCCTGAAAAGCAATGCAAGTGTTGATGAGACCCACAACCGCTGTCCTGAAATGCGATCAAAAAAGTACGGTGAACTGGGTCTTTAAAACCAATTGTGTATTTATAAGTGTTTTTAAAATGACAACTAAGCAGAATCAGGATGCTTAGATTTTTAAATTGCATTGTATATTTTGTAGCGTTCATCAAGTTCATTTCATATAATATCATAATGGCTTTTTTTTTGTTTTCATTACAGCTTGTTACAGTTTCCCCAAATTGTATTTTGACTGTTTTTCACCCTTAGGAAAATATGCATACCAGTATAAGTCAAACACTATTAATTATGGCAGCTGTTTAGTGCATTAAATGCCAAATGAAAATGTATTTCTTTAAGACCACACTCAACCATAGACACATGCTAGACTATGAATGAAGTAGAAGTGTATTTGTTTGGCTGAAGAGGTATCTCATTAAGTGTATGTTAATGAGTATATGTATTTTGGCTACTGGCTCGAAAAGCTCAAAGATGGTCCATTTCTGAAAGTTTTATTATCTAATAATTTTGATTGCAGCAACAACACTATCAGTGGGTTCCATGCACTTCATCTCATTTCATTTTAATACATATATTTAATAAAAGGGATTTGTTATATGTGATGTAGTTTTGTTTTTTTTGCTCAAACTTTTGCATACTTTTTTGTTAAAAAGCCTTCTTGCAGTGAAGACCATAACCATACCTTTTTATACAGGCCTTCCAGATCCAATCATAGCAAGGCTATACTGATTTACTATGATGTACTTCTTTTTTTGAAAAATGTGATCCATAATTTCCTTTATTTGTCTGGAGTTGACTGGGGGTGGACTTTCAGTGTGAATAATATTTATGAGTCATGATCCCCATTCCACTGTGTCCAGTGTCAGTCTGCATGGTGCAGCGCCAGGGCTTCTGCTGGCATCAAGCAGCCCCACTGTCTTGAAGCTGAGTGCGCTAACAAGCCACCTAAAACCCCAGGTGCTAGTTTCACTTCACTACCCTCTGATGTTTTAGGTGGGTGTTTACCTGAGGTTTTGACTTTAGGAGTGCAATATACCTCTGATGTTTTAGGTGTGTGTTTACCTGAGGTTTTGACATAGGAGTGCAACATACCCAGGTCATCAAAATGTAGATTCTTCTTGTGCATATTTTTTATATCTCTTAATTATAGTTACATTTAGTTTGATGCTTTGCAAATATTCTTGGAACCAGTACTAACAGTTTGCCAGTTCTCCCCTTCAACTCCCTCTCCCTATCTAGTGCAATATCTCACATTGTTGATACATACAGGTTTGAAACAAGCAATGCTGCATCACATGCATTCTGATTCAGATTTGTATTAATTGTAAATGGTGGTGTGGTGTTACTTCAGGAAATAAAGGTACAGCTCATCAGAGGAGCCAATCTGTCCACATGATATGGGAAAGCTTTGCATGCACATTCCCTCTCCTTACTTTGGCAAATCTGATAGGTCTATCCTCACAACTTCTATGGGTGAGGCATTACACAATTTATTTTTATAAGTAATAGAAAATGCTACTTTTCCTGTTTGTTTTACTTTTCTGCTCTTTTTTCTGTCTACATGTTTGCTGTAGCTCATCTTTATGAGGTAAAGAGTTAATAGAGCATCTCCAAATCAAATTGATCAGGGTGACTGTAAAAGGAAGAAGGTAGGGTATCTAAAGATCAGGTTCATCTTTTCATCTTGCTGCTTCTGTTTTGTGCTTATGGATTTAAGTTTCAGTAACATACTGATAATAAACATTTTAAGTCACAGTCTGTCACACTTTTAAATGACACGGACTGACGTCAGTGACGGCGCAACATGCTGTAAAAAGTCCTCGGTGTATGACATCTTGATAAACTCACAGCCAGAGTGTTGCATGGGCAGCAGCTTTTGAAACAATTGTGCAGGTGTCAGGTGTTTTTGGGATGTTTTTGTGAAGATTTTGCTTTCATATAAAGCAGTCTTGTACATCTGTCATACTCAGGCCTATCGAGTTTTGAAGTATGTGTAGTATGTGTGTGTGTGACTTAGAGACAGACAAGCCAGACATGCTGAATGACTGAGACTGAGATAAGGAGATGGAAAAGGGTGTAGAAGGATTCAGGCCTTGGAATTATTATTTTAACTATACAGATGCATTAGGTATCAATTAATCAATGATCAATTCTAATTCATAAATTGTTACTATCATTCATAACTCACAGTATACTTTTCCTTGATACAATATAAAAGCTGATGTAAGAAATATGAAAGTAGGCTACAGATAATTCTTGCATCTTTCTTCTATCAGCCTTTGTGTCAAAGGAAACCATTTTCCTTTTTATGCATGTATCTCATAATAAAGGCTAATGAATGGTGGAATGGTATCTCATAATAAAGGCTAATGAATGGTAGAATAGTTTGTTCTGAATCAGACAATGTCAAAATCCTGATCGTGGTGTAGGCTCTTCTATGTCTAAGCAATTTTGTTTTGTACAAGTGTTGTCACTGAACCATTTGAGGAAGAATGTTCCCTATACTCCTCTGCATTTGAGTCATTTAAGTTGCTGAGAGATGACATGAATATAGAGATGAAAATGATATCAACAGTTATCAGTGTTTGTTATCATCTTTCTCAACCACAGTTACAAAGGTTTCTATTAGAGAAAAGTTGACAGTGCCACAGGCAGTAGGAAACGTTTCTCTACTTTCAAGTCTCTTCTCAGTCCACCACCACCAACAAGCACCTTACTGAGTGCAGATGACCTAGTAATTTTTTCACTGATTTTTTCCCCTGATTTCACGGATTCTTGCTAAAATTAGTGCTCAAATCAGTGGACCTATTAACTAACTTGTGTAGACATTAGAACATCGCTAGAGACTTTCTCTCCACTGAATGAAGAATAAGTTAGTGGGGTGGCTTAGCCGAAGAATTATGCACTATTTTATAAAAGCATAAAATTTGGTACAGGTATGGCTAAAGACAGCCTAAAAAGAAATCGATAGTAAACGGTAATTTTCAATATGGCGGCCGTGGCAGACATTTTTCAAAATGGCTCCCACTTATAACAGTTTTCAAATTAATTTTCATATTGTAATATGATATTAACTAGTTAGATGTACCTACTGTGCATAGTATTTGGAAGCTGGTACATAAGAAATACACTTTAAGTCGATTCAAGATGGCGGCGCATGGCATGATAGGCCTAATTGTTTCTTGATCTGAAATTGATAATGCTGAATACTGTTTTTAATACGTAATTCAAATCTACATCTGTAGAATAGTCTAGAGGCTTTCTTCTTCAATTCAATATCATCACCTTAAAATAATCTTAATTAATCTTAATCTTAAGTCTTTTTTTCAGGTTTTTCAAGAATTACAAAAAAAGGCAATTCTTAGGCAATTCATTTTAGCAAGGTGATGATATGAACACCCTTTACTTCAAGGTATCTGATAGATTAGCTACATTTAGCAATTTAGCACTTCTTTTTCTTGCAATTCCTTCTTTTCCACCCCAAATTTTTGTTCAGGTGTAGCTCTCCCCAAATCCTCAGCTCTGAAAATGTAGATGACTCCCCTGCTTAGGGTGACCAATCATCTGACTTTAAAGCCTTCTGACCAGACTAAGACAACAGGTGAGCAGGGTTAGAGGGATTTAACTAAATAAAGGGGTGAAGTTGGGGTGGTGGTCAGAAGAGTACCAGCAGTGCCTTTACATAAACATGAAGACCCCTGGCCTGACCTGGCCAAAGACAAACATGGAAGCACCAGCTATGCCCTCACATAGGAAACCTTGGTGACAAGGACAGCAATTAGACATAAGAAAATAAATACTGTAAGAAAATAAATATGATGTAAGAAAATAAATACTTTTTTCTGATTAGTAGACAAGCTGTGTGTTAATTCCATATAATGAGACACTTATTAAGTGGAGAAAAAAAGTGAAATCACTGTCAGTGCTCTCTTGAATGGTAACCAAAACAATCACAGTAATTAAGAGTTGAACTAGCAAGCAACAATGCAATCAGCTGTTATCAAGCTCACTGTTGTCAGTAACCAAAGAAAGTAGTTCAGCAACCAAACAGGTCAACTTATTTTAAAACTGAACCATGTCTTTTCTTCATATTTTGAACACATGCTCATTGTCTACTGCTCATTGTCACTGATATGACAGGTAAACATATTTTGGGGTGTAATGTGATCCAAAAATTGGAGATGCAGTAAATGCAGACATATGCTGTGACTTCATCAAATTACTGGAGAACAGCATCCTGTATTACTGTTGCTTTGCTCAAAGCATTGAGCTGTTACGTCTATGGCTTAATTTCACCTGCAGGTGGTGCTGTTTTGTTTGCTTCAGCCATGCTGACAACACTGATCTCAGAAGAATGACCAGGGAGTGGAGACAGTCTAATTGCAGAGCTGCAGAGAGTGGGGATGGCTTACTCTTCACGAATTTCTGTTGGAATACAAAATCCCTGTTATACCCTGCTTTTTGCCTTTATTCTGATAGGACAGTAGATGAGTGGGAGAGGGAAGGGTGAAGATCGTGAAAGAACCCCAACTCCTGGTGATTTTGCCAGAGTGCTATATCATATGGCTCGTATATTGTTTAAATTGTACACACACTGCACACACTGTTACTCTCTCCAATTTTCTCAACAATAGGGAAGAGCTGTCTTTCTATTTCTTTCAAATTGGACATTGATGAGAACTGTACCTTTTGTAAGCATGTTTTAGCACTGTCCCTGTGTGAACAAGCTGTATGCCATAGCTTTATATAGTGTTTATTTCTGAGGTAGAGTTTTATTTTTGAAACATGTCATTTGGCCTTCCAGATTGTAACAGGCTAAGGCTCTGCTACGCTCCACGTCGTGCCTAACCCTTACCCATGGTAAAACAAGTATAACTCATGCCCCTCATGCTTACTTTGGACATGCTGTGAGGTGTACTCACTTTTGTTGCCAGCTGTTTACACGCTAATGTCGAGTTATGTTAAGTTATTTTAAGAGGACAATAAATCTATGCTGCTATACAAGCTGTACACTGACTACTTTAGGTTGTATCAAAGTTTCATTTCTATAGTGAAAAGATGAAAAAACTTCAGGGGTGTACTCAATTTTGTGAGATACTGTATGTATAAACTCCAAGCTCACTCAGAGATAAATATAAGTAAATCTTTTATTGCCTAAATAATTTAAATAATAAACAAAGGAAAGAAAAGTTTATGCACATTTTCCGGGTCAAACAATGACACATAAATCAACAGCTGCATCATTCAATATTGGTTGTGCGAAGCAGTATTTACCAGAGCTAGTTAAGACATTACACTGAGACACTGTGGTTCACTGGGGTGTGTTAAACACACACAGGACCTCAATGATGAAACCTTCGTAAATTAAAATGACTGTAAATTAAAGTATAATTAAAGTGGCTACTTGCTGGGTTCTTCCACACTATGTAAGCAACAGATCAGTTAGAATTAGTTTGTTGACAAATGGCACTTGTTAGTAAAACAAAGATGCAGGAGACAATTTAGAAAATTGTGTATTTAAAATAAAATTGAAGAACTAAAGAAAACAATAAATATGTAAGTATAAAACTGCTCCAGTTGGGTTTTAAAAATGAGGCATAATGATTTATTTCAAACCATTAGACTTCACAATCAGTGACATTAACACTCAGTCACATGCAACTCACATTCCGTTGTGACATCACTCACACATATTTTACCACAGCCAACCCTATTCCCTCCCTCAATGTGCAAGACACCCAGGCCAAGAGCTCCTCAGACACAAGGCGGATTTATACAAATTCTAACTTGACTTTAACTTTAAAATAGTCTCTTTAAGGAGAAAACTAGTGGGAATCAATCAATATGCTTCTTATTTTACGTTGTTGAGAGCTGTCCGTAGGTTTGAGAATGAGAGAATCTGGTGCAACATAGCTGCCGTTTTGCAAATTCGGTCTAACACTAACTGACGGGGACACAAGTAAACAAAACGGAAACAAAGTTCACTGTGCCCCATTAGTTCCCTTGTGCCCCAGTAGTCTTAGTTAGTCTTAGATAGCCTACATTGCACCAAATTCTCTCAAAAGGATTCACAACGCTTGGATTACATTAACCTTGTTGTTCTTAGAGCAATCGGGTAATAATGATGAAACCTAACTTGCCCACTTATATCACTCTAAATTGCCATTGGCTTCAGAAAAGTTACTTAAAAAGGCTTTTATTCTGAAAAGAAACTGGATTATGTCAAATTTGTGACTAGCTTTAAATAAAAGTATAATCAAGTTCAGCCAATATACTGTATCTGAACTGTAATGTTTGAGGAAGACGTAAAACCTTATTTTATTTAGTTTATCTTGTTTAGGCTCCATGTTGATCTACTACTGTGCTATGTATGACAGAGTGTAACAATGCCCTGCAGCTGGATCTAATGAAAACAAACATGAATGTTCAGGAGTGCTGGATATGAACTTCAAGCGAAAAGGCAGGAAAGTATATCAATATCAGTGTTATTTACAATGGACTAAAACATTATTTAAAACACTGTGTGTTAAAATAAATGGGAAAAATATGAAATACCTAGACACAGAAATGTACAAATATATAACCTGGGTAAACGCTGTGTGCACTGCCTGTGTGTATATCTTGAGTTTCACATTCTCACCCAATAAATGCCTAATTCAATTGTTAGACTGAGATAATAAAAAAGAGAACACTGGAAATAGAGTGTGTTCATTATACATGATTGTCACATAGAGTGTTGAACTGAGGAAACTGATGCTGAACCGCTCAAAGATGAATCTGGCCCACTGTAATATATTCATAATGCTGGCCGTGAGAGTAAGGGCACAGAGTAGTATTACAGTGCATTGTAGTGTAAAAGTCCCAACATACACTCAACTTTCAAACCTTATACGACCCGATGCCTACTTAACCTCAGGAAACATACACTTAAGGGCATCTAAACACAACATTACACACATCAACATGATCCAAATTGGATCATAAAGCTATGGCACCTCAATAGAGGTTTGATTAAATCCAGGAGCATGTTAGTGGTCCAGTAAATGAGGGTAAGGAGAAGTCTGACAAAAGGATAGGTCAGGAAGCACGGCTTTGCTCACGGTCTTCGAAGCCACGGTTGCTGATTTTTGTCTGGAGTGGCCCCAGCGGAGGTCCTGTTGTTGCTTTTCGACCAGAGTTACATATGCTTTTCATAAGTTGATGCCACAGTGCCTAGGAACACGGACAGGCCAATAATGCTGAAACACATAAAGAAGGCAGAGACATCCTAGCTTTGCAGCCCCATCTGAGTTAGCCATCTCCGAAGAATCAGGATCCAACTGTTTAGTCTCACCATCCTGCAGCGCGGCTCAAGGCATGAAAAGGGTCCCGAAATGTGCAGCCTCAGTTTAGTCTCTCATCTCCACTGGTCCTTCCAATATCTCTGAGAATGTGGTGAGGGATAGCGTGGGGGATGAGGGTCGTCAAGGGGCCTTAGTTACAATGAAAGAGGATGGCATTGAGTGATCTGTAAATATCCACTGAATGTGGCCTGATCACACAGTTCCCTTGTCCATAGAGTGCTCTTTTCATAAAGCACAGGGTTCAGAGTATGCAAGCTGAGAGTGTGTTGGACCTAGTTAATGCTGTGCTGAGAGGTTACTGAGCAGTCAAGGTCACTCTCAGGGGATCCCAAGGGTGTCAGGTTGCCTCTGGAGTACTCTGCATACCACTCCTACAACACAGACAACACAAGTGCTGTAGTTTTATGATTATTAACCAAAGTTAAGAAATTGATTTTGCAAGATTTCTTCATGCGTGTGGTTAATACTTGGGGGACACACAGAAATTTATTTTTTTTCCTTCACTACACTTTGTCATAAAATCATAAATTGATTTTGATTCAATAAGTAATGGCAAGTAAACTGCGATTAATACTTGGGTGTGGTCAATATGAGGTTTACATTTTTACCTTTGGTGTCACTTTTACTGAGTCAATAAAGACAGATTAAGACAATAAAGACAGATTAAGACAAGAAAAGGCAAACTACAAATGATATTGTTGTATCTCCCATTGCCATGGTTGCCACTGTTAGTCTTACTCTTTTCACGACATCGTTTGTAAAAGTGTCTGTTTTACCTGTCCAAATGTATCCATGGAAACCAGTGTTTTAAAGAACATCTTTTTGAAAGAGTAAACATGCTGTTTATGTCTAAATGACAGGCCAATACTGAGATAAAAGTCAGGGAGTAGGATAGGTAGTGAACATACCCACGGCTGGGGCACAGGAAACAATACAATTCTAATACCAACTAACAAAGCGATCGAACTGTGTTTTCTACTGTTATTATTTCTGTTTGTTTAACCCCCGCCCCCCCAAAATAGATGCAAGCGAGTCTCCCGCTGACAAGTAAGGCATCAGATTAAACGATTGGAAGCTCTAATGTGCCTGTGTACACCCCTGCTTGCTCGTCTGTATGTGACATTTCAAGCTGCATATTCACACTTCATTTCAAGATCTTTTCTCTGAAGAGACATGCCAAATGTGAAAGTGTTCACATCAGTCAACTAAATAGAAAACGTGGAGTAATTAGGTGTAGAGAGTCTGTGTAGTATATTGTGGGATATCTTCACTCCTAGTAGTATGCAGAACACATCTTGTCCAATCAGAAATGAAATAACAATAAATAGCTTGACTACACATAATGCTGGACTAATACATAAAGTATATATGATTAGAAATGCTGGACTTATATATAAAGTATATATAATTAAAAATGCTGGACTTGCGTGTTTTGCTTGTATGGACCTGATGCCTATCTCTGTCTCTGAAAACTCACCTGAATCTCTTCCTGGTACATCTTCATACTGAGGTCACTTTTGGTGCGTGACCGTCGCCCAAGGAAGACCACTGAGGCATGCTTTAGCAGAGAACATCAGATAATTAACAAACCTTCTGTCTGATCAAGGTGAATGTGTGTGTGTGTATGTGTGAGTGTGTGTGTGTGTGAGTAGCGCTGCTACTTACCCCACCACGCTCCATGGCCACACACACCTGGTGGAGGGAGCTGAGGCTGGAGTTTGCCAGACTGTGCTTGTAGAACTCCAGAGCCTGCAGTGCCTCTGTCCGGCTTACCTCTGCCTCAAAGACTATCCCCTTCTCATCTAGCAACAAAGCATAAAAACAACTGTAATCAAAGCTCAATTCAAAGCATGAGCAATGGATAGCCATCCCAGAGCACTTTTTGAAAAAGCACAACATAAATTAAATGCAACTGGCACACTGAAGACACTCAGACTGAACTCTGAGAACTTTTAAGCTAGCCATGTTCTATCATTTTGGTAAATGTGTATACTGCATATACACTGTATGCCTCATTAGACAATGTGGTTACTGGTATTTGAAATACTGGTAACACTTGACTTTGCAGATCCGTAATAAGAGGGTAGTTTTGTGGTGCAAAATTGGTAAAGTCAAGGTTAGAACTCAAAACAACTTGCAGAATGGCATTTCTGTTTGGTTTATTATAGTCTTATCAGACTGTCATAGTCTTATCAACTCACAGAATGGTTTTTGTGTTTGGTTTATCATCAGACTGTCATAGTTGTATCATGCTCCCATCACAATAAACAGATCCAGTTCATGATCCATTATTTGATGCACTGTTATTTTTTGGAGCAGCTATCACACTGTAATCAAATTGAAACAGCCAATAATGTATTTTGTGTATGTATTTTGAAATGGCTAATAATGTATAATGTGCAGCCTTAATTCCATGTAATTTCTATGAAAGTACATAGGTAACTATTGAGCTATTACTGGAAATGAATATTGGACCCTATCATTCCATTACTACATTTAAAATCTTACCGTCAAATCTCACCATCATATAACCTGGTATACCAAACGCTCATGTCATTTCACTTTGTGCAAAGTGTCTGGGACCCCTCAACTGGCCACCATTTGGTTGGTCACCATTTTGTTTTATGAACTATTACCACAACAAATAGTGGATTAATGTTTAGAAATAGCACAGAAATTGTTCAGTAAGCATTCAGTTATTAGCCAGTAATGTGAGTTGTTATGAGTCGTTACCATGATTTTACCAACATATTACCACAGAACTACCATCTTACTACTGATCTGTAAAGTATTATTGAAATTTTGTGCACATGAAAGCGTTGTACCCTCTGGGTCTTCAAGAGATTCTTCTTGTTTGTTCTTGCGACTGTAATTCATTCTGAAGACAAACGCATCGAGTATAAAGGCCACAATAATGGTCATCACAACCTATGCATGCCAAAAAGACAAGAAATAGCAAGAACAGTAAGATTATCAGTAATGAATACAAAGGAGTAGTTTGCAAAGATCAATGACTTGCAAGCAATTTCTGTTTCATTTGACAGTCATTGAACACCTGCGATGTGTTTACAACTTGTTTACTGTTGAGTTTTTTGTAAAAAGGCATCCAATAAGACCAATCTCAAAATAGTTCCATTATTTAGTGTGGCTGACCACGTATAATCCGTGTTTTACAACAAAGCTGCACTGAACCCCTTCCTGCTGTGTTCAATCAGTGATAGTCACCAAAATAAATCTCTCACCATGGTGACAATGTAGAAAGTCATGAAGTAAAGTCTACTCCAGTGGGTTGTTTGAGAGGTCACTCCTTCCTGAATAGAAAAAAGAACATACCAGAAATATAACAGTCAAGCAACACGTAAAAAACAAGAAATGGAATCTTGGATGACAGCCAATTAATCCCTTAACAGCACTTCTGCTATTCAGAGTACACCGACAAGGCTTCAGTATTCTTTAGAATGTAATAGAACAAGGCTGTTCAGACACCTCTGCTGGGCGTACAAATCAAAACAAAGAGTGATTTTCTCTATGCTTCCCAGTGTATCAGATCACTCACCATGGTGATGTACCAGTTGTTAACTACAGTCAGCTCAAACAATGTCACTAAAAGAAAACAGGAGACAGTTGGCAGATAATGCTTCTGGATTTCTTTGGTTTCATGATAAATCACATTATATGATAATAAATAAACAAAATGAACCAATGGTTATTTGTAATTCTAAGAGGTAAGTGAAATACTGCATTCATACCAAAGCTACTTAAAATGTTGTTGAAGTTGTTGAGATAATAGTAACCCTCCTGCAGGACAGTCCTGTTGCCAATGGTGACGTTGATCTGGCGGTAGGCATCAGCAACAGTACTGGTGCTAGAGGAGGCAGGGAGATTGGCAGTGTCAGACTGCTGAAGATTTTGCTTGAATGGTACTTGGGGGACAAAGATTGCATTTGGCCTTACTTGCAGCAGTTAGGATAGACAACATCTGCAAAAAACTCCATCCCCACAATGGCGAAGGAGTAGTAGAAAATGATGAGGGTGAGGCCAAGACTACAGGGACCAGGAGAGGTGAGGAAAGTATTTAATACAGAGAGCCACTTATAAGGATGTAGGATTGAGATGAGAATTTGACAATGTAAAATAAAAAGACTATAAAAAGACATTTTACTGGTATTTTACCTGGCCATTCGTGGAAAAAGCTCGAACATTGTGTCCAAAACATTGCGATACCGCTGTTTGATTTTGAATAATCTGTAAAGGCAAGAGAACAGGAAAAATGTTTGAGAAATACTGCAATCAGAAATACTGCAAAAGACCACATCAAATGAATAAGATACGAATCATTATGGGTAGTCAGACCTATAAATATAACTGTGTATATACAGTGTACGCAAGCTTAAGTCTTACACTAGAGCTACACTGGATATGTTATGAAAGCATTAAGTCAAAATCTATAGAGCTCCTAAAGGGACCCAAGAAGGCACCAGTTTCTGGTGCGCAAATAAGTGTCTCAGGTGCGCAACTTAAGGTTTCGGATGCACACCAAAAATGTATAAGTCCGCAAAAGTCCGTAAAAATTGTATCTGCCGTAGCAATTAACTTCCACTATAATCAATGGAACAAGCTTCACCAAACATAACAGCGTGGCAGGTATTTTATAGAAATCAAAACAAAACAAAAACCGATTAGTCTTTTGGTCTTTTTGCCATACTTATAATCTGCACTAAATGGCATGAGGATGGCAGAGCCAGCATATCAGTGTAGTTTATCTTTTATCTATTGTTTAATTCACTTTATTCATCTTCAAGTACTGTGTTCTAGTCATTTAGTTTGCAAATTTCTAACTACTTACTAGCCTTTGTAAGTTGTGCATAAAAAAATGCTTGATCGACTCTGTATCTGAACAAGAATTATTTTAACCATCTTTAAAATGATTAACTACTATTAAATAAACTACCTAAATGTTTATTTTACACTGTGAAAGGCAGATTGCTACAAAAATTTTGGTACTTTTTCTTTTCAATACAGTTTATGTCATGTTTATTTGCTCTCTGCAGATGCTTTAATCCAAAGCAATGTACTATGTTGTTTTTGTACTGTATATTTCTTTGGATAAAAGCGTCTGCAGAGAACCTATTAATATAAACATAGACATAAACATAAATGCACTTTAATGGAACTTAATGCTGTCATAACATATCCGGAGTCTTTTACAGTAGTATTAATGGTAGGCCAACAGCTATTCAGTACAGTTGGGGCAGACTAAAGATGTCTATATTTATAAGCATTTATAAGTGTTACGAAGCATAAGCAGACACTACAAGCAGGTTTATAGTGAAGGCTTATTCAGCTAGACAATCAAAGATTATACAGTTAGCAGGTTCAAGCTATTACCAGAGACTGTTCTAAACCATCTTTGCTAATACCTCAAAAGCTGGAGAGGCCTGAGAACCACAATAAAGTAGAAGGGCTCCATGTTGAAGGCCAGAGCAATCAAACCCAGAAAAGCCAGCACCGTTACACAGAAATCAAACCTGAAACCCGGAAGAGATCTTTTAAGTTTTCAAACTTTATGTGTCAATAATGTTATATACTGTAGGTGACGCAATAGGTGTTATACACTGGTGGTCTTGCACAAACTTACAAGTTCCATCCTGAGCTGAAATAAGCCAATGGTCCAAGACCTGTGATCTTTAACATCACCTCGACACCATAGACTGGGCACAAAAGGGGGGATATGATCATGTGTGTGTTTTATTTTTTTTTTGTTAGATAAACACATGCATGTATGTATGGCAAGTATCACAGAAGAAAAACAAAAACTTACTTGTAAGGAAGACCACATAGCTCCAGGGAACAAATCTGGACCATGACACATCACCTGTGGTCACAGAAGATTATGTAAAGAAAGCACAGTCTGTTTTAGTCCATGGTTGAGTGTAAGTCATGACAATGCATTTATCTTTTGTATATACTATATATTGTGTGCAGTGGTTTGTGTCCAGCACATACTGTACATACTAACAAACTGTTATATTCATTGGTCCTGTTTCAAAGTTATGTTTGTTAACAGAAAAAACCCCAACTTACTGTTCAATACTGTAGTCTCAACCAATATCCATATGCCATTAACAGCTACAACAACGTCTGTCAAATAAGTAAATTAACAAGCATGTTTTAGATGAATGACATCCTTCAGGCATGCAATAAAGAATGGAAAGGAAAGAAAAAGAATATGGACTTACACATAGCATATTGGAAGGCCTTGGATTTTACAAGGAGGTTTATTCCTGTTCAACAAAACATGAAATTAGTGTCATAACAGCCTGTCTGTCAGTCCACTTTAGTCCAAGCTAAATAAGAATTCATGACATTTCTATAGCACTTTACAGAGGTAGGCAACCAATGTGTGGCACCACTTGAGTGATGCACAGCAGCCTTCATGCACCAGAACACGCAGCACACACCAACTTCAGAGGGAGGTTAAGGGAGTGAATGAGTCAATTACATGGGGTTGATTAGGAGGACAGGCTGAAAGGAGGCAGCTTGGGAGAGTCAGGATACTGGGGAAACCCCTCCTCAAAAGTGCCATGGGATCTTTTATGGCCACAGTGTGTCAGTTTAATGTCTCATCTGAGCTATGTGTTGAAAATCCTGCATCTTCTACAACTTGAGGCCGCTGTATTAGATACAGTGCAAGTGAATGTGAAAGTGAGAAGTTTATGAGAGTAACATTTTGTACATGTAATCGCATTACCAAAAACATGGAGATACACACAAATAAACTAGCATGTTAGGTGGTGATGCTACCTTTGAAAATGAGGAAAGCTGTGTGTGGTAGTTCATCAAACCAGTGCTCCCCACTCCGTCGAGCCTAGGACACACACACACACACACACACACACACACACACACACAATGTCCCAAGAAATTGTGATCACAATAGAGCCAGCATTATCTAATAACCAAAACCATCAATGAAAACACAGTAATAAATTCTTGAATGAAACAAGACAGAAAGAACACAAGGAAGACACAAGATTGCTTCTGACTAGGTAGGATTTGCAACCATGTGATGTGTATTAATATGTTTATCCAATCACTACAGTTTTATGGCTTTTTTTTGTAATAATGACAAATACATGATGACTATGCAATCATACCTTCCATTTAAGACCAATCACTTCGAAGAACTTATAAAAGTCTTCCAAACTGAAAAAAGAATAGTAACAACATACAAATTTTAAAATGGAGCATCATGGTTGCCATGTAGGCCTACATACAAATGGCATGACTCACTGACATTACCTTAGCATGTCAGTTTCTGATTGGTTTAGAGCCTTGAATGTCAGGAAGCGGTCCCGGGCACTCATTCGTGGACGATAGTGACGCATGAGACCATCAAACTGCTTTAGCGTCACTCCGTCCGGCCGCTGTTGGAACATGAAAATGTGTACAGTGACTTGCAGTGACAAAACAAATGTCGAAGACCCCTTTTCCTTCTGCATACAGATAACTATGGATGTGTTCGTTAAAGGATGAAAAAGCAGGAAAATAGACTATGTGGACACAGGCACATAATGCAGCTTGGCAACGGGTTATGATGTGTTTCCTTGTGGCAAGTCACGAAAATTCAGGAAACACACTCACATTCACGTTTGTGTACCACAATGGAATAGTGAACCTTTGCACAAGTAGGCTACCTTATTTTTGTAAGAGGGTGTGATTAGAAAGGTGGGTGCATACAGACAATTCATGGGCTACATTCAGTAAAGCACAGAAACAAACAGACGGAAAACCTTGTCCTGTCCTGTAACCACTACATTTGTGCTTCACATTCTCCTGTGAGGTACTGTGAAGAGTCAGGAAATAATCTTGACTCAAGAGAGGGAGGGAATTCTCAACGGTGGCCTGTAGGGATGTTCTCTGTCCTGTCATTGCGCATTCAGCTGTGAGAGAATAGCCTGAAGCATGCACTGAGTTTGTTTACATTCTGACAACTACCACACTTCAGGATTTAAATCACCACACAATGTAGGCTAGATTAGATTAAACTGGCAACCATTCAAGAAAGATGAGCTTCAGGCTATCACAGATGATGGACAGATCTTGAGTGGTTGATGCTTTTGCTTGGCACAAGTGTAGCACTGGCACTGGCACTGGCAGTTAACTGTGCTCCAATTGTTGACCTGGTCAACATGAAGGGTTGCAGAGTTGGATCACAACTATTCAGGGGCAGTGATGGCGCAGGTGGTAGGGGTGCTGTTCGGCAACCGAGGGGTTGCAGGTTTTACCATTTACCATTCATCCAAGAATCTTTTGAGAGTGATTTTTTTAAATTAGCATAAACCCACCTGTCGACTCACAAGCAGCTGAAAGGCATGCTCAATGGCAGACCTCTTGTGTAGGAGGAGAGATTTGAATTTCATCTTCTCAACGCCATTGAAAGTGTCAAAGACCACAGCCAGGAGCTTTTGGAGGACAACACAGCGAAGAAAGAAAGAAAAAGTTCATTAAAACATTTCACATCTTCCCGATACCACTAAAGCCAGGGCTGCATACAGTTTCATCTATCGTCTTTTGCATTGAAAAATATAACACTCAAAAATGATGGCCCACACACTGGCCCTCATTTATCAAAGAACCACACACAAACCAGCACAAGTCTGAGTGCAGGAATCATCTTACTATAGGGCTAATGTGTGATCTATGAAACCAGCACAAGTTTGAGCGCAGGAATCATCTTACTACAGGGCTCACGTGTGATCTATGAAACTGTTCAGATCACTCAAATTTCAGCCTAAGAAAGAACCGGTGTTGGTAAATGCTATGACTTAGAGCGCCTAATTTAAATATCACACCCAGATATGTCAATTCAGTGTCCTAACTCCGAATTAAAGGTGCATAATACATCCAAAATCTGACTTTTTTACAACCCTGAGATAACTCCAGCTGAGCTCATTAGTTTTGACAGGCAACATCAAAGGAAGGTGGGAAAGTGGGGAGTATTACACTTCCCAGACAGAACACACAAATACCTCATACAGCCTCACAATGGCAAACGATTTCACAATCAAATCCCACTCATTTGTCCCTGGAGAAAATGCTCGACTCCTGCGCACTGTTGTACTTTCAAAATACAAAAGTTTATCAATATGATCATCATTGCAATCATGATCCTGATTCAGAAAAGGTAATGTAAGATGAGTTCTGTGTAGGAATGAATGCATGAACAGCTTTCTACTGTATGATTGTTTCATAAATGAGGACCACTCACTTTTTTGGCGATAGGCAAACTATAGAGCAGAAATGGCTGGATCCACATGTTAAAATGCCAGTCATTTTTGCCACTGAGAATCTGATTACGGCCCAAGCTGTTCTAACTACAAAACGTAGACTTCGAACAAAACAATTGTCTGTGGTCATAAAATTAAGATTTCTACCTACCAGGTTCATGATGAAGTACAACTCAATGGAAAGATACACAATGAAGAACACACAAGACCAGCGATTCCGCGAGTATGCTGGCATCATGACATCAGGGAAACTGTGGGGGGGGGGTACAGGCTGAGCGTACAGTACATATCCATATCTAGACTGAAATATGACAAGTCCTTAATGCTGTGACAAGTATGCAAATTAAATGTATGTGTTTTAATGCAATAATATCTTACTTGGCAGTTGTGAGTAAGACGAACAAACTCACTATGCTGTTCTCCAAGGTATTAAAATACTGGTAAAAGACAGAGAATGGAAATAATTCATTTAAAAAAGCATTTCAACATTGCTAGCAAGTTAGCATCATAGCAATCCAACTGCATATGGACTGAATCCCAATGCTCTCCATAAATCTAAGCCCTGAACTCACAGATTTCACTGGCAGCCAGATCACTAGGGTTCAGCCATTACCATTAAACCATACTACTGGGGTATGTTTCAAATTCTTTTGGGGCTTTATACATGGTCCAAAATAGAACTCATTAAACAAGTCAGTGTCAGGGCATTTCACATTTCACATGTCTACTTTTAATTCGAAACTTTTCGATTTCATTGGACAACAATAGTGACAATGTGTCTTTGCCAGGGGAAAGAGAATAGGGCTAACCTGATCAGAGGAATTCGATGAGAACAGAAAAAAACCTGTGGAGGGTGAAAAGAACAACAACCACATGAGAAATGCAGTCAGTGCAGTGAAAGTAATAATCACTTGTGGTGTCTTGATTAAGCAGACAAAGAAGCACTGGTTTACCGAGAATGGCAAAGATGACCATGAAGAACAGAAGCAGCAGTAAAATATCAATAAAGGGAGGAAGTGACTGGAATATCTGCCGCAGGTTTCTGTAGGAACAGGAAGTGTGTAAATGAGGAGGACGGGGACAAAAGGTCACTTTGAATCAATCAATCATTTTGTGGTGTAATGCAGGATAATGCTGGAACGCATATATTTAGCATTTTCTCCCCATTCTAGACAAGTAGAACACATTCCATCTCATGCTTTTCATTTCTCTCACACAGCCTCCACATCTCTCACCGTCGCACAGCTCCACAGTACC
Source organism: Tenualosa ilisha (assembly GCA_015244755.2). Classification (NCBI taxonomy): domain Eukaryota; kingdom Metazoa; phylum Chordata; class Actinopteri; order Clupeiformes; family Clupeidae; genus Tenualosa; species Tenualosa ilisha. The sequence continues at coordinate 870,746 of PYXC01001977.1, read as the reverse complement.
GACAGTCTACTAGGAATATGGGCCTGAGGGCCCGGGTCACCCTCAGGTGCGACGTCTGTCGGACCAGAACCACGATGGCTTCAATGAACTGGATGTACAGGACAATAGTCTGGCCAAAACAGGGAGGAACAATACAACATGAGCACATATAAACATACAAAACAACAGAGGATATCCCAGACAACTGGGAACAGTCACAACTTGAGAACTGGACCCATCCCTCAACCATGGTCCTTTCAACATACATATTATGATAACTGTGGACCTACTGTTGCAGTCCTCAGCAATATAATTTATTGATGTGTGCGCACAAAAGAAGGCATTCACTACTTTCTACACCAACTTTGGGATTTCTAAAAAGCAAACTTGAACCTGTGTGCTCCTCCGCGCAAGCTCAAGGCTCAGTTTCTTCATAATGATGGATCATGCACTTACATGCTCTTCGTTTGGCTTTCCCGTGTGTTTCTCAAACATATGTACAGTGTTAATTGTATGCATATAGTGTCAATCTATGGAACACTCGTAAATCTGTGAGCGTTTTTATGATGTTCTTTAACAATAATGGTTTCGGGAAGTGGCGAAAAAACGTAAGTAACTTTACAAATTACTTAGGCTTAAGATGCTTTTGGGAAATCCGACCTTGACCCATTAGTACGTACATTCAACTAAAGGAATGAGACACTGTGACCCACAACGTATTTGCTTGATACTTGCAGTGCTACTGAAAAACAGATGCTAAGAAATCTACATAGTAATTGCGATATCTATTTTCTGAGAAGAACTCTTCCAGGCTATATCTAAAAAGAGAGGCATAATGGATGAATGGATGAGTGTTGTAGCTTGTTCTCTGATGTTAAAATAGAATGGATTCAACTCTGGTTTATCAAAAGTATTAAACTGGCTGTACATAGTATGAAAACAGCAAGAAATGTGTCGACTGTATGGCTACAAAAGACAGATGGTGTGCTAATTGTACGTACAGGTAGTTTTGTAAATGAGCCTAAAGGTTGGACAAAAGCTTGTTAGCAGTTGAAAAAAACTGTAACCTAAAACCAACACAAAATGTTCCCTGGTGTGCCTTGATCCCAGCGTATTTAAACAGCTATGAATGGGCTCATATTGGTAAAGAACGCAGATTTAAAGCAGTGACTTGCATGCAAAGTAAAGCTAGTAAACACTGAAGGCACGCTAGGCAACTTTTTTAAGTTAATTTACTAGAGACACTTGAATGATTAAATGGCTCATTACAGGTTGAGTGAAGACTCTCTCGGCGGCCTCTTGCATAGAGCGGTAACTACACTTACAGGATCTGAAACACCTACCAGGAGGAAGCAAAACTGAAACGGGATGAAACCGAAATAGCTAGAGGTGGGAATCAAGTAGAACTGAGGATCGAATACTTCAATTCATTTGAATTGCACCCCTCTGACATTATCAACGCCTCTTATCAATACTGACATGTCTTTCAGAACATGGTCAATGAGTCTTTCTGAATACAAAATTGAAATGGATAACACAGTTCTACATGGTTTCCTTCATTCTTCATTCAAGTTGCTGTGGTCACATTGGTAGTGTAGGCTATATTATTGACCTATGCGCTGATACTGAAAACCTGTGTAGAATACCATCTAAACAGTAAGGAATTGATAAAGACTGGCCCAAAGCAGAAAGCAGAAAAAAGCAGAATCAAAAATAGCATTGATATTGATAAAATCCTATCAATTCCCAACCCTAGAAATTGCATTTATTACCGGCTTGTCAGTCAACTGATATACAAAAATGATCATCGCCGGTTCCTATTCTTTGGTTTGCAAGTAAATTCACATGGATTGGTGAGAATGTTGTACAATGTTGTTGCAACGTTTTCAAAACATCGGCGGCTGTAGGGGGAGCTCCGGAGATAAAAAAAAAATCATTCTTGCCTGGTATGCCTTTAACTTTGTGATGAACTGTAACTCTAAAACGCGTCAAATGAACCTGCTACATGTCTAGTTGCAATCTTGCCAACATTAATGCATATTAATAATAGTTTGCTGTCTTACCTGCTCATTTTTATTGGTGTGTGTGTGTGTGTGGTGTGTGTAATAACACCCTGTTACTTGTAGTTAAATCTGGTACAATGTCGCCTCTTTCTTTCTACGTGATTAATGCATTTTGTACATGGTCCCTGTAAGAAATAAACTCAATAAAACTAAAACTAAAACTAAACCTGCAACTCGTCTGATTAGTTTACACACACAATACGTTCAAGTTTACTTTCACTTTTGTACACACACGATGCGTGCAAGTTTACTTTCACTTTAACAAGTGAAATACTCTGCGTTTGCTGAAGGGTCGCAAATGATGCACAAAAATTTTCGTACCATAAACTATAGGTACCCTAGCGATTTTCAAACAGTCTAGAATACTTCACTTGATGGAACTGTCAACAGCCAAACTACTTCCTCTTTGCTCTCCTGAGTCATGCCAGCTGAGCCAAAAATAGCATACTCTATTACTTCTCCTAATTAAATTGCACATGATCTTGGTGAGTGTCTTATCCATTACATTGAACAGAATATCGGCCTTGGCCCCTGCTATTGCACTTTATTTCACGTAATATTAGTTATGGATTTTTAAGATCTAATTTCTTTACATGTGTGGATTTGTTGGGTTAATATCAATATCTGGTCAAAATTTCACGTCAGTAGTCCAAGCGGGACTATTCACAGGTGCACCATACTCTGCACTGTGTCCTTACCTTAACCACTGTCCTTTTGTGGCGAATGAAGGTATGGAGGCCGAGCCAACGTAGTTTCATGCACAGCTCAAAAGCCACCATGACCAGGGCAAGCAGCTCCAGGGTTGCGTGAACCTGAGGAAGACATTGATGCTTAGTGATGTAGATCCTCCCCCACTCCCCGCCCCATCCACCCAAATCAGCTTACTGCAATAGACATGGCTGTCGCCCTGTAAGGTCTCTTATATATAGTGTTAAAGGAGAAATACAGTGTGAATGTTGTTGGAGGTCACCAGGTGCAGTTGGTAGGAAAAAGAACGAGAAAACTTGATAGCGAATCGTGAGCTAATAATAACTGATTGGGGCACAGAAACTCACTTTCAGTTTCATTTTCACTATCCCTCCATTCAGTAAACGTCATCCATTCGCTATGCAGTCCATGCTGTATCAGATTTTCTGGTTCCGTTCCCTACAGACAGCACTAAAACACTCATGACCTCGAACAACAGGGCTTTTGACTGATTCACACCGATTTCTCCTTTAAATAAGGATACAAAAGCAACCTCCTGTCTTCACTCTGCATTCATTTTATCAAGACTTTGTCCATTCAGAACTGACTGTTTTAAAATGGTCCTATTTAATGCAGGGGCAGAAACCCGTCATTCATGCTCCCTTTCTGTATGAATAAAGGGGTCAGAATAAGTTATTTAAGCCATCACAACAGAGCAAGTCACCAACGTACACTAAAAAAGAATGACTTTGCAAAGCTTGGGCAAAGTCAAATAAATGATTCGTTTTTACAGTCTGCCAAAGTACACATACACTGTCATATGCTATGATTGTCACATGCACAGAGTAAGGGAGATGAGCACTGTGAGAAAAATAGAGCTCTAACATAAGATAAGTAATATCTTATGAGAGGGCATGCTTGATTAAGAAATCATAATGGCAGCCATCAACAGCCAACTGTTTTCAAATAGTATACTGGCTTGTATACTAGTATACTGTATATGTATACTGGTTTCATTCCCGGCATCTGTCCATCTGTCTATCACCCACACAATCAGGTGCATACATATACGTCCAGCCGCAGAGAGGGCACAGCAGGGGCCTCGGACAGGGACAACAGCATTAGGAGAACTGCCGTAATCAGCTCCATCAGGTAGAACAGGTGGTTGTGGGCGAACAGGTACGCACTCAGTGCCCGTGGGTTCCGTGGGTGTGTGAAGAACTTGTCATTGTTCTCACCCTCCTGTTAAAAAAAAAAAAAAAAGAGAGAGTGAAGTGGTTGGTGGATTAATTTTCTTGTGAGCTAATGGACATTGTACATAGGTTAAAAACAACTTTGTTCAGTGTTTTTCTTCTCACAAGAAATCTCAGCAATTTTCACAAGACATCAATTTCATGATATATGATTTTTTATATATGAATACAGTCTCCTTGGGGACATCATTTTACCGAGGCAGAGGTAATGACAGAATGATGTAGCCTACCTGCAGGTAAATTGCAGCTTCTTGATAGTTCATCTCCCAGCTCTGTTGCAGCGAAGTCTGGGCTCTTGGATTGGGTAATCCTGGATTTGGCATGATTGTATTATTCATGGTATCATGCCCAACAACTCCATCTGCACAATCATGAACAAGAACAGAAGGGATTCACAAGGATTCAGTTCCCCCAAAAAAGCCTTCTACACATGAATATCCACCAATCAATGTAACTTTGAAGAGGAAGGCTACATGGCTTGGGAGTGTAGCCTAGCTAAGACAACAGTGTTACACAATGCAAAACACCACTTAACTAATAGCAACGATTGCCAAAAAAACTTCTCCAAATAGTGACATACCACCAAGCGCAAACTTCTCTAAAGAGGAAATGTGAACTGGACACTCTTCAATTCCTTTCATGATGTCATGGTCACTACTGGTCTCCATAGCTGTGTCTCTCTGACCGTCCAGCCAGATACTAGTGGTTAACCAGGGTGCCACCCCATCTCACTACGTTTGTCACACTAGAGATTAATCATTCACAAGGGACAGTGTACAGTTCATTCCGCTCATCCTGATGCTAGGACTGTAGAGTCCTGTCAGTCTTATGACAGTCTCTGAGATGCTTTTTCATCAGATACAATACAATATCGAAATACACATGTAACTGGGCAAGTATGTGCAACCGAGCATCAGGATTTAAGGGAAACAGAACTGAAAAAAGCATGTCTACATGAACACCCAGAGGGAAGTGAACTACAAGACAGAAACCTCAAGGACTAAATAAACAAACAAAACAAATTCAACAGACACATAAGTATAATTATTACATTAAAACAATACTTCCATTCAAGTCAAAAGCAGCCTATGTGAGACAAGTACATCACAGTCCGTCACATTTTGTGGAACAGACAAACACAAGAGCTGACCAAATCATCAGAATATTTCTAACAATAAGACCCCTTCTTGAATGGAATAATTTAACATGATGAATGAGACTGTTCTCCTCCCTTCATGACTCAAAATAATGCCAGCAACCACATTATAAGCCTTTAAGGTCACACCTTGTTCGGGCAGGTCTCACTGCAGTGAGTGTATTCTGGACTGTAGAAGAAAAGTTGATCACGGGTTTGTCATTTATTTAATTGTTTAACTCGAAATATGAAAAGTGACATTACATTGCTGTCGCAGGCTAACTTTGTTTGTTCCCTCTCTCCGTACTTAGATACCAAAAAAACACAAGGCTCAGTGTTCTTTAACCAATTTAGGCAAATTCCAGCATAAGGTTGGCTAGGGTTGGGCAGGGCTGGGCATATGGCAAACACCAAAAGATCTTTTTAAAAGGACACAGTTAAAAGGCTATGCTAAATGCTAACACAGGAAATGCTGGTTAAGGGCAATTTAAGACCATTGTATTTAATCCTAAAGTCCATCAAGGCCTAAAAGTTAATCTGCATGAGGTTTCACTTCGTGATATCCAATGAGAGAAAAACAGGCACAAATTCCAGACCAAATGGTGAGACAGGACAACGACTTGTGTTCATTGATTTAGGAGATAAGGTGTAAGGATGAGACTACCTGGCCTTTAGTTGAATTTTTGTTATCTATTGCTTTCTACTAACCACTGCTATGGAACATAACTTTGGCTAGTTGTCTGACGAAACAATCACCTCCAACAATGAGCCACAGGCTACAGGTTACACCAGTGCTGGTCAAACTGATGTACAAGTAACCCTAGGGGCACTTGGATCAATGCAAGGAGGTACACAAAAATAAATCTGGTAATGAATTCTCAGCTCCCATCAGAATAAAGATAAAGTAGAAAAATATCACACACCATATAACCATTCATATTTTTGTTTATGCTGCAATTTGCAAAAATATTGATTGTAATTGGTCCGTGATGCAGGGCATACAATTACACAATTTCACTGCATTTTTCACACTCAGTAACTATATGCATGTGACAATAAAATTTCCTTCTATCCTTATACTCGTGGGACACTTGGTAGGACACAGAGTGTCTGTGATTGTGTTTAAACCCTGTTATCTAGGGCTACAAGAAAAACAGCCTCCCACTTCTTCAAAGATGCTAAGCACAAGCACAATTATCCATAGTTGCAAAATTCATAGACATAAAATCCATATTGCAACCCTGTTGCTGATAGGGGAAGACAAAAGGAAAAGGGAAAAAACACACACCCTTCAGCTCACCACCACAGACAAGAGGGGAAGTGGGGGGCAGGATAACATGTATGGAGCACACAGAGGTATCTGCTTAAATGCTGACACAGGAGGTCAGTTCCTAGTTCTCTGCCTGTGTGTGGGGTACAAAGGCCAGCAGAAAGTTGAATCTCCAACACATTAACACTAGTTTAGGACTCACAGTTCTACTTGATGGGTTTCAATTTATCTTTTCCTACCTAGCAATTAACAAGCTATGTGTACCTCTGTGTAGCTATCCAGCCTATCAGTTCATCTATCTGTCTTCCTATAGAACTTTTTAGCCATTATGCACAACATCCCTTTTTTGGCAGTCTCTAGAATGAACACAATAGGCGACTGCCATCGCCTGTAAACAAGGTTTGGTCACTAAAACTAAACTAAAACCAAACAAGTATGTATCGACTCTAAAAGAGTATATGTATCTCGGCTTAGTTCAAGTGTGACACGTATTTTTAAAACTAAAATAAATCTACAGCTCATTTGCAGGAAGTCTCTAAATGTGTGTTGAACGCACATACAACAGCCATACGTCGTGAGCTTTTCGGAGGTAGCCAGCGATTACAGACAACTATGTGGACTAGGTTATGGCTATCTGACAGACGCTCATTACATCGTTTGCTCATTACAATGAACATCAGATGACCTCAACGTCACATACCCCAACATAAGAGGTTAGCACATGTCAAAAACACATAATTGAGCTATTAATAGATCATCGTTATGGTGGTAAAATAGATGGGACAAGTCTTAAAATTACTGGACTTGTAACGTTGAAAGCAACACAACTTTGCAACTTTCCTGGGGAGTGTTCCAATGAGATCGTAGAAATGAAGTAAAAAAAACGCTCAAGGTACAAACTGCAGAGAGTTCTCAAGTTTAAAACTTCAGCTTAGACGATTCAATAGATTCATAATAACACCAAGGAGTCAAAGAAATACAAAGAGTATAGCTTACTTTCATCGGGTCTTTCTGATGCGTCGTCTGTCAACAACCCGCTGTTAGTGTCGTCGTCCCAGGTCAAAATTAGGGGGACATCGTCGTCACCGTCAGCCATTTCACCGTTTATCAAAGTCGTTTAATCCTGATGACCGTATTTTTTCAATTCTTTGCTGGTTACCTCATCAATGATGTATGACGGGCAGCCAAAGTCTACCAATTTAACTTAATTAATCCGCCTATCCCCACTGATAACGTTACCTTTAACTTCACGTTAACGTTATCCTTGCTAGCGCTAGCCGACTTATGAAGTTTGACTTTGTTGTGAACCTGAAGTGTCAAGTTAACGATGGCCGAGAGCTACCTAATGTAATTGCTCCTTTGGAAAGCCCTTGGACTGACATAACCATCTCCTGTCTGGTTTTTAAATTCCCAAATTAAATTCACTCAATGTATAAAAACCTGACCAGCACAAACGTTAACGTTGATGTTTGCTAGCTGGCTAACTTATCGACACTAGGTGACTTGGCTGAAGCTAACTTAACTCATTTCTTACCCTGATCTCTAAATCCATGAAAAATGTAACTGGACAGCCTCTTATGCAAAAAAGTCACTGATACACTGTTACAAAGTTTCTGTACAAATGGACGGAAATATCAGCGTATTAAAATTCGGCTAACGATGTAGCGGTATCCCAAGAGTTTGTAGATTTTTTTATGTTTACCACGACATACCGTCAATCGTTCCGTACAAAACATGTTACACTGTCAAAATAAAAGTGTCCACCCGCACAACAAAATATTAAAAAGAGTATCGAACGTGACAACGTGACAATTTTTCGCAGCATACGTTTAAAAGGGGTGAATTGAGTTGTAATCCCGCTTTGTTTTTTAATCAATGTTGCATATTACATGAGAAAAATGGTGCCCCCGAATAGACTGATACTTTTGAATGGGGCGAGTTTACGTTGCCATGCCAATCTCATAGCAACTACTAGTTGACACTTTACTGAAGCGATAGGCTGTGCACAGTGGAACTAGCGTTGCAGTCACAAAAGTGGCACAAAATTGGAATGTGCAAGACCACCTTGAGAAGATTCATTTTAAGAATAAGTGAAAGCCTTAAACTTGACAACATTCAGGGTAAGTTTAGTTGGCGGATGATACCAGGCAAATTAGTTTCACAGGACATATATATACACATATATATATTTGACATGTATAACCTTGAAGTATTTTTGCAATGAACAACTTTTGGCAGCCTACACAATTTAAATTGCCAGACATAAAGTAAAGACATAAAGTGACATGGTTAACAGATTATCTTTTGTCATAATCTTACATCTGCACCTGTATGATTCTAATGGTGGACATCGGCCCAGTCAATGAGTCGTAGCTCTTCACTGCTTTAGGCCTACTGTATCTACTGTAACAGTTCAATATAGCTATATTTATTTCATGTTTTTGCAGAAACCAAACCTTCATAATGTCATATTTTTATTAGTTGGAAGATATTAGCAAGAAAATTATTGTATTGTTATAGACAGTCACTTTTCCTTCTACAGAAAAGTAAAACATGCTTTCCTGTGAAGGACAACAGCAACAAACAGTGTCCTGTTCGCCATCCAAAACCAAAATCACCCGTGATGACTCTCTTAAGATTGTGGACCCATCCAGAAAGAAGCTGGTGTCCTTGGAAACAAAGCGCATAGCTGGTATCCTAGATGAATGCATCAGAAAAGTAGAGACAATTGCCTTGCTTCCTGTAGCCATAGCCCACCCAGGCTTGCTGTCTGTTGGCATGGATATAGAGCTAAGTGAAACTTTAAGAGATCATTGGAGGGTTGGCGAGAGATACGAGTCTCTGGAGAAACACACACAGGAGAGGCAGATGTCAGAAGCCCAAAAAAACCCAGATGTGGCACACACTGTCCCTTCCTCTCTCAAGGACATGTTCCGGAAGATTCAAGCTTGTCCTACAGCAGGAAGAGCTATTATGAGTCTGGCAGACCATGTGACAGACAGGGATGAGGGCCCTCAGGCACTCTCCAAGGGGCTGTGCGAGCTGAGATCAGTCCTGCTGGAACGTCTCCTCACCACTCCATCTGAGGAGAGGGAGCGCATCAGTCGCATGCAGGAGTTGTCCCAGCGCTACCACAACAACCTGGAGCTGGTGGCCTCCCTAGAGGCAGAGGTGGCTGCTGCCATCAAAGACAGGGATGAAGAGGTATGGGGTAAAGCAGTGAAAATGTGCTGTAGGTAACATTCCACACTTGGATTCTGCTTTTTGAAGTGTGAGTTAAGAATGTTCATCATCAATGTATCAGACATTTAAAAGAAAAAAGAAGGGAGAGGACTGTACTAAATTTATAGAAAATAATAATAATAAATCATTAGATTCATTGACTATTTGAACTCCTTGGGATTATTAAATCCTGGGTTTCAAGACATTTTACGCAGCATTGGAAAATACGAGAGTGACCCACTCTCTCCCACTTTGCATAACATTTTTTTTAATCTATTGATTAATATTACTTTTTTCTCATCACCATTTGCTCTCCAATTAGATCGCAAAGAAAAACCAGACAATCTGTCACCTGAAGAGCTCACTGGACCAAATGGAAAAGATCTCAGAGGACTATGTGGCCCAGACCCGTCAGGAAGCTGAGAAACAGAATCAGTCAGACCAGAAGACATCAGAAGGGCGTCAGCAGTGTATGAAGCAGGAGGTCAGCCTGTTGAGGGTGAACCTGAACAACCTCATCGTGGACAAACGTGAGGTAGAGATGGGCCTACGCAAGGTATGGAATGTATCTGTGAGATATTACACGCCCATAAATTAACAGTTTACAATCATACCAGGTGATCTGAAATGCTGAAAGGATGATGAACATATTAAATTTGCTTGTGCCTTCTTGAGCACAGAGATGTGGAAAAAAGTTCAAATTTTGTGCATCTCTGGAGTTGACAGACCAAAGCCTGATAAACAAGCTGAAAAAACTCTTGTATGCTGTCTGTTTCACATATGTTCACTTAGGTCTTGGTTGTCATAAGTGCTAAGCTGTTGAAACTGGTTTGCAAGATGTATGCAAGTGATATAGACATTGTGAGGGATTGGTTTGTGTCTGAAAAAAATTATAACCTGCTGTGCATAGTGTACAGCAGGTTATTATGTATGTTACAGTCACATTAACATACTACTTTGTATTTAATATCTTTTTAATTTCACTAACTTTGAATATGTTTGCAATTCATGGTCCAAGAGGAAATATAAGGTGGAGACAGAAATTGAGAACTGGATTCAGAAGTATGACTCTGACATGGGTGAAAAACAGGTACAGAATAACAGTTCAGAGAGAAAATGTGTTATTAATATATAACAGCACCTTTGTACTAAATGTCTTATACTTATCATAATATGTCATAATATATCATATGCCACATATCTGGCATTAATACCCAAGTTAAGGAAACCCCCCACTGTTCACTGTCAGTGCTCTAACCATCGGTGTCTGTGTGTATGCGGCTCAGACAGAGTTGGAAGAGATGGCGCAGGTGTTTGAGGAGGAGAAGGAGGAGCTGCATGAGCTGGAGGAGCACTACAGAGTGCTGGAGGTGGAGTACAAGCAGGTGATGGAGGAGCGGCGGCTGGCACAGGAGCAGCAGGAGGAGGAGGAGAGAGCCAGGGGGGTAATGGGCCACGCTGCCACAGTCATCCAGGCCTACTGGAGAGGCTACCGTGTGCGCAAGGTCATGAGGGCCAAGGGCAAGAAAGGCAAGAAGGGCAAGAAGGGCAAAGACAAGAAGAGGAAATAAACCTGATCCACTGATACTGAGGGCAAGGGCAAGAAAGGGAAGACAAACCTGATCCACTGATACTGAGTTGGTCCTTCTATTTTTGCACATTTAGATGATGTATGTGTTTCAAAAAAAAATTTAAATTTTAAATAAAACTTGTGATTTCAGTGCACACAGTCTAATGTGATCACTAGTTGTTACCTTTGTCATTCACTTCTGGGGACTGAAAAGGCAATAAGTTTCACTCTGAAAGATACAATCAGTGATGCGAAGCACTTTGTAAACAACTAGCACTTTTTGCATTGTTTTATGATGTAAGTGGATGCAAAAGTGCCATGTTACTATATTTAAGACACCTTCAAGCCAATAGAATTCCATGAAGCCCCTTTGCATCACTATTCCATTATGCAGTATTCGGAGTTAAGCCATCTTTGTCAGTGCTGTGGTGCACTGTGCCGTGTCTATAGACCTTGGCTGTGCCACTACCCTAACACAATGTACCTGGAATAGAATGAAAACATGACCCATAATTTCAATTGCAAGCAACAACAACAAAAAAATGCTCAAATATGTGTTTAGCCTCTTCCCTCTTAAGATATGTTTTTGTTTAGCAAATTTTTCAAAAATCTGTTTGGGAAATTGTGTTTTTGTCAAGACAGCTATGTTTGTATGACAAAGCACCTCATGTCAAATGTAGAATTATGATGTACAGATAAGTTCAATAAATTAACTTAACTGACATAAAGTAGCACTAATGCAGAGACATTCTCAATAACATTTTACAGTAAAACTGTTGCATGTTTCCTTGAACAATTGCATTCAGAAGTAGTTTTTTTTTTATTTTTATGTAAATTTCCTTTAGGGAAAAACAGATGTATTTGCTCACAAAGTATTATGCCTAGTAACAACACTCTTGCCTTGCCTTGACCATTTGCTTTCTGGTGTTTAGATCTACAGCTCGTCTGGTTGTGTCATGACAACTATGGCTATGAAATTGAATTTTGGGTAAATGACTGTTGTAGCCATAGTCAGTGTAATACTATTAAACAGTGATCTGCATGAGGTAAGGATTTTAAAGAGGACACGAGGAGCCCCAAAGTGCTTGGACGAGAAGCACTCTCCGTAGCAGGAGTTAAATGGTGCTATTACGTCTTAAAGGAAAGCACTGCTGCTTGCTTAATTGCATCTAATTGAGGGACTGTGGTTTACTGGAACATTTGTTGCTCCAGGGTCAAAAATACATATTGTTTTAATGCTTATACCATTGAATCGGTTTGGGTGCTTAGAACCCATTTAGCCTAAATGGCAGCTTTTTTTTCCTTTAAGTTAAGTGTAAAATCCAACTTAATATTTTAGGGAATTAATTTGGAGACCTCAGAAAATAATTGTTATTGTCCATAGACTTCCATAACATAATTTTAATATATTTCATTTACATGTTTCAGAAGTCATGCCCAATAGCACTGATGAGACATGCATGTAAGTAAAACAGTTGTTTCTTAGGCATATGACATGCAAACAGCAAATAACGGGTGCAAAATCCACGTCAGTGGCCTAACTGGCAAAACATACTCTTACATTTATACTTTATATCGAAACAGCATAGAACATAACGACTTATATCAGTCATGACTGAAAACATACATTTATAGAAACTCCCTTTATTTTTTCCCATTCACTAGTGTTAGTTATTTTGTGATGTTCAGTCATCGTTGTTGTTGCTGTTAGAAATCTCTATGGTATATTTCATGCATTAACTCTCTTCTCATCACCTATTTGTGTATATGAAGATACAAACACAGATAGGCAGACACCCACACTCACTAAACCTCTTATTCAGTCACTCTCTTTTACTGCTTTCTCAACAGTAGTACATAAACTGTTACATATAGGTTCATATATGTATGTGAGGTTTAGGGTTGTTATTTATTTAAAAGTTCATATGTGTGTTAGACTTAGAGGTTTAGAGAGTCGGATCTATAGCTGAGATTTGCACTAACTTGCTGGCCCGTGGAGAATCTCTGTTGAGGAAGGCACTCTGGGTAGAAAGACCAGTCCATCTCTTCACTGTTCCCAGGTGAAGTGGCAAACATGCAAGGCGGTAGTGAGACTGATGCTGTACAGTAAAGATGGTTATTATTCCCCAAGGTGAAAGGGGCAGGGAGAAATTGTCCAAGTCCATCGTGCTCATCTGACTGTTGTTGATAGAGTACAGCTGCACCATCTCTCAGATCTGTGTCTGTCAAACATGGACGCTCAGCTGCAGAGACAAAGTCAAGTCTATCTTTCTGAATATGTGACAGAAAAAAATGCATGTACTGTATACGCTGCATAACACAACCCTGAATCTGAAGACCCATAGTATGTGAGTGTGAGGGGTATGAAAAGAAAAATCTGTACCTTGTTTTTTTTCTGGGGTGTCTCTGGCAACCTTGTTGGGTTCAGAATGAGGAAGCAGATTTGGGGATTGGACACTGGAAAGCAGTCTTGGCCTGGTGATGTTTTGTGGAACCAGCACATACTCCTTACTTGTAAGAGAAACATTCCAGTGAAGAGCATCAGAAAAGACATACTACACGTAATCCAGAAAGGTCATATTAGACAAACTACGTGTGTCATACTGTCAGTTCAAACATGTGAGAAAACTGATTACTTATTATATCATTGTATATAATTATGTGAAAATATTCAGTCTAAGGACTCTGAACTCAATGGTAAAATTCCAGGCCAAACCCAAATTATGTGCATCATACATGGAATACCTCAGATGTCTTTAGCAGTCTTAAAAGCAAAGATCTCCTCCTTTTATCTAACAGCAAAGGGACTGAGGATTTATTATCATCTCTGTTGTGCAAATCAGTGTATGCAAGCTTGTATAGACGGCCTCCAATCTTTGTTAATCGAATCTGCTAAACAAAATTAGAACAGATCAATCCAGCTGCCTTTAGCCATACAATTGATCTCCTCCCCACTGTCATGTCCTTGTCACTCACAAATCAACACACACACACACACACACACACAAACACAGAAAATCCTACTTCTTTAGCAATGAGCTTCTTTCTAGTAGCCAGATTTCTCAGTGCGATAAGCTCTCACTGGAATTCGTGCAGTTTCCATGCACTGCCATGATTTTTTGTTTTGTTTGACAGTATGTGTGTGCAATAAAATGCAATGCAAAAAAATCTACATGAATGTTTGAAAACCTTGGCATCTGGGATAAGCGATGCAACTCCAGATCATCACTGCCACGGAAGCCTTTTGCAAAGGGGTTGTTTTCAATTTTTAGCTGGGTGATCTGGAAAGTAAAAGGTAAAGGTTCAGAAGAACTGAATTTTGTTCTAACTCTAATTCATGAGACAGACTGACTGTGTTGTATATTTGATGACTGGCAAATTTGGTCATTTTATTTTTATTTTGCATCCTTTTGGCACAAGATGACACCTGACTGGTTTTAAGTCTACTGAATTAAATGTAAAATGGCTAAGTAATTTCTTCTTACGGCATGGTTTTGGTAAGATGTCACAGCGATGAAGACTGTCTCTGGAAAGGAGTGGGTGTAGAAGGCTGTATTTGATGACCCAAAGCCACTCTTCTCATCAGCTTTGATGATGTGAAGGCGAGGTTGATATTTGTGCATGGAGTTTAAAATGATCTGTACAAAGGAAACGTAAAGATAACGTCTTTACGACAATATTTTCTCGATTATCAGCTTTGTTTCTAATGGTGGTTCATGAGTGGAATACATGTCCAAAAGGGTCCAGGTGGTTGTTGGTGAGCTTGAGCTTATGGAAAGACACCAGCTGCCTCATCCAGTGGGCTCCTGTGGCGGGAGAATCGGGGTGGACGTACAGCCTGCCTAGAATGGATGGTTCTGCTTTACCACTCACGCACCTGCCAACACACATAAATAGTCAACCATGTACAAGAAAAATAATGCATGTCCACGGTAAAATTTACTATTTGTCATCCTGGCTATAGGTGTTTGAGAGCATACAAACATTTAAGATCATCCTACAGTTATTACAGAAAATTATGTGGATGCAGATGATCAAGCTAATGTACAGTAGCCTATACATTTCTTACCATTTATTATCAGCAAATTTGTAGCGATGGCTGTCCACTGGAACAATATCTATCAAAAGAATATACTTTGCCTTTGGTTTTAAGCCAGTCACCCTGATTTTACAACTAGGAAACATCCGCCTGTTGAGGGAAACATCATTAAGTTGAGTATATATTTTTAAAAAGTGTCAAAGGTATATCCTGTAGGCATTTATAAGAAATATCGTCTAAGCAAAATCTGATTCTATCAAGACAAAAAGAATAGCAATTTACTATAGATTTCAGATTTATTTGAGTACTAAATGAAGATATTTTATATTTCTCACCGTCCTGCTTTAGTGATGATCATTTCTGTCGTGACAGCATGGAATCTAATCCACAGATCTTTTTCATGCAAGTCAATTTTAATCCCTTCCATACTCTGAGGAAATGCAGAAGAAGAAGAACATGTAATAGACCGTCAAACTGAAATGAAAAAAATGTATTCCTCCTTATAAGGATCTTCATATACATATTTGTCATGATACCTAAACTCTAAACGGTGTAAAAGTAAAAGTCCACACAGTAATAAATAGCCTGCAGTCAGAATTCTAAATATTGCATTTGCCAAGCATTATATAGAAATCCATGAACTGGAAACAAGGGCATGAAACTCTCCGATTTCACCTAGTGTACCTGATGTGATCTAAGTGACTCAGGATCTTCAGTCAAGTTATCACGCAGGAGTTCAACATTATGGTTTGGTGTATTTGAAAGTTCAGCATCCCCACTTTCCATGTTTATGATGGCCAATGCCTTCCAACAAAATCCTTCGGAATCCTATGGAATGGGACAAAACCTAAACGACATGAAAGAGGTAAAAATATGGTGAGCAACTGCAAGTAGCCTGAGAGCTTTCATGCAAGTGTCTGTTTCTTAAAAATATTCCTAAACATAATCTGTATAGGCTGAACATCCCTAAATGACAATGAAATTGTATGTTTTCAGTGAGGGGTAGCCTATGTGTGGCGCGCTGGCTTTCGTTCTACACAGACAAACGCACCTGACATCTTGAAATTTAATTAGGCTAAACAGAAAATAACGATTAACCAAGGTGCCAGGTGAGCCGTTCTCCCGTAAACTAACGTGCGGCGGAAATGGACCGGACGCACATCAAAAGTAGCCTAAAGACCACCTTACCTTACTGCTGTTTACTGTAAACCGCCATCGTCCTTCGGACCTCCGCATCAACTGTCCCGAAAACTTTTGCAAAAGAGGATGGCTCAGCTTGAGTGTATGACGTAGACTCTGGGTTAGCCTACCAGGCCCGGAGTCCACGTCAGTGACCACAGAGGTTGACACGAGCAATTGTCAGTCTGTCCTGCAAGATTGCTGAGAGGCATTTCCATAAAGGCCTGAATGGTCAGAGGGCGGGGAGACATCACTAGGCAGCCAGACACCATTCAAATACAAAATTCAACGACAGCACGCGCCAGTTACGCTCTCTGCTAGTTCAAGCATTTAGGCAAGAGTCGCTTTCTTGTCTCACTGCATTTCATTTCATAGCACTGCTTGTCTGTACTGCTCTTATGGATTTAGACATCTGCATGGGCGGTTTTAACCCACTACTAACCACAGTGGAACTGTGACCACTTAGACTACAGGCTGAGCTGAGTAAAAATCTGATTGAATGTTTCAAATCGCTCAGTATGTGGCTACAGCGAAGAAATATTTTTAGTTGTTGATCACATGGTTACTGGTTTTCTATTTTCATGAAAAGGTGTGTACAACACAGGTCAGGCATGTCAGATCTTCATCTTATTTGATATACATATGAGCTAGATTGTTAGCGATGTGTTATAATCAGAATAATCATAATTGCATGTTTTTCTTGGTGCAATATTGCCTTTAAAAAGAGAACAGAACCATTTCCTATGGGATTTTTCTATCGGATTTTCCACGTTTTTTTTGTTTTTTGTTAATAAAGCATTAATAAAACACCAACTCTTCCTCACACTTTAATTTATCCTCCCTTTCACATGCAAATACAAAGATATGCACAACAGCAGTTTTGAGATATAAATGGCTATTCTGTGTGCATGTGTTTAGGGATGTTCCAAAACAAAACTCATTTAAATTTTGTCCCAAATACAACCCAAATGTGTATATCTGTTTGGCTCCTCATCTTTTACTCACACAAAAAAGCACACACCAACACCATCACTTACATATACACACACTCACACACACCAACACAGATGCACTATTTCCAGCCATTGCATTTACATTATATACCACTGTATTTTGAGATCTGTCCAATTGGTAGGTAAGATTCAACTACATTTCAGCAAATCTTGCATAAAATCATGTATGACTGTGTGTGAAAGGTGAAATAATATGTAACGTTTCACAGATTTTAATCTGAGGTGAGAAACCATGTTATATATTTCTCATCATGTCTCCCTTAAACCAAATTGGAAAATCTTTTTTGTAATTAATTCCTATGCTTACTACAATAAATGCATTAAATATTTTGGCCATGTGATCAACGCAACTTGTTTTTCTACTACTGTTTTGAACAATACTGAAAACGCTTGTGTCCAACAACTAAAAATTGCAATTTAAGAAAATGAGCTGCATCTCAGAAAGTACAAGGAGATAGACCAAGTGCTTGGTACCGTTGGATTCAGAAGTTGTACTTTAAGGATATGTATGCCTCTTGAGTGTAAATCTGATAATTATCTAATAATTTGTCTAATTATTATTGGAATTATTTTTATGCTTGTTTACTTTGTAACTTTATGTACCAATTAAAGCATGATAAATCTGAGGAATCTTCAAGCAAGAGGAAATGGGGGTCATCAGCTAATATTGGTATAAATCTGCTTACAATAAAAGGCCAATGTACTTTGAGAAAAGTAAACTACTTTAAGTATGAAAGAAAGACAGAACCAACGACACAGACCTTGAGATGATTTATTCATTCACACACACATACGCACACGCACACACACATGCGGTAACTCTCCATACATTCAACAGGTGGAGATGAGGCAACTCTCCGACCATTAGAAGAGACAGCGACATCATCTCCGCTTTAAGGCAACAGGCTTCTTCTTTTCTCATCAAAACACAAGTGTAACATGCTTCCAGACAGGCTGCACAATTTAAAATAACATATGTAATCTAATATACTGTCTATTAGTGTGGGGATTTAGTTGGCTGGATCACACAAGCGATGGTAACATGGCAAAACTGACTGAACACTTTGTTATACTATGTTAAGTCTCCAGCAGTCACAAATGCAGTTAGTCTTTGAAGACAACGCTTGTACTGAGTGACTGGTGCAGCTTCATGCATTGAGAAAGGCTGTACACTGTCTTTAAAGGAACACACCACCTTTTGGAAAAATATACAAATTTTCCATCTCCCCTTGAGTTAAACTGTTGACATTTAATGTAAAACTCAATTGTTTAATTCAAGGGGAGGTGGAAGATTAGTATATTTCCCCAAAAGGTAGCATGTTCCTTTATGTAGCAATGAACAAAATCCACACAAACAAATACACAATAAAATAAAGCATGACATTAACATTAACTTCTTCACATTTAACAAAGCTGAATAATCCACAGAGGAAAAAAGTCAAACAACAAAAACTGACACATTTTCATGTTCTTTAGGCAGCCATGGAGCTTGTCTCCCCCTGCTTCATTCTAGAGGTTCCAGCAAAGATTCTAGGCCGCTACATGCTAGAATCTTTGGTTTCC
The DNA here is from genome assembly GCA_015244755.2 of Tenualosa ilisha. NCBI lineage: Eukaryota > Metazoa > Chordata > Actinopteri > Clupeiformes > Clupeidae > Tenualosa > Tenualosa ilisha. The sequence continues at coordinate 851,773 of PYXC01001977.1, read as the reverse complement.
AGTCCCCAGGGCCAAATCCTGTAAACAAACTCTTGTGTAGTCATCACATAATAAACATATTTGTAACAAGTTGTCAAGGCAACCAAACTGACAGAATTAAGTCACTATTATGTGGATATGTGTGGCATCATGACAATGTGGAAGAGGGTAGGGTAGGAGCCCTTAGGCCATAGAAGTTCACATGTGAAGTACACATGAATGTGTGTATGTATACCGGGTGTGTGTGCTGTGTGCATAGGAAGCCTAATGGTGGGCATTATAATGGAACGTGGCTGAATAAGTAGGAAACCGACTCTCCATTGTGTGTTCGTCTGATGGCTTCAGCCAGAATCATTGAAATATCTATCACCTGGAAAAAAAAACAAAGAACGGAAATTTAACATAACTTCATTTAGTGCGTAAGAGTCCTAATAGCTTGACCAGCCAATTCCTAACCTGTATTTTACTGCAGTGCTTCATTTTGTCCTCCTGAGGTATGGTGTTGGTAACCACCACGGCCTCGAAGCTGGCATTGTTTACGCGAGAAATAGCAGGTCCAGAGAATATGCCATGTGTCAGGATGGCATAGACTTTAGTGGCTCCAGCTGAAACCAGCCTGAAAAAAAATCAGCAATCTAAATAATACACTACTGATGATATAATAATATAAATCACAAATGAATATACTAGATAATGTCTAATGTTATTCCTTATTTTTTATAGTTTGTACAAAGCTTTTACTCACTTCTCAGCCGCGTGGCATATTGTGCCACAGGTGTCGGCCATATCATCCACCAAAATGGCCACTCTGTCCTTCACATCTCCCACAAGCACCATTCTATCCACCTCATTGGCCTTCTTACGCTCCTTGTGGATCAGAGCAAAGTCCACATTCAGCCGATCAGCTATAGATGTTACCCTGACAACACAAAAGCAACAAAGAAGACCAGATTGACTACTGCTGCAAACGTGTGCACATTCCTCTCATGTTGACATGACAGAGATGAGAAACTGTATAAATGCGAAATCCTCAGTTTACTTCACACACTTCAACAGTCCTGCAACCTCATTTTTCTCAAAGGTGCTATGCAGCATTTTCATGGAATGTGGTTGGTTTCAAGTTGTTCTAAACACAGCTTTTGCGTTAACATGCATTGTATTTCATACAGAATGTCAATTAACAGAATAGAGTGCTAGTAGGCGCCTGTTGATTTGCATGCTGATTTCAGTGGATATCTGGACAACATCATGTCAATATGGATGTTTCTTCACATTCTGTGGCTGTTTCTATGTAATTTATGGCTGTTTTAATTGCGTAGCACTTTTAACACTGTTCAACAAGTGTGGTGTCAGCAGCAACATATCATTCAGGTCAAAGTGCTCATGGCAACCCAGGTTTGATTCTGATCTACAGTTATCTCACAATCCTCATCCCATATAACCATAACAACACATTTCCTGTCAATCCCTACTGTCTGTCTCAATTAAACACATACAAAAGCACCCCTAAATAAAGAACAACAAAACAGTCTAGGTGTTCAATTATATGCAACTGGAATCCTTTTTGGAGCTTGAGGACGTTTCACCTTTCACCCAAAAGGCTTCTTCAGTTCTGGCCTGGTGATGAGAAGACCAGGAGATTTAACTCTGGACTGTGGGTGTAACTGTGAGCTGTAGACCACACCTCTCATCATGTGACAATGGGTCACATGAGTCATCCATTGACATAATTAGCATAAGTCAATGTGTGAATTGGAGTGATCACTGTGATCACAGGATCCAAATAGTGTTAACTGCTCTGATGGTAATGAGCAGTTAAACTTCCTGGAATGAAATGATCACAGGATCCAGTGAATGTTACCTGCTCTGGTGGTAATGAGCAGTTAAACTTCCTGGGATGGGATCTCAAGGCAGAATGGTATGAAAAAAAGGTGGAGAAAAGGTGAAACATCCTCAGACTCCAAAAAGAAGTCCTGTTGCATATAACTGAACACCTTGACTACCATGACCTGGATGAACGAGAATCTTCACAGACAGCTTACTAGAACTATATGAGATGGTGTTACGTTAAACAGCATTGCTTTGTCTCTGCGCTGCACTTTTTGACGTCATTAATGAGCCAACAGGGTGCTTGGGGAAAAAAAAAAAACTTTCCACTTCTTCCAAACCTTTGGATGCAACTTTTGTAGTTATGGTACAGTAAATGACTGTATTTTTATTGGGGGTATGCATCATTATAAGCGAACATACCATACCACTTTTTCTTTCACTACAATCTCCATAGTTTTAAGTTCCATACCTTTTTCAGACTTTCCAGACTTGCACAAGTACCCTGTGTAATGCAGATTAGAGGGTACGGTCTGGGTGCCTAAGCTTCACTGTGAATGGCTCTGGCTAAATGTCTTGGAAAGGACTGAGTACCTCTTGGCACCGCCTGCGTCAGGAGAGACAATGATGCAGTTCTTCCACTCGTGTATGTTCTCCATGATCCACTTCAACACTGCCGGCTCAGCATACAAGTTATCCACAGGGATGTCAAAGAAGCCCTAGCCCAAGAAACACACACACCAAAGGATACATTCAGAACGTGCTGCACCAATGATGCAGTTATGTAATCAAGTCATGTTTAAACTGATAACCTTTTTTAACCTTTAACCATTTTTTTTTTTTTTTCTAGTGTTACATTTTCTTTCCCATGCCTAATACAATGCCTGTCTCCTCAGTTAGAACAGACAGATCATGGACAGCTGTGGCTGAACATCACCTGAATTTGGATGTTTTGAAAATAAATTATTCTGTGGTCTCTCCCATCTATCAAACACTATTTCTTATAAGACTTTCAGACTTACAGTAGCTGTTACAGTTAATACGGTACCTGTATCTGTGATGCATGAAGATCCATGGTTATGATATGATCAGCTCCAGAGACAGACAGCATATTAGCCACAAGCTTAGCTGAGATTGGAGCACGGCTCTACAAAAGGAGACAAAGAAAACATTTAAAGCGTCTCCCTTTTATAGGTGCTGCTTGTAGTTGTTGTCAAAAATGCTCACAAAGGCTAGTGGAATTTGTTGAATAATGTTTTTTTAATGCCTTAATGGTGAACATAATGTAGTTTATGCACTAGTCTTTGTTTCTGGTAAGTGAAATTCAATGTAAGATCAGAAATATACAGGGAAAGAATTTCTCAAGAGGAAAGAAATTCTCCTCCATGCTCATTATATCCTTACTATTTTTAACCACAAATACATATTTAAACTTCTATGGATTCATTATAGGATGTTTAGAAAGTAAAACTCTCAAACAGCATGTGTAAGATTCTTCTTTCATTTACCCGCTATTCATTGCACACATATTTGGAGCCTTGTGCTTCCTTTTAACTGTTGATGTGGGTGTGTGGGTGTGTAAGCAGGCTTGGCCATCAGAGATAACTCTCTCTGTACTTCAACTACAGGGCAAAGTGAAACCAGTTTTCAAAAGTGCTGCGCATGGACGTTTGGCGGGTCTGATGTTAGCATCAGCAGATCCTCCCCAAGCCTTGTGCAAAGTGCATGAATCCACCAATAACCACGGACACTATACACACACGATAGGCATTAACTTCACGGTTCATCCAACAGTAGATGATTTTTATTCTAATGAATGTGACTTAATGTTATGTCACAGTATGACTTACTGTTAATTTCACACAGTGAATAGGAAGTCCGGTGTGACACAGCACTCTAGTGCAGCGTAGGAGGCAGTAACATTAGCCAAATACACAGGGTAAAGTCAGGGTAAAATGTGCTGGGCAATGCTGCAATTGACACCTCCACCTCTGCTTCATCTCCTCAGTGCCACTTCAAACCAGCTCCTCACATCAGGCTGTGTTAGATCCTACTGACCCACAACCTCAGGGGTGGGCCTGCTCCCAGACAGAGCAGAAACATGCAGAACAAAACCAGAGTCAATAGCCAACTTCACTAAGCCACTGCTATAGTTGCAAGTGTGTACATCTGGTAATGTTAGCTTCCTTTAATTTTGACATATAAATATTTGACCTACTGGCAAATTATTAGCTCAAAATTGATTGATTAAACTTAAAATTTCAGGTAATTCATTTCCTGAAATATTTTCAGTTCATTCAACTTGCTTGGGTTTACAGTGTATGAAACCACACAAATCTAGGCAGTTGATGCCTTTGCACAGTCATAGTGTATCTGTCAAGAGTATGATAGCCCGGAGTACTTGGCCCTGGCCCCATTCAGTTAGCATGAGCAGCTGGCTCCCTATTTGGTCTATGATGCACCAAATTCTCATTCTTTTTCCTATGACCTCAAACAACAGGGCTGTGTTCAGAAACACTCCGGACCATCTATGTGTGTGTGTGTGTGTGTGTGTGTGTGTGTGTGGGTGTGTGTGTGTGCGCATGCATGTGTGGTTGTTTGCTTGTTTGCGTGTGTGTGTGTATCCATGCATGTCTTCCTGATAATTAAATCCTGAGAGATATTACCTAACTGGAACAATGGATAAAATAATTAAACTCCCCGCCTATCAAACTCCTGAGTATATATCCACATCATCTACTGCATCCTTATAATCTATGAAACACATTCATGCCAGACTGAATATCAACAAACTATACAAAATGCAAAACGCTGGCCATTAAAAGGCAATGCACTTCAAACAGCATTAAAAACGCATGCAAAAAGACCCAAACAAGCACACTAATGCAAACACAAAATGGAGAGACTCTGTTTAAGGCTTACCCTAGAAACTAGAACCTAGAAATCTACAACTGACCAAGTTAGGAGCAATAAATGAACATGAAGGTCAGACAGGGTTTTACCCTCATATACTTGATATGATAATAACAACATGAGCTGTTGCACTAATAGTTGTAGTGGGGCTACTTGTAGGGAGTAGTAATAGCAATAATATTGTGTGGTGATATATTCCATCTAGACCATTGCAAATGTTTGTTCTAACACTTAATGCCTTACAGTGTTTTGGCTCACACGTCTCTCTGACATACATTCTCAGCTTCACGGTATGTCTTGTATTTAGCTGGTTTGTTTACATTGACTGGTCTTCTGTAATGCTCTAAGTACAGTAGTGTCTGTCTCTGAGGGCAAACAACAGTGACCTTAGCTTGAATCCAATAGTACTTAGTACTTAATAGTGGTTTATATATTCTCCCTAAATTACGATTATAGCCTTGTGGCCCTGTAGTGATTGCAGCCTTGTGCAGCGGCACACTTCAAGCCTTGGTTCATTCATCACACTACGCTTAATAAGCATGGACCAACATTAGAACTAGACACAAGTCAGATATTGGTAAAGTGGCTGGGAAACTTCAGACTCAAAATAATGATCTGCTGAATAGCTGGTGAATTTGACCTGACCATTGACAGAGGCTGGTAAGTAGCCTATGGTTACTCGAAATTTGTCTGACATTGGCTGATAAATATGGTCACTTTAAATTTGTTTGACAGTGGCTGGTAAATATGATCAGGTCAAGTCTAGGGAAGCAGGAATGGATACTATACAGTATGTATGTTCATCCAAGCACCACATGAGCATCTTGAGTGCCATGCGTGTTAGAGTAGAAGCAAAGCATGATTTCCTCACCCCCACCTTGTCCTTCTTGTCTTGTCGGGCATAAGGGAAACAAGGGATGACTGCTGTGACTCGAGAGGCGGAGGCAATCTTACACGCATTGATCATGATGAGCAACTCCATCAGATTGTCGTTAATTTCACCACAGCCGCTCTGCACAATGTACACGTCCTCGCCACGGACACTCTCGCCAATCTCCACGCTGAGCACAGTGAATAGATACACTTGAGCATATACAAACACACGCAAACACACACACACACACACACTCACAAGTACAGAATGCAACTCTGAAATCCCTCTGAAATGTCTCTGAAATATACACTCATACATAATACATCATACATCAAAACATAATTAATACAGATTCACACACTGAGGTTCAGTTCACTTGAAGGGCCATGCATAGCCTAAATGTTAAACGTGTTGGGTTACACAGCTGTAACCACACTCACAGAGAGAGAGAGAGAGAAAGAGAGAGAAAGAGAGAGAGAGAGAGAGAGGGAGAGAGAGAGAGCTTTCATGGTACGACGCTATTAATAGATCTTTCAGATATGTCTAGCCCATGCTTCTCACAACTAAGATACACAATCTAAACACAAAATGGTTGCTTTCAGTCGGCTACATGAAAAAATTGATGACCTGCGCATCAATTTGACGTTGTTAGCATTATAGTTTCGCTTTCACAAATTACAAATACTCTACGACCTGCTGCAGCCAATAACGTTATTTCGATGCAGGCACCCAAACTCCCAGAGTAAAGTAGCCAAAGACTGAACAATTCTGAATCTATATTTACCAAGAAGGTTTTGATGGTTGTCTAAGCTAGTGCTTAGTGCTGGTGCTCTTTGTAACACAGTGATCTACGGTTAATTAGGCTATAAGTGTATCAAAACATTGGGAACTGGTTTATCATTGCAGAAAATGGAGGTGGGGTGGGGGGGGACTACAGTAGACTACACTGCCCCTTGCCCCTAATGCTGTGATAACATAGGTTGCTTCACAAACTAATCGTGACTGACTTGAGACACCAAATTTAGGATAAACATTTAAGGAGCTACCCAGCAGGTATCTCGTCAAATTGACTGTTCAATGTTTCATTCCCTTCATGCATGTATTTTCTCATTGCGAAGCTAATGCATCACACTAGCCAGCTAACTGGCTATCTTTCAAAACTGACAGAATGCTACTCACCATGTCTCCTGGTTGCTGAATTTTTTAGTGACAACTTTTCCCAGTTCTTGTCCTAAACGATCGGCGATTTTCTGCGACAGGTCTGGATGAGAACTGCCACTGAATATTTTTATGTTTGGCATTCTTGGTTTTTCCAGGATGGAGGAGGACGACGACAGGGTGAGTAACGTTGCTGGTTCCACCAACCTGATTTGTCACTACACAGGCGTGCTACATAAACTATGAATACTTAACCTCTGTACATGAAGTCATAGGGCTGTATTCTAGGTTATTACCTTGCTGTGTGATCAAAAAGTAAAATGACGTTAGTCCTTAGCGAGTTTACCTGGCCGTCAGTTGTTCAAGTCCCTGACAGTTCAGTCCCTTGCTTGTTGTTGCTTAGTTCTTCTTCAAAACATCATACGAAGTGATGCGTCAAGGCACCTCCCCCTTTTTTTGTTCGACGTCACGCCCCTTGATACCTTGGAGAGGCATGCGCAAAATTTTGTTGACAAGAGGATGATGAGGCTACGGTCACATAAATGCCGCGGTTTACTTTTCCCCAAAAATAATGAATTTCTTTCTCCTTTATCCTCAGTAGTCCATACCATTAAATATATTCTAACGTCGAAAAATTGATAAATGATAATTGATGACAACAGCTAATAAGAATGTAGCTTATTTTCATTACTTTGTTTTCATCTTTTTTGAACGAATGATTCCTTTTTCCTTAAAATGCCTGTTAGTCTACCAATCATTTTTCGTCATCTGTGTGTATTCTTTTCGTGTCTTGGTCCCACATGCAACCAGCAGAGGTCTCTGTTGCCCAGAGATTGAATACAAATCACAATCTTGCCACAAGTCAGCTATTGCTGCAATGTCACAGCAAATATCGATAACCAGCTCTTTAAGAATGATGTTTTCCTCTATGCCATGTCCATATATCCATACTCAAATATAGCATACTTACATGTAAAGGAAAACAAATCTAAATAAATGTTTAAGTAGGCTAATCTCTCTCTCTCTCTCTCTCTCTCTCAACTCTTACACTCAACACTTATACTATTCATTATAATATTTAATTTATTTTTGGGGAGCAAAGACACAATATTTTTTACTCTCTTTATACTAGTATAATGAGATGTAATAAACACCATTTTGAATCTTGAATCAAACCATATACCCTTCCAACATAAATACACACATTAGGCTACACATAGGCTCTAGAGTAGGCCTACTCAACTGTGAAATATCAAAATGCAGTTTTGTGTGTAGAAAGTTTGCTGAAAGACAGGATATCTCTATAAACAGTGATCAAAAGCTCTTTTTATTGTATATTTATCCCATAAACATGATTACAAAACTTATCAAGTTACCAATATTACAGTTTTCACCATACAGGCTTGATCACAAATATGGAAACTTTTGTACCAGTTACAACAAAAAAGTAATACTAGAATAATTTACATGAAAATCTATAAAACAGCAATGAAATCACAAATTGTCAATATTTTTTCTGACTATTTCCAACAATATTTTTTACACTATAGCACAACACTCTAACAACAAAATTGGTCCAGTTACAAAATTTTCAACAATGTTTCACAGCTTCATCTTATAGGTCATAATTCCCCACTCCCTCAACTCTGTCTTTTTGTAATGGTTTTGGTTTTTGAAACCATAATCTTGGCATTTAATATCCTTTTCGCAACATGAAAAGGCAGGACGCTTAGCCACAGCAAGAGACTTCACAGCACTTTCTAAGAAAAATATACACTTAGAAAATATGTTACAAATTGGCACACGGAAAAATATACAAGTCTTTTAATGTCAAGAGTTCATTGAGAATCATTGTGGCAACAACTCAAGACAATGTAAATAAAGCTCCGTATTCTTTTACTTCAAACAAAAGGCAAGGAGTCTCTCCTCATCAATGTTTTAAAATTATGGCAGTACACCAAACATAACAGTATATCATACATTCATAATTATGGGCACAATAAGAATTCAGATTTTCTCCACAGATTTTTTTCTTTTTCTAATCATATGCAATTTTTTAAATGTTCCAGTTTGTGTCTATACTGCCAGCACCATTCAGGGCAGTTTGACACTGGCACCTTTTGACGAAGCTTGTAGTCAAAGTGAAAAACTGAATTCAAACTGACACATGGGAGAAAGAAAGACGGTACATTCAAAAATGCAGTTACACTTAGAAAATGAACAGATTAACTGGAAAACAGGTCCTTTTTGGACTTGTCCAGATAGCAGACTGTCTGATAAAAGCTAAAAACATGCATTAAAGACCACAGGAAACAAATATAGAAGAAAAAAAAAATTATGTATGCAAGTTATGCCTGAAAAATTGGCACATAATTCACCCTACATTAAGATTAATGCATCACCGAACATGTGAAAAGGCTGTTCTCGCCACAACAGATTCTCTTCCAACAAACCCTGATATGTATATTTGTTCCTTTAAAAGAAAAAAAAACTTTTTTATGAAGAAAAATTATTTATCATTAATGTATGGTTTACAGTAATTTCTCCAATATAAGCCACACTGTGTCTGGTCAGTATTTTATGTAAACTAAAAAAACAAACGGTGTACTGACCACATCCGTGTATTAACCTCACCCATGTCTTATCCGTAGTTTACCAAACATCACTTATTAAATATGAATCATATCATCATTTCATAAGTAGAATGATGAAAAGAAATGCATTCCAATGTATACCCCCCCCCCATGTTTTAACCTCATAGATGATGAAATTTAGCAAAGTCAGTGTAGTAACCTCAGGAAATGTTTACACCATTCCACAGATTTGAAATTATGACAGAAAAGAAGTCTCCCTAGAAGTTTCTAACCCTGTCCCATTTCAAAACCTCACGGTCCTATACATGAAATGCAAAATGATTTTCCAGATTCCTATTCATACAACATATTCATGATAGTGACCCAATCGACTCTATTTGTTTTCCTCAAATGGTGACTGCTCTAGGCTGTTGGCACCATAGAGACGGATTCTATATCAAAACATGCACTCTCAGATTTTCTCTGCGCATCCAAACAAACCACCAAATAAACAAAAAAGACCTAAGCAAATGTATGGAGATAAAAATGTCTTAAGTGAGTTGTTCACTGTTTGGCACGATATTTGAAACAATATTTTCATAGTCAGTAACTGGTAAATAGTGCATACGTTTCTATACAACAGCAATAAATCATTCTTTATAGAAATAAATAATAAACAAATAAACAAGTTCACACACACACACGCACACACACACATCCATACACACACACACACACACACACACATACACATTTACAAACACAGGACACATTCTCTACGCTAGAACTTGCCAGATCTGCTCATAAAACATCACCAGTCGACCCTGTTTACTGGAGTGGGGAAAGGAGATCAATAATGCCACGGTAGAAACTATACAAACACCAGCATCAACAGGCTGATTTTAGTCAACAAACCAGCAAGTCTCCTGAAGAGACAGCTTACTCCCTGCAGAAACCTGAACAGGTTTACTGTTGGCACGATAAAGAGGGAATTCTTGGGGATATATCACGTAGCACAGGAAACCTCTCAAGAGGTCCTGACTTTTGAACAACCGAAGGCAACCACTTGCTGATTTGGCAAACAGATGGTTTTTTTTTTTTTTTTTTAAGCATTGATGTAGATGTCCACTGAAAGAACAGACACAGACTGAGAGCTGTAACAAAAAAAACAACAAAAATATTAACCAACACAGAAATATACTGCATACCATACCAAGGCATTTTCTGTTCATAACAACATGTTAAAAAAACATCATGAAATCATAATGTATCTTTAAAATTAAAATAATAATTTTATCAAAAGACATAAGCAGCAATGTCCTGGCAAAATGCAGCCATGTGGTAGTTCAGTTCCAGGATAAGTGAGCAGGAGTCTGTAGCTTTTGTGACAAACATGTTCAAATCATGCAGGTTAGCCCAGCTTGCCAGTAGCCTAGGTCTGGGTTGTGGCAGGGTGGGGTCGGTGGGGTTAGATTAACATCATGCAATTTCCCGTGGGATGCTGGAGTGCTTTTTTTTAAAAAAAGAAAAAGGTTCAGAAGGGTGATGTGTACAATAGAAGGGTGGGGGAGGGAGTGGGAGGGCAGGGGCATTTAACAGAATCCTGTGACTGAGCGTTACCTCTGTTTCTCAAGTGTCGCGGTCAGTGCTGAAACTTTAGTGTTCCCTTTGCCTAGAGCCAGCTCCTCGCGTGCAAATTTGGCACTGCTCTTGTGGCGGTACATCTTTTTGTGGGCTGGGCGGTGCGGGACAGGGAAGCAGTCCAGACTGAGCGCAGGAAAGAAGTCAGCAGGAATGAGTTTGGGTGGATTCTTCGCCCCACGTCCAGCCCCCTTCTTCCCACGACCCACACCGCTGACGCCTCCACCCCTCTTCTTCCCGGATTCAAACGGTCCTCCCAGAATCCTCAGTGTCTGACTCTGGAGGGATTGTTCACCTGGCAGTGGGCACGGCCCCCACAGTGGTTCCACAGACGCCCGCATAAAGCGCTGAACTTCCGCCATGCCGGACACAATGTTAGACAGGATGTTGGACGGCTCTTTGAACTCCTGTTGATCATCATCGGACAAGCTGCCGACACCGGGCCACTCCCCTGTGATGCCTAGCACGGAAGCTGAGGGTGAACTGGTGCCACTCTGGGACCCCACCATTTCTTTGTCTGCCTTCCCCTCCAGAATGGCTTTGACCTTTCGAGGCGATTTAGACTCCTGTCTGCAGGACTTGCTCTGCTCGCCTTTGGCTGCCTTGGGACCCTTTGTCTTTTTGGGGCCCGACTTACCACCTTTTCGTTTATGGCCCTTTTGCCCTTTTACAACCCCTTCTTCCCCCTTGCTCTCCTCCTCATCTTCCTCATCGGGCCCAAAGGAATGGATTTGAAGCAGATGGGTGTGCCTTGACCCATTCACATCCTCCAGCTCAGATGAGCTCACAACTCCACAGTCCCAGTGCAGATCAGTGGCTCCTGCCTCGGCGGGAAAACCGGCACCTTGCCGAATCAGGTGGGGGGAAGGGCTCGGGGTTTCTGGGGGAGACATCTCAGACAGCGAAGCATGGCGGAACTTGTCTGGCGTGAAGTTGGAGATGTCGAGGAGGTCGGTCGACTCGCGCAGCGGTGTAACCTCCTCCAGGCTCTGCTGCAGCACCAGCTGGGGACTGCAGTGGGACAGGAAGTTGTCACTCATCTCGCCCTCCTCACCCTCCCCGCCCTCTCCCTCGTGCAGGCTCAACGAGCTGTAATTGCTGGAGGCGACGGAGAGCGAGCCGAGGGAGTCGAAGCTGACGAGACGCCCGACACCCCCGCCGTCACCTTGGGCTCCGCTTGGGTCGAGCCGATACTCCAGATCCAAAAGCTGCTGCTGCTGTTGCTGCTGCTCAGGTGGCAGTGACTCCTCGCTGGATCCAGCTCTGCACTCTTCGACTGAATTCACAGAATGATAACTTACTGGGGTGGGTGTCCCATCAGCGCTCAACAGGGCCTGCTTAGGAAAGCCAGAGTGCATCATGGGGGATTGACTCGGGATGGCAGGTGAGAAAGGAAGCTGATCTGTCTCCCCAGGCTGAGACGGCCATGCCGCAGGGTAGTTAGTATCTGCATGATGTGTCGCCTCGCTGGCATATCCTTGAGCTTGCGGCTTCTCTCCTGGGTAGCTGCCAAGGGCATGGGGGGATTGTGGGAGCTCTGACTCAGAAGGGGGTGAGAGAACGCAGCTTTGGGGAGGCTGAAAGGGCGTCCCAACAAGAAAGGGCTGGGATTGGGGCTGCTGCTGCTGTTGCTGCTGCTGCTGTTGTGGCAAAGAAAAATAGGATGTGCAAGCATTGTTTGATGAATCAGATGCCTCCAGTAAGGTCTGAAGGTAGCCTCCGGGAAGAGGGGCCACATTGGCAGGAGTGGCGCCCCCCTGGGAGTTCAAGGTCAAAGTGCATTTGTCTGGTGCATTACTGCTGGTGCTTGCTTCTTGAAAGTTTCTTGTGCTAGACTCACACGAGGTTCCACAGATACTGACTGCCTGGGCTAGTTGGCCCTCTGTGCCAAGGCTGGCCTGTGCATCTGCCAGCTTCTTAGCCCTTAGACGAGCCTCACTTCTGAACTTCCTCACTCGGATGGGCTTGTTATCCTTGCCTCTCTCTTCACTGTCGTGTCTCATTGCCCTTCTTCTGGGTCCCAGACCCATGGGGCTGTCAGTCATGACACTTCCTGACACGCCGTCGTCACTCACAGCCATTTTGCCGCCCAATTTCTCCGCCTCAGCTGTTTTCATCAGGGACAAAGTCACTTCCTGTCTGCTGTCTGCTGCAGTGGCCATTTTTTCCACAGCATGAATCCGCTGAATCCTTAGCCGGTTGGCAATCCTGTGTCTGCGTTTTTTCAGGCCGGAGCTGGATGACAATTTGCAGCCATTGAGGTGCTTGGCCTTGTTGTCAAGAGCCAGCTGTTCCTCCTTCTGCCAGAAGGCCTTCAGCGGGGCCAGTTTCTCATACTGGTTCAGCGAGTCCTCACTCAAACAAACAGGGCTGGCTGACGCATCCACTCTTCCCAGTTTCACAGTCATGTGCTTGACTCCTTTGAAGCGGTTGATGATGATGTACTTAATGATGACTGGTGGGTCCTTCCGGTTGGACTTTCGTCTCTTCTTGGGACACCAGTCATCGTCTTTCTCCCCCTTTGGCCCGATTTTTGGTTTGGGCTTCTTCTCTGTGCGGCTCTCCGCGTTCCGCTCACTCTCAATGGAGTCGACGTCATAGAGGTAGTCCTCGCGGAAGGCCACCTTCCTCTTGGCGCGGAGCCGGTAGCTCAGCTGGCTGGAGGAGGAGCTGGAGTTCTCCCGTGACAAGTTGCCGTGCTCCCGCCGTGCAAGCCAGGTGTCCGGGGACGAGCCAGTGCAGGAGCTGTCATCGTCGCTAAACTCGGCCGACTCCCCAGGCGAGCTACTAAAGTCAAACAGCGACTGGCTGGTAGGGCTGATGATGGGGGTCGTAGACAAGGTGTCGGCTTTGTCTGCATCCCATGATTCTGGCTTCTCGATGGGTATCTCTCGCCTGGGACAGGCTGGGAAGAATCCGAGGTGTTGTTGTGCCTCCTGTAAGGCATCTGCATCGCTGCTGCTGCGCTCTTGGACCCCATCAGAGAAGGACTCGTAGCGGATCTTGAGAGAGCAGACGTCTCCTGCGAGGGCGGTGTCCTCCTCTTGAAACATGTAGGTTTCCACATCCTCCTCACAGAACAGGTTGACGGCCAGCTCACTTCGGGAGCACAAGTCAAGCAGCTCCATGCGGCTCTCGCTGATCAGTGACTCCAGGCAGCTCCAGTCCTGTGTCTCCTCCTCCCCGAGACCCTCGTAGATGCTCTGTGTCGCCGCCACCGCTGCCGGGTCTCCTTCTGACTCACTCCCCTCTCGCAACGCCCGCTCTGCTGCTGCTGCAACCTCCTCCACAGACTCCACTGCTGCTGCCGCCGCCACTGCTGCCACATGGGCCGAACCACTGAGGAGCTGGTCAGACAGGACCTGCTGCTCCACAGGGTGCCCAGAGTCTGAGCTGAGGCACTGAATGGTTGAGGCTGGGCAAGGCTGAAACTCCTGAGTGAGGCCAAGGACAGACTCACAAGATTCAGGCTCTGCAGGGCTTTTGGTGTGAGAACTCAGACAGTCACCTCTCCCTTTACTGCCACTTCCACCACCACCAGCACCACCTCCACCACCACTACCCAGCTCCATCGTAGTGAGAGAGGGCTTATATCCACAGCTCTGGGCAGGCCAAGGTGTTACTGATGTTCCACAGCAGATGGAGGGGAGGGAAGATAAGGAGGAAGAGGAGGAGGAGGAGGAGAGAGGAGAGAGCAAAGAGAATGAGGAAAGGGAGGAGAGGGAGGAGAGAGAGGCTGGTGGGACTGCGGTCTCATCGGGGAGGTCCGGGAGGCCAGGGGAGCAAGAGGGAGACAGGAGCACAGAGCTGGGAAGGGGGACACTGACTGTGTGAGGCGTCGTTGAAGGTGAGCAAACAGCCGAGTTGCAGCCTTTCAGATTGTGGAACTGCTCTGTTGTTGTTGACTCTGGAGCTAAAGAGAGGATGAGATTGGAGGAGAGAGAGAGATGGAGTTTGTTGAAAGAAAGGGGAAGAGAGAGAAACAGCACATGACATAAAACATATGAAATATCAAAGAGGAGAAAAGACATTTTTGAAGGAAAACCTCCGGTATTGTCTGATACAAAAATGACTAATTTTAGCTAGCTGGTGACTGAAAATTGGTTGTTGACGGAACAGTAACACAGCCATTACTGCATTTCATTTTGGCAGTAATTTAGGAATTTAAATGCACACTGACAATGATAACTGCCCTGGCTGAGTTTTCACATCTGCAATGATGTTCTCGCTGAAGCTCAACAGAGACTCACTATTTCAGCATCCTGGATTCTCAATTTGTCTCCACATTTGTCTCCAGTTTGATTCTTTCTCTTTTTCGCTTAGTTCACAACCACTAATTACTCTTATTTTTTCTATTATTTTTTCTCTGCATGAGCAACAACATAAAGACTGAAATTAGTATATGTCACAACTAATTTGGTGCGTGTGCAAATGGTTGCTCTATTATCTGAGAAATAGCTGTTATTCAGCATTCATATCAATTTACCAGTGTTTAATATCTTGATAATATCACAGGCAACATTTCACCTACAGTGCTTAAAACATTTTTCATGAGAAATAACATGCATAAACATGTAATTTTTTTCACAGCAATGCAATGGAGCCTGCTGCATCTTCAGGTCTAATCTGCACAAAGTAAAGCACCTGTGTATCTTAATTCACCTCTTTGTTGAAGGGTGGTCTTGGATTTCTGAAGAACATCCATCAATCACAAATAGTTCTTTTTCTATCAGGCATCTCTGCCCTGTGTCCAACCTACCAAATTACAAAGGTATATGTTAGCTGTTAAATTGTGTATGTATTCACATACACATATATCATCATGTGTGATGCTAGTTGACCATACTTTAAACTGTGGGAATTAGTAATATATAAATTGTAAAAATACAACATTCTAAAACATTTGCCTTTAAACTGAGGAACTGCCAATGGACTGAATTAATAGAATGTTCCAAAACTGGTAAAGCCCACAGTCGCTGGTCCAAGAAAAAAAACATGCTTTCATAATTTTACCTATTGTTTACCTATTATTCTTGTTTTAACAAAGCAGGAACCAATAGCCTTCAGGTCAAAACATTAACATCTCAGAAAACCCCAGTAAAATGAAGGCCATATTCATGTCACGCTGTGTAGCACCAAACACAAAACAAGAGGAAAAATCAGAACAGATTACTAATGAGAGGCCACATGGGAAATGAACACTTCAGTCAATAATGCATATCTTTCAATAAAACATGGATTACAATTTTTGGTTATTCTATGTTTTTATCTGTTTTCTGCTCTCCTGTAGAGCCCTCTCATAGCAGAGATTTTACAGATTGTGTCAAGCTACTGTATATTTTTTTAATGGTTCTGATTAAACCTCATAATTTCTGATTCTGTCTTAAACGATCCTTGTATCATTTCTGCTTGTTTGCTTTAACTTGTTTTTGTTTTACCCTGTACTTTGTTGTATTTGTGTCCAGCCAATTATGACTTGCCCAAGTATGTCATTTCTCATCGCTGTAAAATCACCACACACACAAAATGTGACGCATGTCCTACCCACTCATCCCCCTCCCCACACATACTCACACAAGCCACTTCTGCAAGCCACTGTACACAGTCCCCATAACATCATAAAATATTAGAGCATTGCAGCATAGATCCACTGCAGTGAACCTATGTTCAGATTTCTAATAGCCCATATTCTGTAACATTCTCCCCTTTTTGTCCCATTCTGTTCAAGTCTTACAGATATGAACTCTTCATTACATCATGCTCTTTTGCTCTCGCCACGCTCTCTACTTTATGTTGTCCCAAACCTAGCTGCTGCTCGAAACCGACTGTGGCCCTGATGTGGCCTAGACTTGGCCCAAATCTGTTCCTCAGGTCTATGTTAAACTGAGGCAACATGCCTAATGTAAAATAAATGAGAGATTTTTCAAGAGAAACAAAGTGAAGTAAATCTTGAGTTCTCACTCCTGCCCACACCTTAGTGACAGAGCTGAGATGGAAAAAATAATGAGCCACAGATGTGTGGGAATTAAAATGTACCTATTTTAAATCAGGTCTCTCCCAGTAAATATCTGAATCCATTAAAACACTAAAATATTCTACATGAACAGATGAACATTTCTCATAGCTTTATGCAGAGGAATACCACTGCTAGAGAACACTGGCTTCTATTTCTATTTCTGTGCATAAATACTCAGAAAAGCAATCATGTACCGGAGGTAACTGAACATATTGTACATTTTGTGTCAATACTGATGTAGGCTACTAATTGTGCTAGCTGTGTGTGTGGAAAGCTAGTAAAAAAAACTCCCTCCCAAAGCCTGAGACATGCTAGTCAGTTGACTGTGAGCCTGGGCTTTTCTGTCAACTGACTTGCAAGCTCAACTCCCAATCCTGTGTTGAAGAATGTATGAAGATTAACATTCAAGCTGCATTGTAGAAGATATCATAAATGCTAACAGTGACACATTACAACAATTATTTCTTCAGCAATCATTACAATACCATGTTTTTCTCTACAAAAAGGGGGGTTTTCATGTTATCTGACCAGGGACAGAAACCAAAAGTTGGGATATCTGGTCACCCTATGATAAAAAAACAACTGATATTAACTAACACATTAATATCTCATATGCATCACTCAGCCAGTTCTCCCTTTCATATCCTAGGATTTTCAGGTATGGATCAAGACTTGTTTTGTGTTCACAAATTACAACTTACAATACGCAGAGATCTGTGGCGTGTGAAAGGGTGAATCAGCAATGTTAAACAACTCTGATCAGGTCCTGAGTAGACTAGTACACTAGCAGGGAGAAACACAAGAGTCTACTTCCAAAACAGTGTCTAGGTAACTATGCTCTGTCTTATTAAGTTTATTAGCATGTTATTATCGGAAGATGTTTTGAAGTTGTTATTCCAGTGAGGCATAAATGTCTCTGCTCTCACTTGGAAACAAACTTAACAAATGTGAGTCTGAGTAGACATTTAAAAAATAATGATGAATCCCAATGAATAAAATCATCTCATTTTCAACAGGTATAGTTATCTACAGTGTACATCACAAATCACCAAGCAGCAACTAATTCTAGGTATCTGAAAATGGATCTGGATTTGATCTTGCACTGAATGAGGGCCAGATCTGTTCTGAAACACTATGCATGTGCAATCTGTTATCTACAGAATCCAGTGGGCTGTCTGCACTTGATCCTATTCTATGCTACAGTACTCCATGATCCCATTTCATGGTGAAAACAGTTCCTCATCAGTCTCTTCACTGGCTACACTGTGGTGTCTTTTATCTTATCCAACCCCTGAGTTGAGTTAAGATTTCATAGCCACATACAGTAAATTCAAAAATACTCTCTCTCTCTCTCTCCTAACAAACTAACAACAATAACCATATTGATTGGATCACAAACATCCAAAACTGATATGCCCCAGTAAGCTTCATAATTTATTTGCTCACAGGTTCCTGTTCATATAATATGTCTGCGTGATTAGGATAAGCCAGGGTAAATAACAATTCTGCTGACTGCTCATTGGATGACAGTGGAATGACTAGTCATGCGCATCCCGGTTTATGCCACCATGGAGATGCCTGGCAATTGCCTTTTTCCCCTGGTGTACACACACACACACACACACACACACACAACACACACACACACACACTGTAGTAGTGTAGAAGTCTAGGCCATACACTCACTATGAAGGGGTGTTTGTCCTGTTACAGAAACAGCTGAAATATTTGGGGCACTTTATCAGATGGTGTTTATCTGCAGAAATAGGACAACCGTTACAGTAATTTTAATAGTATTTTGTGCAATTAAATAACTGCAGAGACATTAAGGTAAACAGAAAAATATGTAGCTATCAAGAGACTGTAGGAAAATCATCAGACCTGTAGTGGAATCAATAAATGTACACCAATTAATTCAGCCATATAGAGTTTTGGTCATTATCTAGTGAGCCTCCCACCTAAAGGCAGACAAAACAATCCAAACAAAACATATTGGACATTGAAAAACCTGTTTTACAATTTGTCTGGCAAGGTCATGTTGTGAAAGGTTTCCTTCCATTTTCTGACCCAGATGACTGGAGCTTTCTCCTCAACACAATTCCTTTACTGATACCCTGGCAGTGCTAGTCTGGCAGAGTGGTATAATCTGTTAAATTGTCAACCCAGTTTCAAGTCTTCTGTTTGGAAATGACAGTATAGTGTTAACAGCAGCACTCTGGCTGCCATGGCCACCAGCAGCCTTGATTGTATCGTTGCATTTCCAGGATTCATATGTTTTGTTTACACCGACCTGAATGTCCCCTCTCTGTCAGCTGTATCCTAAGACAACAAGACAACAGCAAAACCACAGGTTGTCAATATCTGAAACAGAAACTAGTTGAACTGACAGTAGGGTGTCTCACTTTATGGCAATATCAGGAAATTGCCGGCCTTTATTTTTCCAAAATTTTTCATTAGCTATTTCCAAGGTAAAGGTCCTAGCCTTGTGCAGATTCTGCATGCATGGGCCTCTGAAGTGTCACATGAAAAAACTAGAAGTGACATGGCTGAACTTCAGACAGATGGGGAAAAGGAGAACATGTGGCCTTGCATCCCCTCAAGGCTAAGGCTTAACATACCTCATGAGTTCATACCTAGGATAAGATCCTTACCAAAAATCATGCCATAATTACATAATGGTAAGGAAACCATTATATCAGCCAGCTCCTCATTAACCTTAAATGAGTGCCACACAGTTATGTTGTCAAACAGAGAGACAAATCATAAGACCAAATGTGATTCTGAGTAAACACATCTTCACTATATTCAGTATGTCATAATACACAAAAAATGTGCATAAAATGCCGGTGAATATTTTGAAAAACTGTTTTAGGTTTTGGATTATTTAATGAAAAATAATGATATACACAAATCGACTGAAGCAACTGGAGAAACAAATTTCCCATCAAAATGTATATACACTTGTTGGTTCACACGTAAACACACGAACCTACACATACCTGTCCATCACAACCACACATGATCCTTCCAACAAGCTACATTCTGATTCTGCTATAAAGACTGGTCTGTGAAACACAGAAATACTTCATGATGACAGACTGTTATGTGTTCTCTGTGGGGATGTTATTTTGGCAGCGGTTTTACTTTATCAACAACGTTACTACGCTTGAGCTTTACCCACTTAAAGTCACAGCACGTACAAATGCCGGTCATGCAAATGATCCTTCAATGCCTGATTGAATGATGAATAAACGTGAAGGTCATTTTCAACAGACAGACTAACTAACACAAAAGTATGGCGCAACAGACCAACAGCTATTTACATCTGTTGGAAATAGGGGGGTCTAGGAATCAGCGGCCTGGCAGAACACTGGCCAGTTTACCACATGTATGGATAATAATAATAATAATAATAATAATGATAATAATAATAATACATTCTTTTTCAAATGTAACCTGAAATTTAGAAGAAAATCCGCCACTAAGACAGCCGATAGACTAGCAGGCGTGTTCAAACCACCACCAAGTGCCGCATGTCATGATATCAGACCTGAATATAGGCTATGGCCAATTTTACTTCTTCAAGCTGCCAACATGATATACCAGTAAAACTATACCGATATACTGCAGCACGTATCGTAGCTAACATCTTACACTATATGCTATGGTGTGCAGAGGAGCACATTCTGACGTTTTATTTTCACGGGAAAGCAATGGTACGTGTGTGTGTGTGTGTATGTGTGTGTGTGTGTGTGTGTGTGTGTGTGGGGGGGGGGGGGGGGGGGGGGGGGACGGAGACAGAGAGACAGAGAGAGAGCGAGAGAGAGAGAGAGAGAGAGGACGGGTACTGGGGGGGCAGGGCATTATTATTGCTTGCACAGAGCAAAACCAGCCAAATCAATGGCAGGCCTTTCGCGTTTGCATTCATTTAGAAAGCAGTTCTCATTCTAAGAGATTATATGACAAACAATTAACATAGGCTATAGCTTATAAGGTTACGCATTGAACTCAGTCTCACAGGAGTAGTAGCACGTAGCCTGTTCGCCTTTCCCTCGCTGTTGCATGCTTGCACCGAGCATCTTGAGGCTGATCCGCACTGTAGTCTTTCCACCCTAGACACCAGGGCCGCCCTAACCCCGTCAATAATACGTTTCATGCCATTTAGGAATAAGATTATTAGCCAATGCATATAATTCCCACGCTGCGTTTTTGCAGCAAGCTCACCTTGTTTTTAACCCACGAGCCAGGACTCTTCTGTAGCAGCAGGTGGACGCGCCTCTCGCGCTGTAGATCGCCTACCACTCCATTTTTATTTCCCGGTGCTGTTCGGTTCCTAGGAAACAATCAAAGCTCTGCCCTGTCCCGATTGCTTTCTCATCCTTGTGGTTCTCATGAGCGCAGCGGCTGCTGTCATACAGTCAACAACTGCGTGGGCTACTCAAGCTGCTTTAGTTTTTTTCCTGTAGATGTTTTTCTACCCACAGCTACACCCCGTCCCTGGTAACGACGACGCACTCATGCGCTGCTACCCCCCCTTTTGAGACCTGCCATAAAGAGCGCGCCCACACATAGTTCGCGGGATCGCGCTTAGCGTGCCCGGCTAAACAGGTGCAGCGCTCTCGGGAGTAGCTAGACTGGAGAGAGTCTGCTTCAGACTACTAAACAATTCTTCTGAAGTCGCAAACTTTGCATGTGGACGCAGGAGTTGTTCCTAGTGGGCCTTAACCCGATCCGAGATAAAAAAAAAAAAAAAGCCTGGTGAAAAAAGACAGACCATCCATATTGCATCCGGTCTCAAAGCTTTTCAAGACACATAGGCTACATTTATTTACATCCCTTTTTAAATAGCAAAATACACACAAACTCCCATTGCCGGGGGAAAACATTGCCACTTCACCCCACACTGGCCCATATCCCCCAAATACATTAAAATGCTGGTCAACAATCTTGTTCAGCACATCCTGCCACTGTATAGCCCCTGGGGTGTTCCTAATTCAACACACCTTTCCCGTTTTAGAGCTCCTGGTTGTGTGTATGTATCGACTAGTAATAATGCGTTGTGCTTGCAGACTCTTCACATTCCTTGTAGTAAGTCACTGAGCACCTGCACCCTACTGTCCTGTGTGAGCTAAGGTGACCAGACCTCAGAGACGAAAATCGGTGACATTTCCCTGAATTTTCCAGAAAAACCGGGGACATTGCTATTTTAACAGTCAATATCATTAAAATACGTCATGTGTTAGCTTCAAAAATCAGGGACAAAGTGGGTTTTCTTATGGGTTTTCCACCAAAAAGACTATTCCCGAAAATCGGAGACATTTAACCATCCTACTGTTAACCACAACAATGCACAGTTGCCTGAAAGACAACATGGAGTATACCTTACACTTTCTCTAATGCTAGGTTCAATGACATCAGATGTCTGTGTCCGTACACTGCAGCTTTTAGCAGTCTGACTGGGCTTGAACATATTGTGTCATGACACTTCTGATGAAGACAAGAGCAGCTATCAGTACAACTTCCCTGCACATAGATGTCAAGTTCCAGTCAGTCAGCTAGATCTGCACACAATTTGGGTGTCATAGTTTATGAAAAGATTGTCTTGTTGCAGTCACCAAATGTTGCATGACGCATAGTGTGTGTGTGTGTGTGTGTGTGTGTGTGTGTGTGTGTGGTGTGGTGCTGGGGGGGGGGGGCTATAAACAGGCAGCATGTGAAATAGTGAAAAAAGGAAGAAAAAAAAACTAGGACAAAATACACTATAGCACAAACAGATACAAACAGTGATGGCAGATGAATTACTGGGAAAAAAGCAATGACATTGTTGATGCTCACTGTAAGGATTTTAACGTGCACAGTGTTGGGGAAGTTGCTTCGAAAATGTAATTTGTTACAATTACAAGCTATCCCATCTAAAATGTAACAGTAGTGTAACTATTTCAATTACTTTAACAAAGTAATCTTACTAATAACATTTGATTACTTTTTGATTACTTGCCTAAATTCTGAGTGAATGTTCCCAACCATCAACCATCAACTTTTGAAACCTGGCTGTGTTAACCTTACTCAACACTGTAACTCAACACTGACTACAGTCAAAATCCATTTTAAATCCCTCGACACAGCATATGTAAGACTTCAGCCTCTTTACTGTGAGATCATGCTGAGGTAACACCAAAATCTGATCCTGTTTTTTTCCTGGATCATAACATAAATCTTTGGACAACTACGTCTGCTAAATCACACATTTGACATTCAACAGCACTTGATAAACATCACTGAATAAGCAGCTATCTATTCATGTGGGATTGTGCATGTGTGCACCTGCTCACTACAGCTAATTGTGTCAATTCAAACATGACAGCACAACCAGACACATAGATAAATGATGCAATTTCTGTTTTTGTTGTTCTAGCATGTTGACATTGATTTTAGGGCAACATTTATTTTGGAGACCTTGCAGGTTCAGTAACCAACGTGGTTATACTGAACCAGTTTGACTTCATAAATGGTTATGACAATATTGCTAAAGAAGTTGCGATAGCCTAATATTATCACCAATTGTATCCCTGAATGGTGACACTCATGTTACTTTTAACATGGTGAACAGAAATATGAACTTTTTTCTTTTTCATCAGACGAAGATTAACTCATTACATAGGACAGCCTGGTGGGGGAGTCGTCTTCAAGTGGTTCAAGCTGCAAACTGAGGGTCAATTACAAAGTAACTAGAGCAAGTGACTTCGATATATTGCCCTCTGGTGGCGAGAGGTTAGAAGTTCATTCAGTGATGTCTTGCCTGGGACCGTGTGGTCAAAACAACACACACATACACACAGTCAGAGAGATCATTCAGGGAAAGATGGCGACTCGAGTCCTCCAAAGTATGGGAAACGGCCTAAACCAGGCTAGAAAGGGTGTCCGAGGAAACCAGCAAGTTTCTATCACAATAAGGTGAAACATTAATTGTAGAGAGATGATTCAGCAGATTCAGTAGAAGTTATTAATGCACTTGTACAAAGTGCCCGTAGTTACTCGCTAACTTGCACGGCTAGCTACCTGTGATTTAGGTGCAAGTAGGCTACAGTTCGTACACTACAAGGGACTTAACATTTGGGCTCTCTTGGGTGAGAAAGCTAATCAGCTAGCCATTTGATTCACAGGTTATCAAATCTGAAAAACGCAACAAAGCAGGAACTTTTATTCTCCCTTTCGGTACGCATGCTTCTGTATTTCTTTTGAAGGTCGATGTAGGAGTTTTCCGAACAGGACAATGCGTTTCGCACTACAGATAGACAAGTCCGAGCTCATTGACGGTGGCCCGTACAGCTGGAAAGCGTTGGTAATCTTAGGCTAACATGATATCGCCACTGAATTGTCGTTCAAGGTCATTAGATTTAACATGTGACTACGGAGTTCTTGCTTTCGTAGAGTCTATTCTCCAGTTACAGTTACCACTTGGATTGTAATTTCTAAAATAAACTCATGTCATCAAACGAGCGTGCGGTAGCGTTATAACTTTTGTAATGACTTCTGTTAAAGCTCGCCCTTGAATAACACAAACATTTCAGCTGTTTTGAGCATAATGCTGTCAACTTAGCCTGATGCATTTCAGTAAGATTGTACTTCAAAACAATGAGCTGTTTCTTTTGTCAATACTTGAATGCCTCCTAGATTCAAGAAGAGAAGTGAAGTGTTTTCAAGTAAAACCTGACTTTTATGTCGTTGTTATCTATTACATATGTAAGTTTGACTAATGTATTCATGCAACAGGTGTATCCAAGTTGATGCACTGCTTAGAAGTAGTTCTACAACAACTGTGTTGAGTAGCCTAAATACCTCTGACCTTTATGGTGTCGGTAAAAATAACTAGCGCATGTTAAGTAAAATACTTCTTTCTCCTGTCTTCCTCCAGATCTCTCTCTGCAACACCAAGCAAAAACCGCGAAGACAGCTGGTTCAAATCTCTCTTTGTGCGAAAGGTGGACCCAAGAAAGGATGCACATTCGCATCTGCTAGCCAAGAAAGAAGATCACAACCTCTACAAAATCCAGTGTAGGCTCATAACAGAATTTCACAATTTTATGTTGCAGAGAGTGTTAACTTGAAATTGGCCAAATAGCCTGTTTAATAAGGGCGGTGGATTTAAAAGTATAGGCCTAAATCTTACTCCTTCTACAAGTGAGGTTTGGGATTATGACTGGGATTATTTCAAACAAGTGTTTCTTTTGTAGTTCACAATGTCAAACCAGAGTGTCTTGATGCCTACAACAAGCTATGGTAAGATCATCTTATACACTGATGAATATGGTACACTTACATAGTAAATGCACTAAAAATGGCATGTTTTCATGTATTTTGTTATTAGTATTAAATAGTATTTTGGAAACATTTGTCTTTTAATAATTAAGAAAGTTTTCCTAAATAGATTGTAGAATGTTTTTACCTGTAGTTTTTACAGTGTGTTTGCGATGGTATTTGAATTGTTTGTGTCTGCTAATTCCTGACTCTTTCTTTCTCACTCTTTCTACAGTGAGGAAGTCCTTCCCTGTATCCACACGGATCCACAGTATACATGCGAGCTGGTGGGAACCTGGAACACGTGGTATGGGGAGCAGGACCAGGCAGGTAGGAGCACAATACGCTGTAGCACTGCCTTTACATTATTCATGGTACACTGAAGCACCAGCACATACCAGTAGGTTGTCCTGATGGCCCACAGTGCTCAAAGGTGTAGGGAGATGGAGAGGGAGACAGGTTTAACAAGCAGTAGGGACTCATTAGCTTGCTAACATGTTCACGTTAGATAGTTCCTTCATTTCAGAAGAGTTTTGGGGGTACAATGACAGGTTTCTTTGCACACTGAAATTTGATTGCTGGTGCGTGTACTATCATGCGTTGGTCCTTTTTTGACACAAGGAATGTGAGTGATGAAATACAATCTGGCAACACACAACATAAACCCAATCAATGAGAGGTGCTAATGCAGCATTGTAGTCTACTCCTATGAGCCCTCAAAGCACTTTACAATGTTCACATGCTCACATTCACCCATTCACACACCAGTAGCAGAGGTTGACATGCAATGCGCCAACCTGCTCACCGGGAGCAAACTAGGGTTCAGTATCTAGCTAACTGTCCTTGCTTTAGGCTGATGGCATTTTATAGTAAGTAAGTTGAATTTTGATAGCACATTTAAACGCTTAATCAAAACCAGTACCATCATACACAGAAAGGACAAAGTACAGAACATCACAAAAAGTCGGAAGAGATACATTTTGAGTGAAGATTTAAACGAGTAGTTTAAACTGAGTAAAAGACGTTTCTGATTTAAACTCTTTGGTAAACTATTCCAAAGGTGCATGGACACTAAAGGCCCAATCCTTCCTCAATGACAGTCGTGAGCAAGGGATAGTCAGGCGTCCTTGGGATGCAGATCTTAGAGGTTGTTATGGTACATATAGGCTTAGCGTGTCCATGATGTAGCATGGAGCTTGATTATTTAAAAGTTTAAAAACGGTAAATGCCACTTTATTGTTGGATTCTGTAATTTACAGGAAGCCAGTGCATTTTATAACATAATAATAAAAAAAAAACCCTCTATTAGCCTCAAGGTGCATTGGCCCACTGGAAAACTTTGAACCACTGATCTGAGTATTAATCTGTGTAGCAAACTGTTTGCTAGCTATTGCTGGATCAAGATTTTTCCTCTGCCCCAGGGTAAAATTACCTTCCTAAGGTGAGATGCTTCAGCACCAGCGTTTGTTCTGTGTAGTCGGCTATGGTTGCTGTGAAAGGCAGCTAGTGTTCCATGAGTTTAGTGGCGGGATGTGTGCCTGTTGGTGCAGAGTGGTGCTCGGTGAAACTGGGAGTCAGCCGGAGGAGACGAAGACGGCGCTGTTGGTGTCAACGTTTTATTGTATTCTACTGAAAACTAATTAACTAATGAAAACTAATTTCATATTAATGTTCAGTGTTGATAAACTGAGTATCTGTTTTTTTGACAACCCGACATCCAATACAGTACGCACATACTCCATTAAGCCATGCTCCCAGAAGTACATGCTATTGGGTTTTCATGCATGTCTGTCTTCCCTAGTTCATCTGTGGAGATATCGAGGTGGATATCCAGCCTTGACTGATGTCATGAACAAACTAAAGAAGAATAAGGTAACTGATTTGGAAGAAGAGATTTATTTGTCATTTATTTACAGTAAATATGAAAGTTTTTTTACTTTAGTAATGGAAAAACAAGTTTCACATAGATGAAATTTTAACTGCTAGCAAACCCAAAATCACAGTAATAATTTAAGTATAGTATTATTGAAAATGTATTGATTGAATGTACAGATCAATTAGTTAATTGTTAATTCAGGAATGCATTATAGTTTTTAAATTAAACTTAATTTGATTTTTTTTAAAGGAATTTATTGACTTCAGAAAAGAGCGGTCAAAGATGCTTTTGTCCCGTCGGAACCAACTGCTTTTGGAGTTCAGCTTCTGGAATGAGCCCATGCCCAGAGATGGGCCAAACATTTATGAACTGAGATCCTACCAGCTCAGGGTATGTGTGGATCACTACAGGTGTTTGCACATAGCCTTGTCAGAATATGTTTTAATTACCATCAGCCTTAGGGGCAAAGAGGTGGGGTAGATTGATACATACTAACATCTCCAGAAGCTCAGTACAGCTGTGGTAGAAATGTAAAGTGTGGAAATACACAGAATGAGTACAGTCATAGATTAAAAAGAGCTACTTAAATAAACACAAACGCACACATACATACATACACACACACACACACACACACACACACACACACACACACACACACACACATACAAACATACACACATGCCTACATGCCTTTGTAGACTGGTAGGTCTGTCCATCCATGTTTATGTTTGTTCACAGTTTTGTTTAACTATGTAAACTTTGTCCATCTTGTTAGTTTTGTTACATACTTGGGTCATAACAAGGTCAGATAAATATAAGTAATTTTCTTGTACTAGTGGTGCATGAAAGTACACAGTATGAACTGGATTATCAGGAGTAAATCAACCTGCAGCCCTGTTGTTTGACTTTGCCGAGTGATGTTGAGAATGACAGAACTTGGTACAACAAATCAAAATGCCAGCCAGTGCCAACTGATGAGAGCAGGGGAGTTTCCTGTACCCCCACCAGCTAGTGTTAGCTGCCAGTTCACAAATTCAGTGTACATTGCGCCAATTGCTGTCGTTCTTATATATACCTACAGCACTCAACAGCCTCAAAGAACAGGGATTTGGGCTGATTGACTCTGGATTTGTCAGTTAAACTACAAAAGCAGAAGAAGACACTAAAAATACACATATGCTAAGTCTGAATGTTGTCTGACGGTTGAATAGTGAAGTTGATTGCAAGGAAAGGCATGACAGTTTACTTGTATTGTGCATTTCAGAGACAGAGGCAAGTCAATGTGCTTCACAGATTAAAGTAAACAGCTGAAAAAGCGTCAAGTGATACAAACAAGCAGACAGATATGAGAACATCACCGAGATAAAATCACAGTAATGTGAAAATAAGAACATAGACAGAGAAAAACAAGCAGACAAACATGCGAACATCACAGAGGTAAAATCACACAAGGCAGAAACATAGACATGACATATCTAACAAGCTAATGATTAGCTGAGATTTAAAGATGGAAATGGAGGGGGAACTTTTGATGTTCTCAGGAAGCTGGTTCCACAGTTGGACTGCATAGCAGCTAAAAGCTGTTTTACTCCATCTGGTGTTAACTGTAGGTTTTATTAAGTGATTTTTATCTTGAGATCTAAGGGATCTGATTGGGTGTAAGGCTGAAGCATGTTGGATTTGTATTGTGGACCAGACCCATTTCATGTTTTAAAATAAATGTAAGAGGACTTTAAAATCAGTTCTCTGACTGACTGGGAGCCAGTGCAAAGAGGATTTGAGGATTAGAGTTATGTGTTGAGTCCTTGTTACTCATCTAAGCACCTCGCTGCCACATTTTGTAGGTCTTTGATGGTCTTCTTAGGGAGGGCTGTGAAAGGTCATTACAGTAGTCTACTATACTGGTATTAAAAGCATACGCATTGTGAGGAAACTAACCATTACCCCTGACTCCTGATTTCTCTGTTTTCAGCCTGGAACTATGATTGAGTGGGGCAACTACTGGTAAGGATTCCTTTGTTCCCCATCACTAAACAATAATAAAAAAAACTCAACACATTTAACCCAATAGGCTTGTGCTTAACCCAATTAAAAATTCTTTTGCTTTAGTGCTCTTGTACAAATCTGATATGGCTTTAATACTTTGAAACTATGAGAGCTGCATACTATACATATTGTATTTGGATTTTCAAAATCTATTATGGTGTGTACTTATGCACTTATTTATTATTATTGCTTATTATTATTGCCTCTACAGATTATAGTAGCTGAATTTTATGAACGGTTTGTTTAAACCATCTTCTTCTAAATGAAGACCAAATGATGAATGAACTCTTTAAGTAAAGATATCTCTCTTGCCTGCCATAATTCAACTGATAAATTTTGCCTGCTATGACTGAAATAATGAAATATTCAATTTAAAATGATTTGCATTGCACATAGAACAATGAAATAATGATTGTGGTCAGCAGTAATTGAATCAAGAATGCTGATTAAATCCTACACTGTACCAGAGCAGAGTGATTGTCTAAGATGAGAACAAAACCGCCAGGAAGCCTTTGCAATCTCAGTATATGTATTTATCTCACAAAGCCTATAATCACTGATTAGTCTGTGTGTTAGATGTCGTATTGTGGGCCAGCATTTAATGCTAGGCCTCTTAATAGTCTGGGTTGTTTTGTCTTGTTGGTTAAAATGATTTTTGTTGCCAGCGCCCAAATAACCATAAGACTATATGAACATCAACTAGCTGTAGTATGTGGGAATCGCCACTTCAGCACTTTCTTGGGTGGCTAGATGTTTGGCATCAGAGGATGGGCACATGGCCTTGTTGAGTCCCTGTATGTGAAACTACTGTAATGACTTTCACTGACACATTTTATTTGTTGTAATACAAAACAGTTCTTATGAACTTTTAATGTTTCTGCAACTGTCAGTTGCAGCTGAGACAGCAGCCTTCAGTAGGTTTTATGTTGAAGACAAAGTTTTTGAGTGAGTAAGAACCTGTTTTTGCATAGGGCACGGGCCATTGAGCTCCGCCAGGAGAACCAGGAGGCTGTTGGCGGGTTCTTTTCTCAGATTGGGAATCTCTACATGGTACATCACCTCTGGGGTAAGTTATTAAAAACCCCTGACTCCTTATGGTGTGCACACACCAGGCTGACTTGAGAACTGAGCGCGATGCTGACTGGCTGTAGCCAGTGTCATCTATGTAATACTTTCACATAGATTCAGGATTCAAACCACATTCCCTATAGCTTTTGCATGGGACTCTGACAGACTCAGTCTGTGCTGTTTACTTGTCCTAAAAGTTATATGTCTATTCCAACCATGGTAGCTGTGGCTGCATTAATATCACGACGTCAGTCTCTGCTCTACTCTAACTTATAAACCAAATGTCCCTGGTATAAGTCATATTCATACTGAAAGATTCAAGGTCATACAGTGAAAGATTTCAATTTGTTGTTTTTCTATTTTTAATCAAAATACAGCCATTCAAAATGAGCTGAATATTGCAGTACCACTTGCATAGAGAATTGATATTGCAGAATACATTTTGCATTTGCTATTCCAAGTTTTACAAAATAAGCCTGCGCTTCTGATTTATTCATAAATAACCGTTCATTCTCCAAAAATGTACTTCCTGTAGCTAAATGGCTGCCAACCATTGCACACACACACTGCCGATAACTTTTGTAGGGCGCAGTAACATTTTATGTAGAGAATGACAGGCAGTCAGAGTTCTGAGGTTATTGGACGTGATTCAGACAGTCACAGTGAAGGGTCAGATCTGTTTTAGAATCTGATCTGTATACTCTTATCTAACCCTGGGCTGGACTGCTAATTAGCTGATCTCCCCAAAAGGTTGTGTGTTTATTTATAAATCTCCTGTGAAAGAGAAACATGCCAGGGCTTAAAGAGATTTCATTCTCTTGCAGCTTACAAAGACTTGCAGTCTAGAGAGGACACCAGAAACGCTGCCTGGAAACATGAAGGCTGGGATGAAGCTGTCTACTACACAGGTGAGACTTGCAACAGGTAGCAGTGAAGTTACACCTGTGCTAAGTAAAAATACCATCACTTTACACGTGAGACTTACACACAGCTGATGTAGTTGAGTGGCCATGCATTTATATTTGCATTGAATGTCATGCATTATACTTTTTACATAGTTATTGTCTCATACTAGTAATGTGTCAGAAAGATGCAGAGTGATGTTTCTGAAGCAGGTAGTGCTGTGCTCAGTATGTTAGCAAATGAGGAATGGGGGGGGGGGGGGGGTAAAGGAAAAGATAACTACTCTGCTTTCTCCTCAGTCCCTCTCATTCAGCACATGGAGTCGAGAATAATGATCCCAACGAAAGCATCCCCTCTGAAGTAGCCCATTAGAAGCCACCTTGCAGGTGAAGACAACTCATTTCTAGGGAATTGAGCCACCTGTGAGAGATTCTGCTGCCTTGGACAACCATTGGATTTGAAAACGCTAGCACGCTTTCCTCTGTTTTATGTTTTTTTCTCTCTCCCTATTTCCCTCTCTATCCCCCCTCTCTTCTCAATAACCATTTATGGTTAAAGATGAAAAAAAGAATAGAAATCTTGTCTTTGTAAGTGCAGTTCTATCCTGTCTGAAAAC
Organism: Tenualosa ilisha; assembly: GCA_015244755.2. Classification (NCBI taxonomy): domain Eukaryota; kingdom Metazoa; phylum Chordata; class Actinopteri; order Clupeiformes; family Clupeidae; genus Tenualosa; species Tenualosa ilisha. The sequence continues at coordinate 819,982 of PYXC01001977.1, read as the reverse complement.
TGACAAGCTCATATCAAACAGCTTCCCTTGATATTTGACCCATTCCCAGACAGCCATAACAGCTTGATTTGGTTGGGTTAATAATGCCACTTACTTATCTGTGCATTTAACACAATTATTTATTGAAGGAAAAAGAAATCCAGAAACAGCCATTTGAGATGATCATCAACATGTCTTTGATGTGTGTGTGCGTGCGTCTGAGTAAATTGATGCAAAGACCCAATGCGATATAATGATAAATGATGTGTTTGATCTGTTGATCATTGACGGTCTCAAAATATACTTTTGGATGTTGATTATGTTCTTTCCTTGCTTTTTGGGCCATTTTTTGGTTTGTTGAAGGTCAGTATCTGTTTCGTTCACTTTTCTCTGAGACAGATGCATGCTGCCACATGGCCATCCAATGGGTGTATGTAATGAGTAATTCCTCATATGAGGAATCAGATCGTAGTTTCTGAGTCACCAACTCCTTGTATGTCAGAGCCCATTTTTATGTATGGTCAATGTCAGTTTTTTTGAGCTCATTGGATTTAAGTATTGAAACACACTAGCTCAGAGGCAAAAAGTCCCTTTGACCCACAGTTTACCAGAGATAACAACACTCAGGTCAAATCACTGAGTCAGACTACTGAAGTTTAAGGATCAACTAGTATGCCAAGTAAAATTCTCATATTGTGTTGGCAGCAATATTTTTCCTGGAATATTGTATTCCATAAAGTAAAGTGAGAACTTCCTGATCTTCTAGTACAATATCAGATTGATCAGTGTTCAGAAATGATTGAATCAGGTCATTTTTGTCACATATTCTTGGCATGACTTGGCAGATCATAGAACCACCTGTACAGATTCAGTCTTGGATGCCTAAAACAGATTAGCTGCATGATCTGAAGAAGCGCACAGGCCTTTGACTAGTGTAGTTAAAATCAAGTAATGATTATGATCTGAATTTGTGAGTTGACTAATGTCTTGCAAGACAAAATAATAATTGTATTTTTTTGTGGGATGTGAAATGTTTGATGATATGCTGTGATTTTATCAACATAGAATACATAAATATGAATTGTAATATTTTTCTACAGTGATGATGCTTTTGCTTTACTTTAAGAAAAGCTTGTCGCTGTGAAAGTAAGCCATTAAATCCATAATGTTTACAATCTGCTTCTACCCATCACTCACTGGGGGTTTGAGAATCTGTTTGTGTCTGTGTGTTACTGTAGGGTTTCAGCTGTTTAAAATGAAGTGTTTCGTTCACAGGTGTAGTAATATATGTGTACTGTAACACTGGAAATAATATTTTCGGTGAATAAATATTTTTGAGCTAATAAAAATATTGAATTTAATATATTAAACAAATCAGCAACCCATTGAAAATCAGAATGGCAGAAAATACACAGTAAAAATAGTTAGGTTATGCAAGTAGCTTGGTGTTGTGCAGTGAGTGATACCCAGAATATCTTAAATTAATTCAAATTCATTCACCCAACTGAGCTGAGCAAGATTGAGTCAGATTTAGTAAATTAAGGGGATATTTCCAAAAGGTGGTTTACGTGGTAAACGTGGGTAAATTAAGCCTGATGTAGTGGTAAACTTTTATAATCGGACAGCCTGGATTCGTCCTTCTCTCAACTAAACAAAGCCAGCAGGCTACTCTATTGGCAGGTTTCTCTAGGTTGAGTGAGTGAGGTTTACCACAGAACCACCTTGGAATTCCCACCAGAAGCACTGCACTAATCAGGAGTGGCACTCCTACTAGTATCATTTGAGTGGAGGAGCAGAGGCTGGAGAATGACCTCACTGTGGAAAAAATGATCTCCATGCCACATGTGCATACCGAATAGCAGCACAATAGGAAACGGAAATGAAATAAACCAGAACTGTGGGACTGTGGCCTCACCCAGTGTGGAAGACACTATGTGTACAGGCCTCTGCTGGCTGTTAAGGTGCCCTAAACAAAGCTCTTTGTGGTGTACCTTTGGTTCCCTGCATAATGTGAATTATGGAGTGGGAGTAGGGGCAGTGTGGTGGACATGCCACATGTTCTGCTCAAGTACTGCTAACTGAAATGAACTGAGCTGAAATATACTTTTCAGGTCAGATCACATAGTATGGTGTTTTGGAAACACCCTGTGTGTTTTTGACCTCCTAGTGGCAAACCAGCAGCAACCTGCAGGAAAGACCACTACCCCATCATCAGACAGGAGTAGGTTTAGCACAACCTGTGTGGCATTTCCAAAAGGGGAAAAAAAAGGTAACGTTCCTATTTTTGAAACCTCCATGATTCTATTCTTAGAAAGATTTAGTTTTCTATGCTTGTTGAGTCTCAAGACACAATGAATGATACACCCTCCCTGACGTCACACTGACTCCATGATGACAATCTTTGCCTCACTTCCACAGACAGGTTAAACAGGTTTGCAGGTATATCCAATGTCTGTGTCTCTCGCACATCCCAGTGAAACCTCCACTGTCATAGCTGACTATTGTTGTTGAAGAACCCACGATGGACTCACTGGCTTACCCAGACAGAGAGAAAGATGTCCAGCCTTTGCCAGTGGTCTTTGCTGAGCGTAATGTCTGCACACCCTTGAGCATCTTGGAGGGATTGATGGCACCCCGGAGCTTTGAGAGGCCAAGCCAGGGGCACAGCCAGGATGTGCCGGGAGAGGGTGAAGAGATCTTCGCTTCAGACCCTGCTGATTCAAGCTCTGTACAGTCTTCCCAGCATGAGGAACAGAATGTTCTGTCCGAGTCGACAGAAAACTACATTGGAAATATACTTCGGGAGAAGAGGGGGAACAGTGTCCGAGTAGTTCTGCCAGAGGAGCGCGAGGAACCGCAGCTGCAGCCATTGAGAGAGGAGAGCCCTGGGTCTGCACTGAGTGTCCCACCTAGGCAATATGTGGATGGGACACTGCCTGACCTGCTGAGGAGTGGAAGTCCACTGAGAAGGAGGGTGTCCAGCCCAGTTTCCAACACGGTGAGTGAGAGAGAAACAGGCATTAACTGCTCTTCACCCTGAGAACAGGGTGGGAAGGTCATTTGCATGAGCAATGCACAACACACATAACTCAAGTGGGGAGTGGGTATGTTTGCTTTAGGGGCATGGCAGAGATGCCGAGGAAGACTTCAAACAACTGTGTACTCTCCACTAAGACTTCACTTCAAACTAGTGAAAATAGTGGAAAAATAATCAAAGAAATGTAATGTCCCAAACTGGGTTCTGTATTCACTGACAATTTCCTGTCTTGTTGAGCCAGAAAGTCCACATTCCTTTTAAGTGGCAATGAGGTGACAGGAGCAGACCAGATGATCTGCTAGCCTATTTAGATTTATGAGGAGAAAGAGTTAGGAAGGTTCTTTACTGAATCCTCCTTAGTTATATGGGAGAACTACTTTTAATTTTGTAGTACATTCACAGCGCCTTTCTTTCGTTCTCACTCACTCACACACATGTTTACTATCAACATAAATGGATACCCTGAACGTGATGATAAGGGACAATTACAGATAAAATAAAAAGTGCTAATGTTGCTTTAAACCACTGGGGCTCTTGGAAGGGGACGCACTTGAGACTAAGAAATGGAAAAAAGTCCAAGCACACGATTCACAAAATGTAATAATACAGTCATTTCCCGAATATAAGCCACACCATGTATAAACCTCAGCTAAGTGTTTTATGCAAAATGAAAAAAACAAAACCATGTGTTGACCTCGCCCTTGTATTAACCTCACTCATGTATTAACCTCAGTTTACTAAATATTACCTATTATTTGCATTCTACTTGACCTGATATTATCACAATCAGATCAGGTCAAGTAGAATGCAAAGAAATGCAATCCTGTATATATAGCCTTCACCCATGTATAAACCTCATAGATGAAGAAATGTATTAACCTTGGTAATACATCGGAAATTATGGTAAAAGCTTTTTTAAATTTTGTGAATCTACTGAATGCTTGGACTTTTTTCCATTTGTCTCAATTCCGGATAAAAGTCCAGTCTATCATCTTAATGCTGTGCTTGTGTGTGTGTCTTGACCCCTCCACAGCTGAAGGAGGTGCGGCGGGAGGTGGAGCTGTCCCGGCGGCGGAGCCTCAAACTCAAGGCCCAGGTAGAACATCTCCAGCAGCAGAATGACTCGAACTGGACTCAGCACAAACAGCAGGTAGGACATGACTGGATGGGCCCTATCTCTCTCTCTCTCTATATTTATTTATTTATTTATTTTTCCCCCATGAGCAATGTAGTGTTTATATTTGTAGGTTGAATGTTCTCCTCTTTTGTAAGTCGCTTTGGATAAAAGCGTCTGCTAAATGCCTAAATGTAAATGTAAATCACTTTGAATAAAAAATCATCCATTAAACAACAACAAACATTAACACCATCAACTTGAGATGTATAATCTTTAAAAACAAAACACTGAGTGAGGTCTGGTATAATCAGGCTAATGACCTTACTTCAAAAAAGGAGACATTTGCTGATGGCCTGAGGCTATGTGGTGTCATATGTGAAATTTTCCAGAAGAATCCAATGGTGATCCCATCCTACTATGTGTGTGGTAAAACATTATGCACTGCATTGTAAAGTGAGGGCTAATCACCCCACAAAAGGTTTAACGGACTGGACTAACTTTTTTGCTTGCTTTGACTCTTGTACACTTTTTGTCTCTAGGTGACAGTGGAGGTTCTGTCCATTCTGAAGCTTCTTCTCCCTCTAACAGATGTGACTCCGGCCCAGTCAGATACCGCTGGTTCAGAAAGTCCCCTAGATGTGGCTTTGAGCCAGCTTCAGCAAGTGGCACGTGTACTGGCCCTGAACCACTCTAAGGTGAAGTGTGTGTGTGTGTGTGTGTTTGTGTGTATATATGTGAAAATATGTGTGTGTGTGTGTGTGTGTGTGCGCACAGTGATTTGATGTCTCTTTAAAAGCCCGCTTTTTAAAATTTTTCATGGTCCATAGGAACATACTGAAGATGGGGAGAGTGCTATCTTACAACAGGCCTTACGAGACAGGGACGAAGCTGTTGCCAAGTGAGTTTCACACTGCATGAGAACATTTGTAGTGAGAGGAAAACATGAACTATTTCAACCATCTCTTATCTTCAGAAAGCCATCTGACTTTCTTGGTCAAACTACACTTGTATCAACTTGCCAAACTGATTGTAAAGTTTAAATGGCTGGTTTAAATGGACCTTAGATCCCAAATAAGGGCTCTTGATGTGTAGCAGTGTAGCAGGTCATCAGCTTCACATGGAGGGTAAGAGGCAAAGGCACATCAGTAAACATGAAGCATTTCTCAGGGATGGAATTTTAAAGTCTTTCAAACCCTTAACACAAACATAAATATTACTCAGGGTAAATCCTTTGCATATCAGCCATTACCCTCAGCAAAGATGTTCACTCAAAATGCTGACCTGTACGGCATAGTTTCCCCCCTTTATGAGTCCTTTTACAACATACTGTTCAATGTAAATCCTCAGTCTCCTTTAGGTGTTAAGCCTGGCCTCCTCAATTATTTGTTTGTGTTGTCTGACAGGAAGAAAGCCATGGAGATGGAGCTTCTGAACAGTAAGACAGAACTGATGACCCTCAACAACCAGCTCCTAGAGGCTGTGCAACACCGGCTGGAACTCTCTCTGGAACTCGAGGCCTGGAAGGTGTGCTTTGGACAGCAAGTTATATCAGCACACACCAACTGTAGTGGTTTAGTTATGAACAGCCACATAGAACAAGTGTACATCTGAGAAATGCATACCTACAGAGTGACATGTACCTGCTCTCCAGTATCCAACACTACTGTCAGACATCCCAGTGTTAACTTGGCTGGGGCTTGAAGTATGGATATATTTTGGTTAAAACAAGTGCATTTTAAGATGGTCTGAAATGTGGTCAGTAAGCATATGGAGTGTGAATGTTGTGAATGCTTTGAGATTTGTGGTGTGAAATGTCTCTCTCTGCATCTCTCTCTGGGCACCAGGAGGACTTCACACTGCTCCTCCAACAGAATGTGGAGAGTCAGCAGAAACACGCCGAGCTGTCCCAAAAGAAGGGCCTGTGGGCCACCCTTGGGAGAAAGACAAGCAAGGCCATTCGCAAACCTTCCCCTTCCCCCTCTCGCCGGGCGCCTGCCACGACCCCTGCATCAACCCCTGCTACGAGCACGCCCAAAGAAACCCCAACTCGCTGGAAAGTCAATATCAGACGAGGCCGCACCACCAGAGGGCATGATAGCATGCGACCGCCAAATGATAGCACACCAAGCCCATACAGCTCACCCACACTAGAGGGGAGTAGAGAGAACCAATTCCAGAGCATCTCCCTTGACTGAGTGAAAATGAAAAGGTCCTTACAGGATGATGTGTTGGACAGGCTGTAACAGTGGCCAGCATATTCACATTGACTGAGGGCTTTCACACTATGCACTACTGAGGGGAAGAACTAAGAAATTCAAGTCCTGTGTTGGCAAACTGCAAATGGAAAAATCAGGAGGCCTTTTCAGTCAGATGTTGCTAAAGTAACATTATTTCTTATTTGCATGTTCTAGTCCTCCCAATGGCAATGTGTTTGATATAACAATATATAAATGTATTAATTCCTGTTGTACTCTATTTTGTTATGTGAACAAATGCCAAGCATTGATCTTTTGATGTTGTTCTTTCAACAATAACTACCTTTACTTTGACATGATTGAAGAATCAGACACCGACAATATTTCTAATTTTTAATGTGTAATAAATAACTACAACATGTAAACATCTCAATAAAAATGGGAACCACTGTCTCTCACATACACATAAATAGGCTATTTGAACAAATATAGGTTACTTTGTCATTTGTCAAAAAATATTAATTGAGAAAATCATGATCAAATCAAGTTCAGTAAAATATGCTAAATTATAACTCTTATTCATACACTGACAATCTTGATGGTAAAACACCTGTGCATTCATGTTAGTTACACACTGACCATAATTAGTACATTCTGATAAAACTGCATTTTCATCCTCTTAGCTACTACTCAAGGCCAGAAAGCAGAATCATGAAAACAGACAAATAACTACCCACAATGCAGTTCACCGTCATCAGAATCTTGGCCCAGTCTGGTGCAAATTCAACTGTCATTTTGGAAATGGACAAAACATACCACAAACTCATGCTGTTGATGACCATTTACATCCGGCTAAAAACGTTATGGTCATTGTCTGAGATACTACATACTGGAAGAGTACAATATAGTAACCAATCATTCTGACGATGATCAGGTATTACATAATAACACACAAAATGTCCAGCACAATAGTTTCACACCATTCACTATACCTGACTTTGACAAATATTACATCTACAGTAGAACACTGACTTGCTTATAAACGACATAGGATCTGTTGAGGTTAGCAGTGCATATTGTGTCCCTTGTGTTCCATTAAGTAGTGTAAATATTACATTTGCACATATACTGTCTATCATCCTTACATGTTAATGAGCACAAATAAGGACAAAAGACAAGAACTTTCTATGTACAAACTGTACATTACAAAGTGGCAGTTCAAGTATTAGGGCACAGGTTATTTATATGTTAAATGTCTCTGAATGCATCTGTATATGTGCCCCCTGAGAAAGCCTGCAGCACTGTAAATGTGAGTCCACTATTTCATAATCTGCAACACTGGTAGTCACTTTCGGCTGTGCATGCTAAACTATATCACAGGTTCCGTCAACATTACAGCACACACAATTGAAAAACAAAAAGTCAAATATTATGGTGATCTATGTAGAGGAACGTGAGTAGTGTTTACATAGTCAAGTATTGTAGAGATCTGTGAAATGCTTGTCTATCAGGTCAAGTTTGCTTGAGTCATTTACCTTACTTGTCTGCAAATAACTGAGTTAGCATGTTACGTATTATTGTTGCTTTCTTTTTCACAAGTTGGGAATGCACATCTGCAATATGGGTGTAAACGGCAATGTTGATGCCCCTGCCCAGTTTGCATATCATTTTGTGACAGCTGTACAAGGGTGTTATGCCTTCATACAAGAGTTAAGCCCAACTGCCTAATGAATGACTGTTACATGACCAGTTAGACTTGTACTGTCATCTATACTTTTACACTGTTTCTTTGTGCGGAGTTTAAAAAAAAAACAAAAAAATGCGGATTGTCACCATACTCTCCATATTAAAACAAATCTTCAAACAAAAGAAATAAGGGTGTGTTAAAGCTTAATGTCATCTGTGCTATGCTGTGCTGTCTGGGTCACTAAGGCCCTCTGTAATCCACGTCAACACTCACTCACACACACTGTTCTTTTCACACCAAACTTAGATCTTAGATCTAAGTCTTAGACTCATCACAGTAGGAGATACTGTGGTTAATGATATTTCCTTTGGCTAAGTTAATAATTAACTGGCTATGTAACACAAACGATTCTGTAGTATTTTGTTGTGTGCTTTGCGGAACTATAGACATGTGCATACACCGCTGTTACTTTTATGATGGCCTATAAACAAAACCCAAAAACTTAAACAAAAGACTAGAAAAATAGAATGGTTAGAAATGAATATACAAACAAAAACATTAAAAAGCAAAACAAATATGACATAAAAACCCACCAACAAGAAAAAGACACTTGTTCACGTCTCTCGTCGCTCATGTTGCTTCTGAAAGGTGCTTATACGCTGTGCGCCTGAGCCTGTGTCTACTGGAGGAAGGCGATGAGTGAGCTGATGAAGTCTAGAGGTTTGTCTGCATGGATCCAGTGGCTGGCGTCTGGGATGTACTGGATGTCCGCACACGGGAACAAACGCTGGATCTCTGGGTAGTCTTCAGAGCTGGAGGAGGAAGGGATTGACTGTGAAAATGTTTAATGTGCAATAACAACAGAAAACAGGAAATCTCGGTAAACTGTCAACAGCACATGCTTTTGCGCTGAGCAGTTGGGCCATGTATAAAGATTGACAAGACTGATAGTGAGTCTTGTCACATAGCCCCGCATGCAATGCTGTTATTCAGACCGGACACAGTAGAAGTAACACTACACAGCAGAGATGACAGAGATTAAAACTGACAGGTCAGCAGAGAACAGCATAGTGGCCAAAAACAATTCATCATCCTAGTCTAATGTGCTGCAATTGTATTTTCTGTAGTGCTGGCGTCAGATTTTAAGAATAGAGCTGCCACTGTATTGTGAACGAGTCAACGTAAAAGCCCATTAGGCTCCCTGACTGTTTCATGTTGTGCTTTGTGCTCCCTATTGCACTTGCTCACTGGGTAGTCTTCAACTCACAGGCCTACAGCACAGCTCTCTGGATTACAACATCCATCACAGATTATAGCAGCAGTGAAATTGTATTATTTATAGCACATATTTACCGTCTTTTTTAGGAATAGGTGCATCTGAGCTTGTGTCCTAACATCCTTATCAAAACAGTGCTTTGTGATTATTTTGGGGGGTGTTTATGAGTGACGGTGGAGATTGACAGGAACTGTGTGGGAGAACGGGAGCAGAGAAATGTCCACAGGTTGGAACTAAATCTAAGTCCTTGTGTGCACTTAGACCTATATATAGAATGGACACTATCCCTTGCGTTCCCCCTCTTTTCTCTTTACCTTATATACGCAGAGTTAGTCCCACCAAGGAAGAGAGTTGGACCCTCATAGCTGGTGTTGAATTTTGGAAAATTCATGACATCCTCCAGATGATTGGATATGGCCTCCAGATTGACTCTCCAGGAATACTGTCCATCCTCTTCAATCAGGTTAGTCAGAAGGAACTGCCGTACAGAGCGCTCCTTTGAGCATCCGCAGTAAGAAAAGCACACAATCACTCTTTAAAATTAGCGACAGTTCAAAGCACATTGTCCTCTTTGTCTACAAGAGTTGGCCTTTAAAATACCACCTGCGTCATGAGAGGAGATGATAAAAGCTAAGTAGCATGCTTGCAGCACTGCAAAAGCCTTGCATTTTCACCACAAGACACTGCAGAGCAGACCTACACAGCAAACAGCTGAAGTGACTAATGACATGGAGTTACCCATCCTTCATTACATTTACATGGCACCAAATGAATGAACCAGACTAGAGAAAACTGGCCTAACCCTGCACACTGTAGCTTTAAACTGAATATACGCTGCCCCCTAAACAAATTATACCACAATAAAAAATAGCTTTTTGCTTGACTGACTTTGACGTGCTTGCGTAACTGGTCCTCTGCCAGCCTGCGTGCAGTGGAGCGGGGTACATCGTTGGGCACGCTCACGTCTTTCATGGCCTGGATGTAAGCGGGGAAATTAGTCAGGGGTGTGGTTGGGGCGGGGCTTATGTCTACCACCACCAGGCGATCCACTAATCTTGGCTGGAAGGAAAACACAAGGAAGCAGGGATGGAGGAGGGAAGGATGGATGTAGGGAATAGAGAAAGAGGAAAAAATGAAAGAAGAGTTTACAGTAGTCAGTAGCTGCCAATGAAATATTTGCACATCTCAAAAGGCAGGGGAACACCAAGTCTGGCTGTACAGTATACATGATAATGCACTGGAGTTAGATACAGTATATATGATGATTTACTGCATACTTTAAGCAAGGTGATGTGATTTGTTAATCTAATTTTAGTGAAACTGTCATGTTGGTGTTGTGCTAATTCTGTGTCAGTGCATGTTATTACACCGACGTGGAACAGTAAAAATAAAACAGCTAAATAGTGATTATAACACTATCTAACGCAGGGGTGGGGAACCTTTTTGACATCAAGGCCACTTCAGTTTTTATAACTTGTATTGGAGGCCAAACTTTTTTTTTCCCCCCTCTGTAGAGTGGAGCATATATAGACAATTTTAGAATTACCGAACGTGAATCATGTTGAATCTCGTTAACTCGATTATTAGGCTCCATTACATGTGAGAGCATCTCTAGCGAGAGCACCAATGTTCAACAACTATTTTCTACACTTTATATATACAGTTATATATTACTTTCAACATGGAGTCATAACATTTTCAATCTCAGTGTCACAGTTTAAATATTACTACTTCCAGTAATCGCCTATGCTTGTAATTTGGTAACATTTTATTTAAGGATTAAAAAAAAAAATTTTCTCAGCCAAATGGCCTTGCCTCCATGGGCCAGGTCAAAGGCTTTGCTGGGCCAGATCCGGCCCCAGAGATGGACATTCCCCACCCATGATCTAACAGCTGGAATTTAAAAACAAAACAAAAAAATCAGTCAATATCTGACCCTTGTAGACTCACAGACATGCGTTCATGCTAAATCTGTGAGGGTTCAGGGTGTCCCACTGTCAATATTCCAACTGTGTGAGGATTTGGTTGCACTCTTTCTAAGCCCTTCCCTAAAGCCAGCAAATCAGAAAACTAGCAAAAGTCAGCAAACCAGCAAAAGTCTGTGTGACGTGAAATACAAGTGGCATGAAAACATAAAAATGGAATCGTCCCAATCCTGCAAACAGTGTCCCACCCACAGTACACAGTATCACAAAATACAACTTCAATATGGTGTGTCAATGTTTTCTAACGTCCCTCTTCAAGGTCTATCTACCAGTGCTCAGGGAAAACACACACTGACAGAAAGATAGGTCTTGCACATTGCGTTGACTAAAACATCTGCAAAAAGACATGAAGAATTTAAATCAATGCAGCTCGACACACACAGGAATAGGCTGCTGTGTTGTCTCACTTACACAGCAATATCTTACATTACATTTACATGAAGCTTACTCAGACAGAGGAACTACACCCTGCCCACCCACATAAAAGATGGATAAACCAAACTCTCTTGAGTCCCCCATTACCTGTGTGAGTGCTGTTGTCATGGCCACCTTGCCTCCCATACTGTGGCCAATCAAAACGCACTTCCCGATTCGCAGCTGAGAGAGCAGTTGCGTGAGGTCATTGGTCATGGCCTCATAGGTGAGTATGGGGCTGTGTGTGCTCTTGCCATGGTTACGGGCATCTACTGTCACCACCTGACTGGACAAAGGACAGTTAAGACACTAACTAGGACACAAGTTTAAATATTAGCAATGACTACATGCATCATCTAAGTCTGTCTAAATATGTCTCACCATAGTGGACACCTCATACACACAGAGGTAATTTTCTTTCCATAGTTTATAATGGTACACTAGACAAGGGGACCGGCTATTTCAAGATATTGGCAAAAAATTAAACAAGACAAAACATTTGAATATTATAAGGCTAAATGGCTAGCCTGATGCACCAAATACTTTCATATTGTTTCACTTTGTGCAAAGCCTCTGAAACCTATTCATTGGCGTACGTTCGCTCCACAGTAGGCAGATGCTTTCTGCCTCAACCAATCATTACTGTTTGGTCTTGGCGTATGTAACACGCTGGAACGCACCATTTGTATTTAACGTTATCGCTTTCAGCACTCCCTCTGTTCGCTGATTGGCCCATCAAAGCTCACGAAGCCTACGGCTGGCTCCCTGACCAGTGGTGGAGCTAAATGAGAAATTGAGCGGAGAACTAGGTGGCGCTATCCTGTCTACTAAATGGCATCAAGGGGATGAGCAACTAGAAAAGTACTCTAAGAGCGCAGACCTCCGCCAAAGCAATATAAGGTCACTGATCCAATACAATTTTCCAGACAATGTTCTAGATCACCACCAAAAATGAATCATCTGTTCCTTGGACTAATACCTACATCTGTGAGGGTTCAGGGTGTCCCGCTGTCAATATTCCAACTGTGTGAGGATTTGGTTGCATCGTTCTGAGCCCTTCCCTAAAGCCAGCAAACCAGCAAAATTTTCGGTGTCTAAAAATTTCATCCAAATCCGTTCAGTACTTTTTGAGTTACCTTGCTCATAGACAGACAAACAGACAGACAGACAATCACCGGCTAAAAACATAACCTCCTTGATGTAGGTAGCCTGGTCAATCAGTAAATAGATCGAGGGGTTGTGGATGCAGAGCTAGAATGCTATCAGCCAAGGCATGCCATCACCCAAGGGCTAATCCAATCTTTTTTAAACACTTGCAGCAAGCAATCGAATTTCACTACCGAATGTCCAGACCCTCTGTAGGAAACGAAGTGGAGAACGAGGGGCTGGTTTTATTACCAGGCTATGGCGGTGGTAAAAACACTAAAAACCAGCGTGTGCTGGGGCAGGTTTAGAGATCATTGCATATTGTGCAATACCTTTCTGCCGGTCCGCTGAACTAAGGACTTTGCTATGGAGTGAAAGTTGGATTTACTGCCGAAAAGACCATGGAGAAAAACCAGCGGCGTGTTGTCCCCCTTTCCATCGAAGACATCATAGGTTAAATTCACAGGTCTGAAAAGAGAGTTTTGAAGGTTAGTCTCTTGAAGGAGTACCAATTCACTCATTGTGAAACCACATAGGCAGTTACGGTAATTTGTTATCTTAGATGGGACAGCACCAATGTAAAGCACTGTTCTTCGCTTTAGCCACCTTGAATGACTTTCTGCTGGATAGACTGAATGAGCTTGGAACGTGTTTATTCGAAAGACAAAATTAATACACACACACATCCCACAAAAGTTCATTCATATCAATGCCGATATTCATCACTATCAGTTATCGCTGAAATACATTTCATGTGAAGTCATACTGTGTTTCCTGTGGCTTCTGAAACATCATCTACCCAACTAGGATAGCTTGCTAACATTAGCTACACTGTTGTGGCTAGCCAGCAATTGTAGTCACGACTGGGATAGACTTGCCTAATTTCAGGATTTCATAGATTTTTTCAGGGATAATGTTACATTCATACAAACAGACTGACATTTGTTTGTCGTTAGATAATATGAGCCTTCAGATAGTTAGCTAACTCGCTAGCAAGCAAAGGTACCTTGCAGAATCAGCAGGAGTGTTGGCTTTAGTTCCGATTTGACGATTTTGCCAGAGCATCCGTACATTATTAACGCAGGAATTACGACATCCAGTAATCGACAGATGTGATGTTGCTTTGTGCAAGAGATCACTTGAAAGAAAGCGACAAGCGACACTCATGATAACATAGAATATTTGATGTTGGAGGACCAATACTGCCACTTCACAGCGCCACTGTTGAAGATGAAATTGTGAGAAGGAAAGACGGGGCGGTGGTGTTCGCCTGATTGGTCTCTACTCTTAACCAATCAGTGAAAAGTTCATTGCTGCTTTGACGCTGCTTTCACGCCCTTGGAAACAGATACAAGATGTGCCCTTGCTTGAAGACTGCTATTGATTCATTTGGTCCTGCTCTTTGAATTGAATTTAGTTCACTAGTGAACTGAATGGACGGAATACAAGATTATGGAGAAGACTGCATTCTATACACTTTACTGCTAATGCAGCCTGGCTGTCTGCAGACACTGCCTTCTAGCCAGTGGAGTCATAGTCAAAATAAATTACTGAAGGCCTTTTCTTGAAGAATTGACAATTTCACTCAATAGCAGAATTTGCAGAAGTCCACCCATAGTTGCAAGAGAAACAGGCTAGGATATGCTGTGGTTGCAGGCACTTATCTTTCTCTCATTAAGAAGGAGCCAGATGTTTCAGTTCTGGATGTAGCCCACCCACAGCCCCACAATAATTAGCAATTCCTCTGCTTCTCATATATCTGCAATATCTTGGAGACTATACATAGGCCTACATTGCTGCTGCCTGCCATTGGGCTCCACACTTCATTTCGGCCAAATTTCAGTTGTTTTGTATAATTGGTTGAATCTCTACACTGGTTAAAATATGCAGCAGCTGACTTTCAGAGGACTCAGAAATGAAGACCTACAATGCACAAGGCATACAATTTACAGCCTGGTCTCACATAATCAAGTCTAAATTGCTTAATAAATGAAATTGTTCATTGTCATTTAAAATTAAACCCTTTTTTACACAGATGTATCTCTCTCTCTCTCTCTCTCTCTCTCTCTCTCTGTGTGTGTGTGTGTGTGTGTGTGTACACACATCAAGCGCTGTGGGCTGTCTTTGAGCCCATCACTTGTTACATCCTTATATATCACACAGATAAAGAGATAGTAACAAAAGAGAAAGAGGCTCCTCTGTGCTTTTATTGGGTAAACATTTTGAAATGAACATACTGTAGATGATGAGACTCTGAATCAGCAGCACACACAGGAGAGTTCACTGGAGAACAGGCAAGTAATCATTACTTAAAACACAACATACAGTGGTTATTGTTGTCAGCCCAAAAGTGTATCGTTCACTCTTTTTAATGCAACCTTGTAAATTTTGAAAGGTACTATGTAAAACCAAGTCATTATTATTATTAGTAGTAGTAGTAGTATTAGTAGTATTATTATTACTGTTATGTAGTGTAATGAAGAAATAGTTAGCATTAGCATTATAGCATTCTAAATACTTGTACTTTAGTCATGTTTTGAAAATCATTTACTGCTTTATAGATATTTAAATCATCATTGCCATTCTAAGTCTGAGAGTGCAGTCTACTTTACTGAGTAAATAATTACCTTCAAAGATATTTGAGAGCAAGTTATGCGGCAATGCCGTGAAAGCAAAGGAAATGAGGTAGCAAAAACATGTTATCATTGGAGATGGACAGTAAGGCAGTGCAAGGCAAGGCAGTTTTTGTTGCGCATTTTATACTTGGAGGCAGTTCAATGTGGTTTACAAGACAAAGAAAATGGATGAGAACAAAACAGAAACAAAAGCATGTATGATACTAGTGATAATATTAAAAAAGCAAACATGACAATGAAGAGAATAATACATGCAAAACGCGAAAGAAATAATAAAATAATGAAAAGGCTAAATAAATGAATAAATAAATACACAAGAAACACATTAGCTAGAGCCCTAATAGGAGCATAAGGTAGCAGGTTCCTTAAAAGAGAAAGTTAAATTAATAAAAAGCATCAGAAAAAAGCTTGGTTTTAAGTCTGCATTTGAAACAGGAAATAGTACATAGTAGAATAGTAGAAGTTGACTCTAGAGCTGGATGGTATAGCAACTAAATGATTCCAGAGCTGGATGGCATAGCAACTAAATGATTCTAGAGCTGGATGTTATAGCAACTAAATGATTCTAGAGCTGGATGGCATAGCAACTAAATGATTCTAGAGCTGGTTGGTATAGCAACTAAATGATTCCAGAGCTGGATGTTATAGCAACTAAATGATTCTAGAGCTGAATGGCATAGCAACTAAATGATTCTAGAGCTGGATGGCATAGCAACTAAATAATTCTAGAGCTGGATGGCATAGCAACTAAATGACTCTAGAGCTGGAACTAAATGCAGCTTCCCCACATTTGGTGGTCACATCAGGTTGACTTGGAATGTTTTTTGATTACGGTCTGAGGGACTGATTGGAGTATATTCATGTAGCATGTGGTCTAGATCCATTAAGAGATTTAAAAACAAGCAAGAGTACTTTAAAATCTATTCTCTGAACTACTGGGAGCCAGTGAAGGGACTTTGAAATAGGTGTTATATGAATGGTCCTTTTTGCAGCACCCTGGTGGCAGCAATTGTACCAACTAAAGTTGCCTGGTGGTCTTTTTGGGAAGGCCTGAAATCCATTGCAGTAGTCAATTCTACTGGAAATAAAAGCATGTGTGAGTCTTTCTAAATCTTGACTCTCTCAGTTTTGAAATGTTTTAAATGGTAGAAAAACTGATTTTTTGATTTGAATCTTCATGTGGTTGCTAAAATTCAGGTCACTGTCAATGACCACACCTAGATTCCTTACAGTGTCTTTAGGTTTAAGCCCCTTAGCATTGAGAGAAGAAGTGAGCCTGTCTTCGGTCTTTTCTCCCAAAGATAATAATTTCCTTTTTATCTGAGTTTAATTTAAGAAAATTATGGGTCATCCAGTTGTTCATTTGATCGAGGCCCTGAAGAAGACAATCAATAGGACTGTAATTGTCAGGTGACACAGTGCATCATCAGCATAGATGGTACTGATTGAGTTGTTAAACACTAAGACATCTAGGTTCCCTTTTTATGAAGAGGCTTTACCACTGCTTCTTTAAGGGTAAAAAGCCTGTCTCTAGTGATATGTGAATAATCTGGAGTACTTCAGTTGAAATGAGGTGAAAGACAGATCTGAAGAAGTTAGTGGGCAAAGTGTTCAGTTTGGATGTGGAAGATCTGAGGCTCTTGTGTGGTTGTATGCAGAGATTCAAGATTAATAAGACTGAATTGTGACAATGAGATGAGATCACTTCTTTTCTCTATTTGGAATTCTAAATACTGAGCTGTTTGCAGATGAGATGTTATGTGTAGCCTTATTTTCTCAGTTGTCCCTTTGAGAAATGCTGCACATTCATTGCATCCATTTTCTGAAAGAAGCTCCAACGTCATCTGCACTGGGGGGTTATTTAACCTCTCAAATGTGGAAAATAGAGCATGGGCATTGTTCACGTTTTTATTGATAATGTTGGAGAAAAATGATCGTCTAGCTTTGGCCATTTCAGATTAAACACATAGTTTCTCTTTATAAATATTAAAGTAATCAGTGTGAAGTTTTGATTAGCGCCATTAGCTCCTTATAAATTTCCTGCATTCCTTGTTTCCATCGTGCCTTCTGTTTATCAGTGATTTTATTGAGCTTCAAAGGAATCAGAATTACTCAGTGAGCCATCTACAGTTGGTTGGTCTGGGAGGTCTGAGAGGGAGCAAACTCAAAAAGAACACAAGTATACAACACAAAAATGATCAGAGAGGGCCAAGTCTATAACAGTTGTGGCGACATTGAGACCTTTGGTCATTACAAGGTCGAGGGTATGATCATGGGAATGTGCTGGCCACTGAACATGTTGTGTCAGGTTGAAAGTGTTAATGAGTTTGAGAAGTTCCTTGGTATTAGTGTTGGATTAAGTCTCCAGATACACCATTACAGTCAAACACCAGACAGATGGCTGACAACAGTTCACCAAACTCTTCAACAAAACCTGGGCAGAGAAGCGTTGAGGCCTATAAATAGTCACTAATAATATATTAGGAGAACATTTGATGAGTGCACATAAACATTCAAATGAATATTTGGTTGAGACTTTGTAACTGAATCAACCACAACTCGTCTGTAAGATTTCATTTAGATAACTGGGCAGTGCATAGTTCAGGGTGTAGTTATGTCTAATGACTTACACATAAAGAAGACTTCAAAGACATCATGCTTTATGCATTTCCATTTGTGTAATATTGCTAAAATCTGAAATACTCTTAGTACTTTTGCCCTTCAAGGTTCAGATAAACGAATTAACTTATATCAGCAAAAGAACACATCTTTCAGTGAACAAGTGGGGTGCTAAAGTTTTCTTCTTGGTTTTTACTTTCAAGTGAGACCTTAAAACTAGTTTAGAAGTCTATAAGCTTCAATTTAAGACCAAGATGGCATGGTATGTCTAAAGCTCTCCATTGCACCTCAAATCTTTCAAATATTGGTACTCCATGTGGGATTAATCATATCACTTGGGATTAATCATATCTCTTGAGTATATCCTAAACAAGAATTGAGACTTGATTTATATACTGTTATGCTATGTGAAGTGAATTACATGAAAAGTGAATCATATTAGGCCCCCAGATAGACTGGGGTCAGGGTGATAAAACAGTGGTAACAAGGTAACACACACAAACACACTACATTTTTCATTATTCATTGAAGCTAAATGTGAATCAAAATTAGTAGGTGAGGGACAGTCATTGTTCATTTAAGGCCTTTTCCCACCACTGGGTTCAGCAGAAAATTGGCATGGGGAAAAATTAACAGCAAGAGACAACAAATAAAATGCTTAAACAGTAAACAGATGTGCATATGCACTGTCAGGAACATTTTAATAAAAATGATTAAGTTTGATCAGTTTTGAAACACAAAAGCTGGGCCTTGGCCATAGGTGGGAATGTGTACACAAAGTGTGTGCTTAAAACATTTGGTCATACTTAAAGGATATATCCATTTATTTCTCGCTAATTACAGAGCATTCATTAGAGCCTGTTATCTCCCAAATTTTCTCTACCTGTCCTGCCCTCTTTGAAACCCCCTGTCTCCTCTCAGAACTCCTCAGGATAGTTCTATATTGTTCTTGCAGTCTATTTTCTAAAATATTCACAACAGCCCAAATAAGTGGATAACTTAATAGCCGACTTGTTTTAGGTCATGCTCATGAAAACAACGCTAGTGAATATGTTTATTAATGCATTTAGGACAAACTGAATGTGACATAATTCATCTTTCAATCTTTTTGGCTTGACTTGCATTGGACAAGACTATGCAAAATTGACATTTACATTTAGGCATTTAGCAGACGCTTTTATCCAAAGTGACTTACAAAAGAGGATAACAGTCAAGCTACAACTCAATGAAAGAACAAACAAAGACTGCATATTGCTAACATAGAATCTTCACTATTTTAAGTTGAAAGTGCAATAGTGTAACGCAGTGTAGAGAAATTAAATTATTAAGTGCATTCTCAAAAATGTACGCCAGGAGATATTCTTGGAAGAGCTGGGTCTTCACGAGTTTCTTGAAGGTGGAGAGAGTATCGGTTGATCTGGTGGCACTTGGGAGGTCATTCCACCAGCGCGGAACCAGATATGAGAAGAGTCTGGATTGACCTGCACAAGGCATTGGCCGTGCTAGAAAACGTTCCTTAGAGGAGCTTAGCGGTCGTCGGGTGACATAGGGCTTCAGAAGAGTATTCAGGTAGATGGGAGCAGAGCCATTATTCACCCTGTAGGCCACCATAAGTGCCTTGAATTTAATGCGAGCAGCCAAGGGTAACCAGTGAAGTTCAATGAACATAGATGTGACGTGCCCTTTTTGGCTGGTTAAAGACCAGACGTGCAGCTGCATTCTGGATCATCTGTAGCGGTCTCACCGCACAGGCTGGTAGGCCTGATAGGAGGACATTGCAGTAGTCAAGACGAGAGATAACCAGGGTCTGAACCAGGAGCTGGGTTGCATGTTGGGTTAGGTACGGCCTAATCTTCCTTATGTTGAATAGGGAAAAACGGCACGACTGAGCCACAGAGGCAACGTGATCTGCAAAGGTCAGTTGGTCATCGATCATGACACCTAGGTTTATTGCCACTTTGGTGGGAGAAACAGACAGGGAGTCGATCTTGACGCTGATGTCGTGATGTATGGCTTGTTTGGCTGGGAGGACCAGCAGTTCAGTTTTGGAGAGATTTAGTTGGAGGTGATGTCCTTTCATCTATGCAGATATATCAGAGAGACAGTCCGAGATCCGTGTTGACACCGTGGAGTCGTCCGGCGGAAAGGACAGATAGAGCTGGGTATCAAAATGCAATAATTTCTCACCGGATTAGGCTACTAAAATGTACCAGAATTCAGCAGGCTATATGTTCTGATGCTCATTTGATATGCCCGTGGTTTGTCATTTTTTGAGCAAAATGTATTAGGGAATTTAATGTAGCCTATTGTATGTTCAAAATATTTTTTCTCAGAAACCGTTTATAACAGCAATGAGTGACTAGCTCCATTGTAAAGTTCAGATAGTACAGTTTCACCTGATATGCAGATGATATCAATTCAATTCAATTATATTTATACAGTGCCTTTTGCAGTAGTACTGTCTCATCGCAGCATTACAGCAAGGAGCACCCAAGGGGCAAGGAAAAACTCCCTTATGTTAGTAATTTGTTCATGATTAGCTGAGAGTCATAATAATTTCAAAATATTGTCCCTCAACATTATTATAGTAGTTAAGCCATAGATGGTTGTCAAGACAGTGTAGTAGCAGCCAGACATAATCAGATAAGTCAGAGAGTGAGATCAATCACAGTCTAATGCAGAATAGTTGTGCTACCACCTTATAAACCTTACTGAGCAAAGCATATTGAGATCATATACAACAACTAGCTTACTATGAATTAGCAGTAAGTAGGGGTTTATATTGGGGAAATTCTAGCTAATGGTCTACTTTGGGTAGAATATGCTCATGCAGAATAAGGCATTCACAAGTAACTTGTAATGACTAACAAATGGCTAGTATGTTACTAATTTTCATGGTAATAAGCTGCTAGTTAATAGTGAATATGTATACCATAATCTAAAGTGTTTATTTTCATGGAAAAGCAGGTATGTTTTATGGTCCATCACAAAAATCTGATATTGCATCATCTCACCGTCACAATAGTGGCCACCACCATGTTTACTCATTCTAAGACGCCACTGAACATACTGCAGTTGTATACATTCATACCAAACACCTTATGTGTATCAAATTTCTTGGTGATATGATTATATTAATAGGCCTATTGTGTTTCCAGCAGAATGCCCTCCAATTCCTCCACTGAGGGTGAGAACTCAACTGAGGATATCAATGCCATTTTTGACCACATCGACAAATTACTCTACTTTATCACTGTCATCTTGGGAATTGTAGGAAACACCACAGTCATCTGGGTGGTCACCGTCCACCTGCGGGCCAGAGTCACTAATGTCTGGCTAGTGAACCTGGCCATTGCGGACCTTGTCTTCTGCATAACCCGTGCCATCTCTCTGGCCCAGAAATACCTAGTCAACTGGCCATTCGGTGTCTTCCTCTGCAAGTTCAATGGCTTCTTCAAGTACGGCAACATGTTTTGCAGCGTCCTCCTGCTGTCTGTTATCAGCCTGGACCGGGTGCTGTGTGTGTGGCGGCCCATCTTCACCAAGCAGCATCGCACCGTCCTTGCTGCACGACTTATCAGTGTGGTGGTGTGGGTAGTGGCGTCAGCCATGAGTGTCCCATACTTCATCTACTGGAAGGTCTACCCGGGGAAAAACAATCTCAAGTGTGGCCTGGAGGTCTGAAACTTCATTACTACATCAACTCAAATTTTAATGGTTTGCTCACCAATAAACCAGTACTAGTCTAATCCAGAATAAAAATGTACTGTGGTAACCTATTTTTTGTGCAGTTGAGAGAATATGAGAGTGGAAATGTCATCTGCATGGCTATGATTCATTCATTCAGTTTATCTTAGGAAGAGCTAACATAGTTTAGAAGGTACACATGTTCCTCTGGTTTCCACAGCTGCCCTATTTCACCATATTGTTTTGTAGGGAGACATTGGAGACACAGCCAAGCTGGCCCTCGGCATCCTTCGCCTCTTGTTTGGTTTCCTGCTCCCTTTCCTGGTCATCCTGTGCTGCTCTGTGCTGGCAGCCGTAGGGATCCGGCGCACGCGCCTCAAGGGCACATCTCGTCCTTTAAGGATGCTCATTGTCCTGGTTGTTGCCTTCTTCCTGTGTTGGGCACCCTACCACTGCCTCCGGCTGGCCAAGGTGTTTCATGGTGAGAGCCAGGGGGTCAAAGTAGGCCTGACACTCACCAAGGGTCTGGCCTACTTCAACAGCTGTGTCAATCCAATACTATACTTCTGCATGGGCCTTAACCAAGGCTGGCTGCAGCGGTTCAAAAATGTTGAACAAAACCATCACCTTACGGTCTGCTGTGGTAACATAGCAAGCAGTCCCACCTGTGTTTAGTTCATTCAGTCATTTGATGCCTGAATTGACCCTTGGTATTATTGAAATTGTTACAGTTGCTGACAATTGTGAGTAAAAAATGTAGGTCTGAACAAAATTTGAAAAGGTAATCTCTGTGATGTAAGAAAAGTAAAAAAAATAAAAATATCCGGTCAATGTGACACTGCTCTCTAAAGATGTCTATAATCATGAAGGTTTGATAGCAAGTTGCAAATTAGACTGGCATTGTTGTCCTGTTTTTGTTTTGTTATGGACAAAAGAATATGTCTCAGTAGAATTATTAGATTCACTCAGGGGCAAATATGTAGCCTATCTTCAGTTTAAGTGAATATCTAATGATATTGTGTGTCCTGAACAAAAGCAGGCAGCTATACAGCTAATGAAAGCAAAACATGTCAGAGAGCACCTTTCTTAGCATGGAGACATTGTTATTGTTTAGACAGGCTGCCCCCACTTTGCAGAATGGACCTATAGTGGGTTGTGAGGGATTATATTATAAAAAAGTTTAGGATTGCTGCTGGTCTATTTCAGTGTGTGTGTGTGTGTGTCTTTGTCTTTGTCTCACACACACACACACAGACACAGACACACACACACACACGCACACATACATGCACGCACATGCTGCCCCAGAGGCCAAATGCAGAGGCATTGTGGGGATTTTTTTAGTAGGGGTTTTAATGATGAATGCCTAATATTAAAAAAGTGAGTATTACATAAATGATCTATTCCAAGAAGTGGGGGGAGTCCGCACCCCGCTACACGCCCACTACACCCCTGGCCAAACGAACTAAACACACAACAGGGTAAAATCACACATCCAGCTGCACAGCATGATACAAAATCCAGCTGCCAATTACACAACAGAACACAAGAACAGCCATGTATGATGGTTTATGACAGCCACAAATACAGCAGATGCTATACCTGGGATCTGTGAAGGCACTCCTACACAGTACATCTGCTGTCACAGAACTGGCCAGTCCAGGCCACAATTAGGTTACACAACATAGCACAAGACACTCAGAATGGCTTCCAGCATCTCAGTCCTGCAGGACATCTGTATTTTTGCATGGGCCTCAACCAACGCTGGCTGTGGCAATTCAGAAATGGAGAAATGCACCACCTCATGGTTTGTGAAAACACTACACCATTTGTTTATCCGTTGCTTCATTCAAAGTAAGATTTCAAGGGCTTATCAGGTCAAACATTTAAGTTAAGTGAGTTTAAAGTGTAATGTGTAATATTTTTAGGTTATAACATCCAAATATGACCTATAAACAGCAACAGAAGAAACATCATGTCAAAAACGCTGAAGCATTATGTTGTCCAGATATTCACTGAAGTATTGCATGCAGATCAACTAGATTTAGCCCACATTTTATCACATTCCACCACACGTGGCTGGCTGCTAAAATTCAGTGCGAGTGAAAACCACAAGAACTACACATACCAGCTTTAAGGAATTCCAAATAAACATTAACAAGACTATTGCATCCTGTCCTAATTTCACTATGGTGACAGGTTAGTTAAATGCATAAAAAATTATATCTTAAAAAAATAGAATTAAATATAAAGCCTTTGCAAACAGGTTGCATTTAGGAACTGCTTTGCGAACAGGATTTAAACAAATTTACAGTTCTTATGGGTTAAATGTTCATTATGAATTATGAGTCACACCTCTCTTAATCAACTCAACTCTCTCCCGACTCATCTTTCTTAAGTGAAAGGACAGGCTTCCACCCTCACAGGGTCAGTTAAACATGTCATGGGACACCTTAAACTAGAGGAACTATGGGTCCGCTTAAGAGGACGGGATAACATACTGCCAGCTTTGGCAGCCCTTTTTAGGCCATGTACACACGTAGGTGGGTATTTTTACAAACGCACATTTGCTGTCCTCCATTTTCTAAAAACTCTTGGGTCCACACACGACTGTTTCAAATATATTCACATCCACACAAAACCACAGAATTTCGCAGTAACATGCTCCAAAACAATACCCATACCCAACTGCTCTCACACACTGTCTTCATAACACACAGCATATGGTCTATCATACAGTATATAATGTGACACAAGTACACAACCTAAACTTTGCAGTATTAGCTGAGTTACTGTGATAAATGGTTCACCGGACAGATAACGCATTAAGTTACTTGTAATCATATTTTATTCTGCATAACTGCATTCTTTTTAGAACAATAGCTCAAGAACTCTACAAACTTTAAAAGAAATGTCAAAACATCTAAACAATCTTGAAGCCAAAGCTCAAGATATTTTGAGTCTAAAATTACAGGCTACGTTCTTGGCCACTGTAATCCACTGTAGTCCACATGTTCAGAGAGCTTGTTTGCTCTTCTGTAAAGTAAGCTATTTATTTCAGAGCTAAGCTCTAACTGAACATTTATAGGCATGGTTGAATTAGTTTGGAAGATGGTATTTTTAGGGTAGTCTAGCCTACAGAATGAGGATGTGTATAATTTATCATGTGAGTAAATTGTGCATTTTATGTTTGCATTATGCAATGCAATAAGCTTTTATCAAGCCAGTGAAAAGAGAGAAAAGGGAAAGATTTAACATATTTTCAAAAGCAAAGTTTGAAATGAGACTTGTTTCTCCTACACAGTAGGCTAAAAAACAAAGAGAGGAAAGTATAGGCAGAGAAGAGAGTTTTGAGTGCTTTCCCCCAGTAAGCTACTTGAGCCTAAATAAGAGGGATTTTGTGTGTGTGCACACATTTGTGCGTGTGTGCATGCGTGCATGTGCGTATGCACATGCATGTGTATATATTTGTGGTTTTGGCACCACACGCTTATGCTGTGTTATTCGTAGGTGCTCAAGGCCATGCCACACATTTTTTGTTATATTCGGACCCCCTGAAATAGCCTTGGCCACCCCCTGGCCACCCAATGTACAAAATTCTAGCTTCGCCACTGTGTGTGTGTGTGTGTGTGTGTGTGAGAGAGAGAGAGAGAGAGAGAGAAGAGATGTATGTATGTATGTGTACTGAAAGTGCAAAAGTTATAGGCACCCCATATGTTTTGTTTCAGCAGCACCTAACATTTATCTGTAATTTTCTTTATTCAAATTTAATAATAAAATACAGAAAATTCATGCAAAGTATTTAAGAACAGATAAAATGTACTTCTGATTTGGATTCAGTCAGAGGCCACCCCCAGATGTGTTGCCCCAGCAGTGTTTCTGTGACCAACAATCACAATGGGTAAGCTGTTGGCCAAGTCATTGTTCCACACTGATAGACATGTCTGATGTGATAGGGGTCTTGAGATCAGCTGCTGATCTCACCTCGGTCAAAAAGGCCAGTGGGCAAAAGTGATATCCGATGATGAGGCAAACTAGGGCAGAAATCCCCCCTTGGTATCCAATGAAGAGGGTCATGAGTATATATCTATCTGTTAGATTGAACACACTAAGATAAATTGATGAAACTTTGTCAAACATACACATGTGCTGCCTAACTGTGGATGACTTTGTCAAACATACACATGTGCTGCCTAACTGTGGATGACTTTGTCAAACATACACATGTGCTGCCCAACTGTGGATGACTTTGTCAAACATACACATGTGCTGCCCAACTGTGGATGACTTTGTCAGACTGATGCAACTTTCAAGCCACTGCTTGAGTAGAGCAGAGCCGAGGTTCCTGTGGGTGGAAATGATTAAAAAAGATTTTAATCAATCCTTATATCTTGTATTGTAGATGAAAAAAAAATACTTTGCCTAGCAGTATTTACACAGTTCTGGACACCTTTCCTTTAACTTTAAGCTGGTGTCACCTGGTGGCCATGAGTTGTAAATACACACTTCCAAGTAAGTGGTGTCAGGAAACACTGACAACACAGACAAACCAATAAAGCTCAGCTGAATCAGACCTAACTGGCCAACCTTCAAGAGGCATAACCGTCATGAAAAAAGTCAAATAGATGTATTTAAAACCTTTAAAGGAAGTGTGGCAAAAACATTTTTCTTGTAAATGAAGATTTTTAAATGCAGTTGTACATTAAGAAACATGTCCCTGTTTAATAGATGCCATTTAATGCCCCAAACCCAATCACAATCACAGAAATCACACCCAGCCCATGCCAGCAAAGTGGTTATAGGGCTCCCAGGTTTTAGTTTTGATGATTTAGAAAATGGCTTCAATGGGTTTGACACCACATACATCTGCAAAGCAAATTCAAAATTCCCAGCAGGTTCACCTGGGTTATATCCTCAAGTGAAGGAGAGTTCATCTTTATTCATTTAAAGGGTAAAGGTGTCAAGGGACAAGGTTTCCATGGTGGCAGGGGATGCATGATACACAGTCTCCATGGTGACATGGACAGCTGTGGTAATTCAGTGTAGGCCTAGTATCATCTTTCACCTCATTGTTTTTTCCACAGTCTTAGTTTGTTCTGTGTGCATGCATTGTGTTATATTATCACATTTTTGCAGTTTTAGTCTGCGTATGGACATGCATATCCCATACTTTTTTGGTTATAGTTATGGTTAGTTTCTTTGCAGACATTTTTTCCAAAGTGTAAACAAAATCAACAAACCACATTATAAACAAAAACATAAAATGTAAAAAACATATTTCAAAATAAGCAAAAAACAAGCCTAAGTAATGTCAATGACAGCAAAAATGACACTAATTTAGGTGGAGTACAAATATAAACAAAAACAGCATACCAAAGAGGTTCATCCAAATTAAGAACAGAGAAGCTGAACCTCCTTTATACAGCAGTTAGTCTGTAGTTATTCTAATTTGGTGGCTCAGCCATACCCATGCCTTGTAATGCAGACTCTAGGCATGGCAAAAAGTCAAAAATGCCCAAATGAAAAAACAATTTACAGTTAATCTATAGTTATTCTAATTAATTCAACATGTCTCCCAGAACTGTGCCCACCTGATTCAACAACACCATTGCTCCAGTCCCGAAGAAAAATAGCTGAAGTGCTTTAGAGGCTATCCGCCCGTAGCACTAACCCCCACTGTGATAAAGTGCTTTGAGAGACCGGTACTGAGGCCACATTAAGTAAATCATTCCTGACTGTGTAGACCACCTGCAGCTTGTCTATCATCATAATAGATCTACTGAGGAGACCTTGTCACACACACTCCACACCACCCAGACACTAGACAGCAAAAAATGATTGCTACTGTAAGGCTGCTTTTTGTGGGTTTTACAGTTCTGTCCTCACAATCATTCCATCTAAACTCATCCAACATCAGCAAATCTAAGGAAATGGTCACTGACTTCAGAAAACAGGAGACAGCCCACTCCCCTTAGCCTAGAAATCTAGACGCACCCTACCAGTAGCAAATAGTTTCACTGAGATGGTACATCTGGCCACTCAGTAGCTCTTCTCCCAGGTTTGGTTGGACCAATCACAACGGTCTATCTTTGTAGAGAGTCGTTGGTTGGGCTTGGCACAATGATGACAAAGCTGCAATGATGCAGAACAGCTAAGGCTGCGGCCAAGGAACAGTGGTCGTGTGAATCAGCTTTGGCACCAACTTTAGAAGAGTTAGACTTGAGCTTTTCTTTGTTAACACAAGGTGACATTAAGCACTTAATTAACTAACTACCTGATATTACCTGATAGCTGTACCTACTCAGGTTATTCATATTTATTCTATAAAAAGCTATAAAGTTAAATAGCTTATTTCTTCAGCTTGCCTGAACAAATTTGATATACTGAACTCAACAAGCCTGCTGCCCAGATATGGCACAGTGGTATATAAATCTTGTCCAAGATGTTAAAGTCCTGTGATTTTCATCATGGAATATTCGATCCGAGAAGTAACTTAAAGGGATACTTGATACACATTTGGTTCAACTTCCTACTTTCCCCTAAAACAGGAACATATTTTGTTTCCTAAATGCACTTTCTTCTGGTTCTTGCTAACCTAAGAGGATTTTAAAAGACAATTTTTAACAATTGCCAATTGCCAATTGTTAGTGTAACACACAAAAGTTAGAAAGGAGGAACTTTGTGGCATGTGAAGTAAAATCACTTCTCATGAAGTGTTTTTGTTTTGTTGTCCAGGCTATTTGTTGTTGTTTTTTTTTATGAGATTGAATTTATGTGATTTGATCCTATTTAAAGGAAGTCACATAATATGTGATGTCAGTATGCTAGTACAATGTCTTAAATTAATGCATAATCAAAAGAGTATTATTTCTAATTATTAATATTATACAGATCATCAGTACACAATGTGGAGGTATGAGTTCACCTTATGATGTGTTAACTTCTTTCAATGAATTCAGTGGTTACATTTTGACAATTCTCAATTCTCTTTATTTATTCATTTCATTAATCAAGTGAGCTTGGGCGTATCACACCCCTGCAGTACACTGAAGAAGAAGCCTTTGTGATCAGCTCAGTTTGAATCTTTCAAAATCTCTTACATGCTCAAAACAATGGCAAAAGAAAATCAATTGTACAAGAACATTTTCATCACATCAGCTACACAATAATGACCTATTGAAATGTATTGATATTATAAAACACACAAAAAGCCTATAGGATATATCAGGTTTACTATATAATATGAAAACCCTTGTGCGCTACGTGTTAAAGTTGAAAAACATTTGGCCACTAAATGCTCTTTCAATGTAAATGTAAATGTAATGCCTGTAAAGCAGTCTTGTCTGTAACCTGAGCCACTGTTAGTGCATGTTCTGATGGAGACTCCTGTTTAGTATGTTTGTTCTCCCTTTTGCTCACACAGTGACAAAGCAAAGTCGCTCTCCTCAATGGCCTCCACCTCTAGCAAACATTAGACAGTTTTGTATGCTAAAGTGACTAGATGAAGGAGTAGCAGGCCAGGTCAAGGCCCACGGCTTAAGTAAATTAAAGCATGCGCAGACATGAGCAATGAGTCTTCAGGAAATAATAAAACTAATCGCACAAGAAAAAAACTATTTAACATATCAGTACAAACCTATATAAAACAAAGGAACAGTAACTAAAATAGGAAGTGGCCAGGTTCCAGGATGGAAACTATAGGGTGAGTCCTACAAACTGTATGTATGACTATAGAAGGGTGCAGTCATAAATGACATTAATAAAAATAAGTTTAAAAAATCACAAATTTTCACATAATTCTAAATGCTCTTGACATTTTCTGTGATTTTAATTATTTGTAATTAATCACAAACATAAGCCCTTTGTTCAGTCCCCAGTTAGAGTAGATAGACCTGACAATAATATGGTTTCGATTGGATAGTTGGGTTTCGTCTTCAGTCTTTTTTTCCTGCTCAGGATTTTCCTAAACAAATATATGTAAAACAAGCCACTCCACTCTAATATTAGCTTTCAAACTAAGGACATGGGCACATGAAAACACAAATTCCTTTTCACAACAATTACGTTAAATATTTTATTTCCTTTATGCTAAAAATGCTGTGTTTATGCTAATAAAAAATAATAACATCAAGTAGCAATGCAACAGAGTGTTGATAGAAATCAATTCAGAGCATATTTTACAGACCTCAGAGCTTTTCCAAAAGCACAAGAGTAATAAAAACAGTGTAAAAACATGAGGAAAAGTAACAGAAGTGAGATGTTTTTTTGTTTTGCTTTTTAGACATAATCCTTCCTGTCGTACCCAGCTGCACTTGTTGACCTGGGGGCAGTGTAACCCATTTTGGGTGGCTTGTATCTGCTCTCTTTCGGAGGGCACGTGCAGCAGAGCATCGCCCCACCAAAAAGCAGAAGTGCTGCTGCCGCCCAGCCAATGTACAGGGCAGCACCCATCTCCCATTGTTGGAAACTGGCCACCAGAGGGTTGTAGAAGTCACGGATGATGACATTGGCTGTCCACGACACGGGGATGAGCTCCAGAACTCCAGCGAGGATGAACAAGATACCAGCGACAATCATGGTCTTGGCCTTGGAGGCCTCGTCCTCGATGCAGTTGGTGCACTTGGCGCCCATGATGGAGATGAGGAGGCCAAGGACACCGAGGATGATGGCAATGACGGTCATGGCGCGAGCCGCCTGCAGGTCTGAGCTCAGGGCCAGCATGGAGTCATAGATCTTGCACTGCATCTGGCCAGTGCTCTGCACCACACAGTTCATCCACAGGCCCTGCCAAGTGATCTGTGCAGTCACGATGTTGGCCCCGATGAATGCAGTGACCCTCCACATAGGCAGGGCACAGCACACGATGGCCATGATCCATCCAACGACTCCCAGGGAAATGCCTCCGATCTCCATTCCCATTGACATGATGCCTTCTAAGCTGTGACTTTCCCCAAGATGCAGATCCAAAATCCTTTGACTTCAGAAAACGTTTAGACTTTCCAACAAAGGGATGCTGTTAGTGTGAACCACAGCTGCAGCAAACACAGTAGCTTAAGAGCAGGTAGTCAAACTGCTGTTGGAGAGGTAGGTTACCTGTCCTGAGGGTGTGGTGATGCTTGTAGCATAGGAAAAAAACAACTGACTCTTATATCCCTGTGGGGGACGATGGCAGGAGGCTGTCTTTGACATCACAAAAGGGGGAGGGAGGAAAAGCAAACTGATGTCATCTCTCCATGTCCAACTGCACTGGCTAGGAGTCAAAATCACCATGGGAGACACGCGCGCACACACACACACACTCTTTTTTGGTAAAAGAGATTGCATAGGGGGGGCAACAGTTGCCAATTGTTTGTATTTTATACCAATGCCCTAAATCATGCTAGAAGATGTGAATTTGTTTACAAGCCAAAATATAGGGATTAGCAATGATGCTCTGTGTTGCAGATAAGGTAAGCACTTAACGTGTGTAAGTTAATATGGCCTGCCCAGAGACAGCAAGGCTGAGTTCTCCATATTAAGTTGGGCATGGGTGCAAATCTTTGGTCCAAAAGGTTCATCCCTCTCCCTCGTACAAATTAGTTTGCCCTCAAAAGGACAAAAAAAAGGCTTTCTAGGTGAACAAAGACTTACATATAATACCTTTAATATCAATGTCCTGACAAATGACCCTTTATGTATTTCTGGCTCTCTTTCAAACATCTGTCGTGGTCTACTGGAGCAGTGCCAAGTGTTCCTGTACCTGGCTGAGAGAAGAGTGCCCTGAGTGTGAGATGCTGTCATTAGCACTGTGAAAGATGGCTGCATTGAAGAGCCTAAAATATCGACCACTTTGATTACTTTTTCAACATAATTCCATATGTCTAATTTCATAGTGCTGTTCTACAATATGCAAATAGTCAAAATAAAGGACACCCCACAAATGAGTAAGCTTGTCCAAACTTTTGATCTGGCAGTGACTATTAAAATGAAAACTTTTGCATCAGAGGCTGAGTGTGGGCTCACTCTTTCTCTCTGAGTCATATTAACTGGAGCTAATCACCAGGACTAGTTTTGTCATTTACATTTTTCATTGGTCAGCCCTACACTCTGATATTTGCACCTTCTCACTGATCAGGTCTCCTCTCTGTCAAGACCAAAATGACCAACAAAAGTGGCACAGATGATTATAAACAACATCTAAAACAGGACACAATATATTAATAAAACTGATAATAAAACACTTAAAGTCAAGTTCTAAATCTGACACTCACTCTTTTAATGAAAAATAGAGCACTTGTTCCATAAAAACACACCCTGTACTTCCCTCTAGATGAGAGTGCTAGATCATTCTCAGCAGACAATGAGTTTCAGTGGCATTTAGGCCTTCCGTATTTTTATATCCGTTCTCAGCAGGAGTTTCCGGAACTTTGACGCTTTTTTTTGCTCCATATCTTAAATCCAATGCAAATACAGACTATCTGAATGGCAATGGCTTGTGACACAGCAGTAACACATAACTAGTTGTTAAGTAATATGTGCACAGTATGTTGTGCTCAAAATCTCCATGGTATTTACTGAGAAAACTTATAAGCTAATGTAGCATATCATATCTGGTTCCGCGCTGGTGGAATGACCTCCCAAGTGCTACCAGATCAACTGATACCCTCTCCACCTTCAAGAAACTCGTGAAGACTAAGCTCTTCCAAGAATATCTCCTGGCGTAAACTTTGAGAATGCACTTAATAATTTAATTTCTCTACACTTTGTTACACTATTGCACTTTCAACTAAAAACAGTGCAGATTCTATGTTAGCAATATGCACTCCTTGTTAGTTCATTGTGTTGTAGCTTGAATGTTAACCTCTTTTGTAAGTTGCTTTGGATAAAAGCGTCTGCTAAATGCCTAAATGTAAATGTAAATGTAAATGTAGCAGAGCAGTAAGGAAAAGGTCAGAAGCCAGTAGCTGTAGCCTGACTACGCCACCCTGTGGCCTCATGCCTCAGGGAATCCTTAGGAGATTACACTTCTAATGAAATAACCAGATCTTCACAGGTTCAAACAAAGCGCTATTGAGACATGAATTCCATAAAATTAAAGTTTATTGAGCAAAAAGAAAACTGGTAGCAGAAACCTGAAACAGATGCAAAATGTTAGAAAAACACAAGTATTTATTATGCTTGATTGCTTGATATATATATATATATATATATATATATATATATATATATAGTTGATTATAGCCCTGCTCAGAACATCTCTGCCTGCTAATTGAACAAATAAAAAGATTACAGCACACAAAAAAATGCCATGGCACTGCCATTAACAGATCATCTTGCTACCCCAAACACAAAGGCGTTGTCATAACCTAGGCAGACCTTTAAACAAGTCCTACAATTTTAAATATCCCTAATTTTAGATATACAAAATCTACAACAGATACCTCAGTGAACATGTTAAGACTTCCATTGTCTGACTCAAGCAAGAGAATGTGACTGGTGAGGATGACTTCCCCAAGATATATACACCTGCATTCAGTTCCAATGCTTCGTCACTCAGTGGAATTGTCTGTGTCATCATTACCCCATACAGTACAATGAATGAAATGTGCTTGTCCCCTATACACAGTAATTGAACTACCTTTAGGATCAATTGACACTTCTGGCCCCAAACAAAAGCATCTGGAGACTGTGGTGTGTCTTATGCGGATGCCAACTTCATTAAGGCATGATTGTGAGGAGTTTCAGAGATAAGATTTTGTGTATTGCAACCTAAGGGTGTTTAATGTC
This sequence comes from Tenualosa ilisha, assembly GCA_015244755.2. Classification (NCBI taxonomy): domain Eukaryota; kingdom Metazoa; phylum Chordata; class Actinopteri; order Clupeiformes; family Clupeidae; genus Tenualosa; species Tenualosa ilisha. Next base: position 786,438 of record PYXC01001977.1, on the reverse strand, counting down.
AACTTCCAATCAGTGTGTTATCTTGTGTTAAGCAATACCTGTTTGTCTTTCTTCTGACTGTGGATGTAAAGTTTGTTGTATTCTTTGATTAAACCTTTTATCCTTTGTTTGACTATGAATTCCCTTTAATACTTCAGATAGTAATACTGGCTTTGATAACGGTACTATAGAAACATAGTAATACTGGCTTTGATAAAGGCGCTATATAAACAATTTACATTTACATTTATGCATTTAACAGACGCTTTCATCCAAAGAAACTTACAAAAAGAGGATGAACATTCAAGCTACAGCACAATGAAAAACTAACAAAGAGTGCATATAGCTAACATGAAATTTGCAGTATTTTGAGATGAAAGGGCAATAGTGTAATAAAAAAGTGCATTCCTGGTATTCAGAATTTCAAGCCAGGGCAGATTAGAGTCAGGTAGAGTCAGGTAGCACTTGGAAGGTCATTCCACCAGCATGGAACAGCACATGAGAAGAGTCTGGATTGACCTGTGACCTGTCCTTTCATCTCTCCTCACATGAAGCAGGGAAGAGTATGGCCATATTTACTTGACATATTCTGACTGGAAGAAGTACATAAAGACTGAGTGCTAAAGAATCAAACACTGTGGAAAATTCAGTGACAAGGACAACAGATATTTCAGTGAAATTAGACAGAAACTATCGAGGGTGTCAAACAGTACTCCAAGTTCTCTAATTGTTCTGTGGCTTCAGTGAGTTTGTTCCTTGTTCACTTGTGTCATGACAAATGTACCTGCCAAAAGTGACAAAGGTGAAAAGGTGATATTTGTGTAATCTACTACAGGCAATCATATTGATTAGGAGATTGGATCTCCATGACCTTCACTAATCTCAATTCACCTTATAATAATTCGCCTCTAATTTGAGGAAGTCACAATTAACAATACTAATTGGTTAGAAACAAGAATTTGACAAGAGCAACATTCCATACTCTGGAAAAAGTCTTTAATCCCAACGCACTTGTGTACAAAGTGACCATATAAGGGCACCCCTTTGGTGTCTACCTGGCAGACTATTATTTGTGTTGTGTGACTAAACCCAGGGGAGAAATGTCCCAACTCTCTTTGTTAGCTACAGGAAGAAACTGAGAAACCAGCCGAGCTGGTTAGATGATAGGGTTTGTGTGTCAGGCCCCACCCTTCCCAAACGCTCACCCCTGGGACTTTTTACACTCTGTGAGCAACAGTTGGCAAAGAGAGAGGAAGAGAAGGCAGCTCCTTTACACACAGCAACATCTCAAGGATATTTTTTGAAGGCAGATTTGTTTCGTACACACAAGGAGAAAATGGTGTCTGCTGGGTTTCAGATGCTGGGCTCTGCTCTTGGCATCCTTGGCTGGATTGGCGCTATAGTGGTGTGTGCCTTGCCTATGTGGAAAGTCACAGCGTTCATCGGCAGCAACATCGTCACGTCGCAGACAAGCTGGGAGGGAATCTGGATGAACTGTGTGGTTCAGAGCACGGGCCAGATGCAGTGTAAGGTCTATGACTCCATGCTGGCATTGTCGCAGGACCTGCAGGCCGCCCGCGCCCTCTGCATCATCTCTATAATCGTGGGCATTTTTGGCATCCTGCTATCAGTGGCTGGTGGCAAGTGCACCAACTGCGTGGAGGATGAGAGGGCCAAGGCCAAGGTGGGTGTCGCTGCCGGTGTGGTCTACATCATCGCTGGGGCCTTGGTTCTGATTCCTGTGTGCTGGACAGCCCACACCATCATCCAGGACTTCTACAACCCGCTGGTCATCCAGGCCCAGAAGCGTGAGCTGGGGGCCGCGTTGTACATTGGCTGGGGGGCCGCGGCCCTCATGATTATCGGAGGGAGCATGCTGTGCTGCAACTGTCCCAAGGACAATGATGACACTGGCTACACTGCCAAGTACTCCGCTCCCCGGTCCCAGGCCTCTGCCCCCTCCAATAAGGACTATGTGTGATCAGTGCCTTTGGGAGAGCCATGGCTTTTTACTCAAAGAGGTAGTTTTTGGGACAGTCTCATTGGCCTCCACTTGAGTAGCTGTCAAACATTTTGTTACAATAAGTTTTACATTTGGAAATGTATTAGTGATGACTTCTAAGGTGGAGAATTCTGACTTACATAATATTAGGGAGGGGCAAGAATGGAAAGGAATTATTGCCTGGAAGATAAAAATAATCTGGCACTGTCAAAAAAAAAAAATCACGAGCAAACAAGTAAACATGCTTTGTTAAGGATCATTTGTTAAGTTTAGATGCTGTTCAGAGTGCTGTGTAGTTAACTCTGTGTTTAACTCAAAAAGCAGCATCCCTAAAGTTGCTTTTAAATACACAAATTCAGCTTTTATCAGCTCTACTGTGCTATCACTGTGTTTACAATCTGAGGAGGCTTAATGCAAGTCCATTTAACTTCCATTTAACTGTGCTGTGTATTAAACATTTGTAGAACCTTTTTTAATCCAAATTGTCAAGACTGTGTAAATATATGTTGTATTCTTTTTTATTCTTGACAATATTTTTACAGAGTTCATGTTTTGACAATAACCCTTGTGTGATGCTGGAACTTTGTTAATAAATATTTTACTGGAACTCATTTGTTTCAATATGTTGTTACTCCATCAGCTCCATAACATTCTTTGAATAGCAGTGGGTGTCAGTCAAGGCTGAAACAGGTTCTGGTTTCGGTGAGGCTGGATGGAATATGCATTTGTGCAACACATTACATTCCACTATAAGCTGAGGACAAATGTGTGACATGACCTCTATTCTGTATTTAAACAGCTTTGTCTTTAATAATGTTTCCCCCAAATCCACATTTCATCCTTACATGAACCCAATGCATGTATGACTACTTCACTAACACTAATACAACATTATTTTGTTTTTAAATCACCTCAAAAAACACAGAAGTTATTTCTGAAGAAGGCTATTTAGAAAGTCTATTTAACACAATAGGACTGTTTGGGTTTAGTGCTCAGTTTTGCCATTGACCTTTTTTATGGGAGAGATAATGATTCTACTTAGAAAACACAATAAGTACATCCAAATGATACACACAAATAGAGAACTGCTCATCCCATTATTCTATCATGGTTGGCATTTTCCAAACAAATGTAAGGCAAAAAAACATAAATATAAATATCTTTCCAAGACCTTATCCAAAAAGAAGCTGCAGGCCAAATGTATTCAGTTCATTTAGTATGAAGTAATAAGGGCATTTCCATCTCCATCTAAAATGCTAGTTGGATTGGTGTTGCAAAACCTTCAAATACTGAGCTCTTCACACACAATCAGTCCTTCATCACGCCTCATCAACCCATTGATATCATTAATCAATGGCATTAACATTTTTATACTTCAGCTTCTATAAGCTTAATTGGGCTTTGTTTAAAGTTTTGGGGGGAACTTTTTACTTATAATCAGACAGGACTGATGACAGCAACAGGAACTGAGTCTTACAGAGAGTCAGGGAAGGGTCAGAAAATGACCTCGAGTCAGACTGAAAACCCCCAGTTTTATGGTGCGCATATGGTCCACAGCGAAGTTTCTCTAGGTTGGTGTAGGAGGCGGGTGGACTCTAAGGATATGGTGTCAGCTCTCAGTGAGCTCAACAGAGAACAGAGGGCTTCAATATCAAGTTTCAGCTTTCGTTCAAGTTCTGGGAACAAAGAATCATAAGGGCCACACCCACCGGCTTGATGTATAAAACCGATGCTGCTGCTCAGGTGACCCTTCGCACCATCAACCTCACGCAGTGATGATCTGTGACTTCCCCTGACAGACCCAGTGTATGCTCACGAGGAACAGGAAACAAACACCACCATGGCGTCACAGGGACTCCAGATCTTGGGCGTAATACTGTCCATGATCGGCTGGCTTGGGAGCATCATCACCTGCGCGCTGCCCATGTGGCGTGTAACGGCGTTTGTTGGGGCCAACATCGTGACGGCGCAGGTCATCTGGGAGGGCCTGTGGATGAACTGTGTGGTTCAGAGCACGGGCCAGATGCAGTGTAAGGTCTATGACTCCATGCTGGCACTGCCCCAGGACCTGCAGGCAGCACGCGCCATGGTCATCATCTCCATCATTGTGGGCATCTTCGGCGTGCTCATGGCCATAGTGGGTGGCAAGTGCACCAACTGCCTTGAGGACCCGAGTGCCAAGGCCAAGGCCTGCATCGTCTCTGGGGTGATCTTCATTATCGCCGCAGTTTTGGTCCTGTTGCCGGTGTCCTGGTCGGCCCACACACTCATCCATGACTTCTACAACCCGCTGGTCCCAGCGGCACAGCGTCGGGAGCTGGGTGCGGCGCTCTACATCGGCTGGGGCACCTCAGGGCTCCTGCTGCTGGGAGGGGGGCTCCTCTGCTGGAACTGCCCCCCCAGGGACCACCAGCACTATGGAGAGGCACAATACGCCCCCGCCAGGTTCAAAGCCTCTGGAGATTACGTGTGAGAGGTGTTCGGCTGCGAAACCAGGTGACCGATGGTGCCGGGGGTGCAGTGAGGTCTAAGGGGCTTTAGGGAGAAGTAACCATTCATTTTACTGATTAGTTAATGTAATTGTCTAAATGTGACCTGTTTTCAGTCCTGTTTATTACTGCTGTTTGTGTCAATGCTAAAAGTTTGTTTGTCAGTTAAATCATTTAAAATGACAATCATCAAAATAAAAGCACTTTTTTCACACAAACGTCTTGGTTGTTGGTTACTGGTCATTAAGCACTAAACTGTAACAAAAGTCCAAAACCTGTCTGTCCAAGACTGCCACGACTGGCTTTGTTTTCTCTGTAACCAGCACAGGCTAAGTTAAGATTCATCTTCAGTTTCATGTAACCTGATCCATCATGTACCTTCACATCCAGGCTCTACAAAAAACATCAGGACTGAAATAGTCTTTCCTCTGTTATCATGGCATTCTGACTTGTAGTTAAAGGGGTATTACTTCAGCTGCTGTATCCTGCCAAAATTCTATCAGTCACCAGTGGTCCACAAAAGGGTACCCATCATAGAACTATTGTGTTGCAGTTTCGAGAGGGATAATAGATCTTGTTCTCTCCCTTTCTCACACACACTCAAAGGTGACAATTGTCTATTAATGGACCTAATGGTCCATGACAGTTTTCACTAAATTTGTATTGAAAACTAGTTCCAGCTACCTGCAATCATTAGAATCTGTAAAAATATTAGACCACAGTACAGACTTAGATAAGACTGCTGATTTGTATTAAAGTGTATCTGATTAGAAACATAACCAAACATAAGACTTTAACTTGTTTCTACATTTGAGTTTAAAAGTGAGCAATTGTGATTTTGAATTCAAATAAATCCACATAACGCTGAAATTTGCCTGTGGTAATAAAAAGAGAAATTCTGAATGAAATCAAAGTGAATTTGCAGGAATGCACATCAACGTAAGTAGTCTCCTTGAGGGACTCTAGGCTCAAGCTCTTTTCTTGTGTATAGCTGATAAAAAACTGATAAATCAGACAGTAATGTATTCAAATTCAATCAATTTGCCAAAAGCAGGACAATAGCCAATGGACAATAGACTGTGTACATAAAAAGTTACACAGAATTAATCAGAATAAAATTTAAAACCTAAAGAACAATCTGTGGTCAAGTGAGAAATGGGTCTCAGACAACAGGGCTTCGGTGCATTCCGAAGGGGTGAGGGGCCACTGTTCCTCTACTTGAGTGACAAAGGACAGGAGGCTTTTAAGCCTAAACCAACAACAGCACAAACAACAGCACACCAAGATGAGGGTGTGTTTGTAGCATCTCCTGACAACCCCTGATAGTCAGGGCTCGGGTGACACATCTCAAGGCTCAGGGGCTAAATGACAACTGCAACCACCCTCCTTTGTTGTCTGCAGCTCAACAGGTGATCTGCCACCAAGGCACCCCCTCCTCTCTAGGGGCAGCTTTGCTCTCCAGAGGGAAAATGGACACATCATCAGGACAAGAATCAGCAGACATTTCAGACAGTATTAACAAAGAGTAAAGCTTTCCTTTATAGTATTGCACTCAAGAAGACTATAGAAAGCACACAGTACGCTTGGAATAAGACATATAAGACAACACATCCTACGAGAATACACCGTACTGATATGAAGACTCACACAGCTGTTAAAAGTATAAAACATAACCTATTTTCTAGAGCAAGGGAGTGGACTAAAGAGACTAAACTAGTGCAGATGTATTACATCTGCTGCAGGTTAGCCGAAGTCACCTCCCCCTCGCTTCTCCTCTCCTCACAGACTAGACCAAATAATCCAGTCAAACAGGATAGCAACCTGAGCACCAACAAGGAAATCTCCTCCCCCCTCTTTAGCTTCCCTCTCTCTTTCTTTCTTTCTTACATCCACACACAAACTAACATGCACTCTGTGTTCCTCCCACTCTCTCTATCTACACACAAACATCCTATCTCTCTCTCACTCGTTCACTCGCCACAAGATCTGCAGCACAAGCAAGAAAGTTTGTCGTCAAACTCTGCCAATAACCGGATTATGCACCGTGACTGAATGAATCTGTTCCATGAATTCCATGAATCCGTCTCTTTTCACCTGAATCTTTTCAAACATTGTCCTTGAAGCCACAGGGAGAGCAGGATGGGCCGGCAGCTCCTGGCCGTCTGCCTGGCACTCATCGGCTTCATGGGCACCATCTTGATCTGCGCGCTGCCCATGTGGAAGGTGACGGCATTCGTGGGCGCCAACATTGTCACATCGCAGGTGTTCTGGGAGGGTCTGTGGATGGCATGTGTGCTCCAGAGCACAGGCCAATTGCAGTGCAAGGCTTTTGACTCCATCCTGGACCTGCCACAGGACCTGCAGGCATCACGGGCCCTTGTTTGCGTCTCCATTGCTGTGGCCGTGGTGGCCATATGCCTGAGCGTGCTCGGGGCCCGATGCACAAACTTCTACAGGGACGACAGGACCACCAAGGCCCAGCTGGGGCTCTCTGCAGGGATCGTGTTCATGGTGGCCGGGATGCTGTGCATCATACCCGTGAGCTGGTCAGCTTATGTCATTATCACAGGCTTCTATAACCCCCAGGCTACGGAGGAGAGGCGGGGAGAGTTGGGGGCCTCCATGTACGTGGGCTGGGTGTCTGGATTCCTCCTCTTCCTAGGGGGAGCGATACTCTGCAGCACTTACTCACACAGATGCTGCTGAGAGGCCACTAACTGCTACCATCACACAATGAACAGGATCTCCAGCTAAAGTGGCGGGAACATCCTTCATGAGGCCAAAGTAATTTCATTAGAATGTCTTTAATCTCAACAAATCTCAAATGGGTCTGTGTGTGTCATGCTGAGGCCAGTGATGTGTTTTTTTACAATGTGGATATCACACAGGTTTGAGACATCAAAGAGTTGAAATGAATGGAATTCTGTCATTTTGTTTTTTACGAAACGTCAGAAAATATTTACTGGTCAGAACTGATTTCCACATCTCTTCTCTTTGAAAATGAAAAACAGGACACATGAGCGGCAGTCTCTTTCAATGTCTCTCCCTCTTTCACACATAAACACACATATTCTCAAGAACTCTGCATAAGACCTGCTGAAACAAGCAAATAACTGATCAAACTCCGTCCAAAATCGGACTTTAATATACACCACCTCAGCTGAAGGTATTTGATTGTTTCTATCTTCATCGTCTGCTGGAACAGAAGGTGCAGACTGCTCCTCCTCCCCCTGTTGCCTCTTCTTGGTAATCTGGCATTCATAAGCAGAATTCAAATCTGGGGCTGCCCATGTGGACGGTGTCAACGCCAGAAGTGTCAACACTGAAATTGCTCTAATTTATAACTACAAAGTACCTATTTGAAGACACTTTATATGAAGATGTAACAAGATGTATGAGGTGTGAAGTAAGCTTGTTACTGTAGATGTTTCTTGTCTGTTTAACATGAGTCTAGCATTACTTTACTTGTACAGTTTAGTTTTGGAAACTAACACACCCCTTATGTTATTAATGTCATTTGGTTACATGAGTTCTGGCCTTGCTTGTCTGTTGTAACCATCTCTATAGTATGCTAGTAAGATGCAATAACATAATTTTGACCATAATTAAGCTTGGTGACTGCTTTCACAGCTTTGCATCGATAAGCACGGCCTGTCTGCAATCATGTGCATTGTGGCATATATTTTGTGGCCTTCAGAGAAGAACGTGCCCGCAAATGCATTTTGAAATCACATTTTCTATGTAAGGAAATGATGGAAATAATGAATAATAGAAACTGTAGAATGTATACATTTTGTCATTGTGTCAGCCATTTTATGTGTCACTACTGTGATGCCAATGTGTGATGACAATATGATGTTTACCTTAGACTGTGGATGTCACAGACATACCAGAAACATCAGATACTCCAGTTTATAAGAATTCATATGAAAAATGCTGATACAGGCCAACCTCAGACTTTGTTTCCTGCTCTACTGCTCTAATCTTGTGTTATGCTGTAATAGGATATGCACTGTAATCTAGAGAAAGCTAACGGATGTAATAGTAAAAGTGTTATATTTTGTATTAAATTCAGTCAATTGTATCTGTTTCCCCTTTATTAACAAACCTAAGTAAAATGTATATTTGCACATTTATATTTACACTGCACACAAATAAAACAAAAGCATGTTACTGATGCATCATTTGGTTATGCATCGTGAGAATAAATGTCTAATTACCTTCTAATCAAAAGGCCAAAGGGCAGCCGGGGCCAGATCAGTTACTTTAAAAACTAATCTTCTGAAGAGGATAAGGAGTATGATTGACAACTTATCCATTTGGTATGAGGCTGTCATGGCTGATTAGATGGCAGACTACAAACCTCCTGACATCCATTTGGCATCTATAGGTAAACATTAGTCAATACAATATCTTCTATTCACATAATAACCCCACCCACACCTGCCCCCATAGAGACACCCCTGGTGTGATGTACACCACATATTTTCCCACAGACACACCTCTTGGTGCACAGGTGTGCTCATGTGCTATTTAGACCACGTACACGTCGGACAGGAAGATCATTACTGCACAGATTACAAACTAGCAGACAGGTTGAGTCTCTCTTCCAATCTCTAGAAAACCTGTTGCAGAGCTAAAAAAAAAACAGATCAAACTTGTTCTGAGGTTAGAGTGATCGCAGGTTAGCGCACCGTGGCGGAATGGATTTGGTTTTGCCCTTTCTCACTCTAAACTTTTTAATATATCTGCTGTGGTGGACGAGGAAGGGCAGACGACTCATGGCCTTCTTGCTGGCTCTCACTGGTTTTCTGGGCATCATACTAATTTGTATGATACCCATGTGGAAGGTGACGTCATTACTGGGGGACAATATCCTCTGGGAGGGCCTGTGGGTGAAGTGTGAATTGTCCAGCACCGGTGGGAGACTTTGTATGGAATATGACTCCTTCCTGGATCTGCCCCAGGACCTGCTAACAGCACAGACTCCGGTGTGCATATCCATCGCTGTCGGATTGATGGCTGTATCAATGACAATGCTCCTGACTCGACAAACCTTCTACAAGGACAACAGGTTGAACACAGCTCTGGTGGGCCTTTCTTCTGGGATAATGTTCACATTAGCTGGGGCGCTGTGCTTTGTGTCTGTGAACCAGTCAGCTTATAGCACCATCATGGGCTACCACCATCCACAGGCCAGGAATGTGAGGAGAGGGAAACTGGGTGACTGCATCTATGTGGGCTGGTTATCGGGGTTCCTCCTCCTAGTGGGGGGAGTGATGATCTGCCGCATCTACCGCCTCTGAGAATCAACTAACTGCTTAGACTGCACAAGACTTGGACCTCAGGACATTATTATTATTATTTTTTGACATTTTAGATGCTCCTCACCGTTTTATCATTACGTGACTGGTCTCTTTAAAGAAATTCTCCGTGCTGCAGGCAGACCCATGTATTACCATCTACATTGCTTGTGTCTTGTCAACCCCAAATGCAGGTAAAATAAAGAAAACTGCTTTGTCCACCTTGGAGTCTCTTATTCAACACACAACGCAGAGCCACAGTAAAGAGACTAGTCACAATTAGTTTTATTGACAGAATTTATTTTCTGTACTGACTAAGATACTGCAAAGATTTTTTTACACTTAATTGGTGTCCGTGATCTTGTTGGCTGGCATCCTCCTCATTATGGGCTTCCATCAGTGGCATTTTTTTCTGGTTTGTTCAATTATTTCCTGTCTGGTCTGACATTACATGAATGTGCCGATAAATCAGATCGAAAAGGCATGACATAGCCTGTTTGTTGATGATCTAATGGGGAGCAGTGCTCGGAAATGGGCTCCAACATGGCCTGTTCTGCCCGTGTTGCAGCACTGTTGCCCATTAGATAAGGGGTTTCACAACCTCAGCCACGCTGTTCTGGTATATGGGCCAGCCCATCTGGAATTTACCAGATTTGGTCTGGTAATCTGGAATTTACCAGATTACCAGACACTTTCTATGTCAAGCCCACCATAACATGAACCCCTTCTCTTTCACTCCTGATTAGATTGAATGCTCAACTAAAAAGTTGGTCACACTCACCTGGAGTTCGCAGTAATCGGCAGGATGGACTTCACAGAAATTTTCTCTTTGCCTGTAATTAACTTGGTGATAACATGACTCAATTTGCTGTGGGTGAAATGTTGCTATTGAGCAGGAAGACCTGTTAGAACAATACAGTGCTTGTGTCTCAAGGACAAGAGCATAGCTCATCTTCTGAAACTTCAAGGGAGTAGGCCTGACAAGAGATACTGAGTTCAAGGATAAAAATGACAGAGTCTAACAACATCACTATTCATCCATGGAATGTTTGAACTCAAATCAATAAATAAACATGTGTTCCAACTGATATTAACCTGCTGTTGAGTAAACATGCTTTAAATGTTTCTATCATAGGATGGTAAGGAACGTCACTTCACAGTTCTGTACTATATAACACGAGAAAAAAAGACTTCTGTCTTTGTCTATTCTGTATGACACATTTGGAACACAACCTTCAGGATACATAAATGCTTCAGCAGACACAACAGTTTGAAAAGCTTCGCTATGGTTCTATGCTCTACTCAGCTCTATGGCTGAGGCACTTCTCTGTACTTCTCGATGGGCTTGCCTCTGTGAGACAGAGATGGAGCCGCCGCTAAATAATACAAAATTGATGCAAATGGACCTCATATGCCCCATGACTTGTAAACTCATATCCTCTCTTTCAAAAACATCACACCGGATTTGGTTGACCTTATTCCAGGTGAAAGCTGTCTGTGGAAAAAAAAAAAAAAAAAAAACCCTGATGGATGCATTTCCATCCAAACATTAAACTTGCTAACCATGTTAATGTTTGCCTTCACACACCAGTGCATGTTTATAAGTGAAAATAAAAAGCAAAAATGTTTCACTCAAAGTGTGATTTGGACTACCTGGAAAAGACTTTTTATATGGGCGAGTTGTGTCAGTAGCCATCTTTTTGCCACACCCATGGTGTCCTCTTGCTAGATAAAAATCCTGCTGAGCTGGTATGCTAGAGTTTATGACAAACAGGAGGAGTGGTTTTGAATCTAGACCACACCTCCTTTTCTCTCTCCCTCTCTCGATTTCATTTTTTCATCTCCCTAAGGATCTCAGGCCATGAGGCAGCTAGCGTGAGCAGACAGCCAGACGTTGTGGTCAACAGCATCGCGCAAGAGAGGGAAAGATGGAGGCACTATACAGGTGTTCATAGGGCTAGGGATGTTACACACAGGTAAAGAAGGTGAGAATACAGGTGTGGAAAAACAACTTCAACCATCACCACCACTTGCCTAAACGTCTACAGAAGAGTAGAAGACAAAGGGCTCAGCACCATCAGAGTACTACCACGGACTTCAAAGGACTTCAAGGACAACGCAGAGGAGGGTGTGTTTGTTGCAGTGAGCCATTACAGTGGAAACCATGGTCCCTCTGGGCATACAGATGCTGGCGAGCTCGCTGGCTCTGCTGGGCTGGCTGGGCGCACTGCTGACATGCATCCTGCCCATGTGGCGCGTGACGGCCTATGTGGGCACCACCATTGTCACCTTGCAGACCACCTGGGAGGGCATCTGGATGACGTGCCTGGCGCAGAGCACCGGGACGGTCTTGTGCAAGCCTTACGAGTCCACCCTGGCGCTGGGCACCGACCTGCAGACTTCGCGGGCGCTCATGGTCATCTCCCTGCTGGTGGCCAGTGTTGGGCTCCTGCTCGCCTTCTTCGGAGGCAAGTGTACCCGCTTCCTTGACAGCGAAGTAAAGAGCAAAAGGCGGATGCTGTTCGCCGCCGGTGTTGCACTGTTAGTCGCTGGGGTTCTGTGCATCATCCCAGTGACATGGACCGCAGCAAAAGTGGTGCAGAATTTCTACGACCCCCATGTCTCAGACTCACACCGTCGGGAGCTTGGGGCCGCCGTGTACATTGGATGGGGTGCGTCCATCCTCTTTTTCCTGGCAGGGGGGATGTTCCTCAGCTCTACCTGCTCTCAGAAGCCCCCTGACAACAACGAGCCATCCGTGAAGTATGTACTCGTGCGCGCTTCTGTTAACGGCAGCTTCAAACACTCTGCAAGCTCCTCGGTGAAGCATGTTCTTGTGCACTCCAGCTCCAGACGCATTCCAGGCTCATCTGTCCGTTCCCTGCCAGAGGGGAGTCAGTGGGGCAGACACCCCGTCACAACAGTGACGCCCACTGGCAGCCTGCCACCCTCTGCAGCATCCAACAACAGCAAAGCCCCCTCTACCAAATCCCAGCTTCTCAGGCCTATGTCGGCTCAGTCAGAGGTGAGCGAGGGGCCCTCCACCAAGTCCCAGCTGCTGAGGGCTGACTGGAGCCTGGAGTCGGTGACTGAGTCTGAGTTCAGTGAGACAGCTCCATTCACAGATGAGCCACCAATGACTCCCACAAAGACTTACATCTGACAGTGCTTTCTGCAAGGCACTATCAGGTGTAATCCATGCCAAATTCCAGTTAAAATCAGTCACTGGACAAGTTATGCACTTGAACATTGTACTCTTCTTGCAGGCCAGTCAAGAGTGTTTTTTTTTTATTTCTTGATGTTATTCTTTGATTTATCAATGTGTGTCTAGTAAAATGAAGGATAAATTATGTCAGTACTCTAATGTACTCTTTGAAGTGTAATATGAACATCCTTAAAAATTAATATGAATTATGACTGTTACTTTTAGTATTGGTGTTACTCTTAAAATAAAATAATGCAACTGTTATTCCCAAATGTCTTCTGAAATGTTATCCTGCACTATTTGAATCTGTATTTTGTTATTTTAAAAATGTAAAAATAAAAATGCACTCATTCTTTGATGTAACTTTTGCATTTTATTTTGTTTGTCTCTAATAAAAGACAACTTAGCACTATCACTTAGCATTAACAGGAGAACAGAACAGGAGAGTTCAATATTCCTACTTTACAGAATTTATATATTACATAGCATCATGGCATACAATATAACATTGTAAAAGGTTACTTAGAATCTATATAATGTACATTAACATTATTAACATTATTTACATTAACATTAATGCACATTAACATTCCTGTATTTAGACCGTTACACCGTTGCTCATTCCCTCCCCCACTTTCTTCCTGGTATCGCCTTCCATTATGGCTTAGGCAAAGTGAAAGAGCATCTGTGCTGAAACTGGTTTGACAGAGAATGAGTTAATAAAGATGTTTTGCATTCTGTCAGGACATTGTGTGTGTTTAAAAAAAGAGTCAAATCCAGTTTCACAGTGTGGCAAGATGGGAAATCAGGTGTCTTTGGAGTCAGGATTCAGTAGATGTTTGGTGTCATTTAGACTTTGACATTTGGTGAAGTAATGGTGTACTGTTAAAAGGTGCTAAAGCTATGCCAGATCATTTTTAATCAGTAACACCGTGTCACAGTTCATGAATATCTCCTCACAGTTCACTGGCTCTCCATTCTCTGAGTAGATTGAAAAAAAAGAAAAGAAGAGAGAAAAAAAAAAACGCTCTGACGCTGTGAATAGGACACAAACTAAGTGACAGCCTGTTCAACAAACTATAACTAACTACACAAACACTGATGACCTTTACTGACTTTGGGTTTCAACACACAGACTGATTAAAGGAATAATTCTGAGTCAATCAGCCCATATCCCTGTTCACTGAAGCTGCTGGGTGCTATCGGACAGTATAAGAATGACAACTTTTGTTACAACATTGACCTCATTTGCAAACTGGCTCCTAATGATAACTGTAGGGGGCACATGAAACTGAAAATTTCTTGCCCCCATCAGTTAGCGTTGGCTGCCTTTTCGCAATTTACTCTACGCTGTACCAAATTTGACGAACCACAGGGCTTAAAGGGATTCACTGAAGGTTGATTCACTCCAGATAATCCCTTTAAGGTCACAGGGTTGCCTCTGTTTGTAAACGAGCTATTAAAATGATGAAATCTTTCTTTTAAAGGTTGCACAATATTGAATACCAAGAATCTCCTTTATGAAAAATGAAGTATCTATCTATCCCAAACATCAACTTGCCAGCTCACTGTTTCCATCCAGTGGTGGCACTGTATAGAGCAGCAGAGAAAAGAGAAAGAGAACATTTTTATCAGAAAGTGAAAAAATAATGTTAAAGCACTGAAAACTAAAAGCTCTGCCAAATCACCATGTTAAATCACCTGTAAACGAGCAGGGAGAGGTGTGCTGATATTGTCTAAGCCGGCTGTCAGGCCTGTATGTGCATACCATTACTTGGCTATGGCTTTCCTGCACAGATACACAACCCCAGGTATATATCCAGTCTCATCTTCATGCACACTCTTCTCCCATACCTCCACCTCGTTGATGGCGACACGGACCAGCCGTCCATCTGCAGTCATCTTGTCCAGCACAGCCTCCAGTTCAGCTTTGTACTGCATGTTAGTAGTGTTTGCCCTTGTTGTCATGCAGATGTGTCCACCTGAAACAGGCACCAAGGTACAGCTTTCTCTCAAGAGGTCAAAATAAACTTATTTTTCCATAAGAAACATAACTAACATCATTAGTGGGGCTGTGCTGTACGACTTAACTTGCATGAGGCTATAGGTCATCTTACATCATGACAGAAATACACACCATGACAATGAATTGACACAAAATGTGCAGTGAAAAATATATTTTAAATAGCTTGCCACATAGGCAACACACTGTCAATTTCTTACTACATTTTACCTGTGCATATGCAAAAACATCACGTGCCTAATTCATCAATACCACCACCTGATGATACAGCTAATGTTCATATCATAGGAGAAAATGATCATGATGATAACAGATGGATAGATGGGACAAACTGTATTATTAATGTTATCAGTGTAGGCTGTTGTGCTACGTATGTCACCTGGTTTTGTGGCCTGCCACAACTCTTCAACGACTGACACAGGTACTTGTCCAACACTTAGTGCTCCCACAATTACAACAACATCATATGTCTCTATAATAGATGAGAGGAGACAGATGCAAAAAAGAGACAATTCAAACATGTCTGTATGATTTCCTGATTTTTGAATAGTCCTATAATAACATTGCAGGTGTGTCCCCTACAACAGCCTTTTGATAAGTCCCTGTAGTATTACTTCAAATGTTTTAGATTCACATCCTCCTCCCATAAACACACAAGAGTTCACCTGCAAAAAAATTAAGTGATTACACATCCCAAGCAATGTTTTGATTAAGTTATTTTCACTTAATAAAAACATGGTTTCTGTTTATGCAAGTGGACTCTTCACGTGTTTATCGTATTCAAAGACTTCCATGCTCAAAGGTTTCATTTGTTTACTCTTTACTCTTTCATTAAGGTGCAAAGTTCATGCAGAGATATACCAGCTGGCACTGGAAGTGGTTCTTGCCCAAGCAGACACTGCCACAGCTCCTGATACAGGCCTGTCTTCCTGGACAAATTCAACATGGCTTCGCTGCCATCCACTCCACTGAAATGCCGAAAGCCCTTTTCTTCCAGCTGAAAAAAAGACCCTTTTAATGAATTGTAGATAACAACTACTTATATACAACCATATACTCTGTGCAGATGCAGCTATATGACCTTTAATTGATCATTCAAGAGCTATCTAATGTTCAGATATATTTCCCAGGTTATAAGATGTAACCAACAGTTGAAGCTATTTAGCCTATATGCCCAGAGAAGCAAATCATATTTTAACTTATTTACCTTTGCACTGACCAGGCCAGTTCCACAGGCTACATCCAAAACCTTTGCACTGCCCTTGTCACCTTGGACATGTGATGCAATGCATTCTGTGGCGAGACAAGGAGCACGATAGTCCAGGAGGACTACATCCTGTTGGAGATAACACAAAAGTACAGGAGCATATATTAACACACTGCTGGTGCTCAGTACTTAAGTATGGCCACCCCCCTACATTTAACTTCTTCATAAAACAAACTAAAACATAAACCTAGTCAAAAACAAAACACTAGTCTTTATTTCTCACTTCTTCATACTGGTCGGCCCATTTATTGTAGAAAGAGATTTTATCCCGTGGTCCAATATTTTCGTGTGCAGAAAGAATGACATTTTTCACATCTGCGAAAGTCCTCTTGTGTTCTCCCATCATAGTTTATTGCAAATCTGTACAATTGCAGCAGAGGAAAACGAGGCGAGATAGTCTCTCAAAGTATACTGGACTCAAAACACCTTCAGGCTTCCCATACTACCTGAACAATTCTTCTTCTACCTTCTTCACGTTTTAAAGTTTGTTGTACTATGCTATTTTCCGATTGCTGCCACCTACTGGACTGGCGCTTTCAACCACACCTCTGTCAGCCAAGTGTCAGGACCTGGTCAGGACAGTAAGCATCAGGCACAATGAAGTGTCATGTACTCGACTTCTTGGGTCATTTCGATACCATTAATTACAGCTGATTAGAAGAAAGTATGCGCACATTGAACAAAATGCCTAGACTACACTCACAACTAGACATAAATAATCCCTAAAAATCCATCTTCAGTTCATATTTGATCACGGTCATTCAGACACCGTAAATTCAACCTGAATGTGCCATTTATTTAATGTAACCGTATCGATATGTTTGATAAAAAATGTTACCTTAGGTGATGAACATTGGTGAGATCACTTGTGGTTGCAGTTTAGGTTTTCACCACCGGGGGGAGGAAAATCTTCAACGCAGCTGAAAGTCAATCACGGTTCAGCTATTGTAAGTTTTGACTGGTTTTAAGTTCTTCTTTTGCGACTAATCGAAATGTGACTTTCGGAACATATTCGGTGACGATATTGTAGCTGCGTAACAAAATTTCGTACACATTTGGGTATTAGTTAGCTGGGTATCATATCTAACTCAAGTCCGGTTTGTTCTGCTATGCTAACTTAACCAACATTAGCTAACATTTACAGCAAAACAGCCAGGTCTATGTTCAGTGAAGTGAGTGCTATGCGGATTGTTGTAAACCGCTTCTCTTCACCTCCCTGAAAGAACAACGGTGTTAAATAGAAGTATGGTTTGGTCTTCTGCCTTACTTAAGTAGTCAGATAAATTAGCTCCTTATGTCATGATGGTTAGCAACAATAGCAGCAAGGTTAGTGTTAGCTGTTTTGATTTTTGAACCGAAAAAAGCTGTCTCTTCCCTAGTGGCGTCTTTTGTCACCTATCGTCAAGTTTTTCTTGCACACCCCTTTCTTTTCGGAGAAACTAAGTTGGCTAAAGCGTTTTATTATTTACTTAGAAAAGCATTTACTTTACTATTTAGTTAGTTATTTCGTTATTTACTTTGACGTTAACTTTATTGTATGACCAAGGTTGGTGTTATACGTTTTGCTCTAGTGTCGTCTTGTTTGCTCTGTTATGCTGAAGTTAACCATTAAACTAATAAACCATAGCTTTGGAGTTAGATCTGACTTCATAACCTACACAGCGCTAGTATATAGACTTACATTATACTATTAACTTATACGTCTAGCCTGGGAGTAACCTAACTTGTTTTAAGTTTTGCAAGTTGCGGATAACTGCCATTATTTGTTTTATGCTCTCCTACTGAGATGTAGGCTACTGAAAATTTGGTTAATACCCAAATAAAGCTACCTGACTACTCGCTGAAACTTAACTAATGTTACCACTTCTTTGTGTCGATCATTTTGGATCCAGCGCTGAAAATGTCCATCCTTGGCTTAAAGAAGAAACAACCAAAGACTTTTAAAGTCAAAGTCGTCACCATGGACGCTGAAATGGAGTTCAGTTGTGAGGTAAGATACCCTGCGTATGATTATTTTTATGGAAGTTAAATTGACAATACTGATTTTCTTTTGATTGATTTTCTTTAGGTTAAGTGGAAAGGAAAAGATTTGTTTGACCTTGTTTGTCGCACTATTGGACTTCGGGAAACCTGGTTCTTTGGTCTCAGATATAAGGTGAAAGACACCTACGCCTGGCTAAAGACAGAGAAACGGGTAAGTATTGGGTGAACCTAGATCCAATAAAGCTGTTATTTTGGCAAAATAGAGTACCAGCATCATTCAGTATTCAGGAACTGGGCCTAGCCTTTGCTAGGAACAATTGGATACAGGGACAATAGTGTGCTGGCACCGTTACCACTGCACTAATGTACATGTTGCTTCAGCAAGGGCACGACAGGAAAATGTTGAATTGTACAGGGACATGTTGACAATGAAGTTAATGAGGGGAACGAATGGAAAATGCTCAATGAATGGAACTGACGGGAGGTAATGCTTTATTCCTGATGGCCAAGGATGTGCTTGTTATGCAGTGTTAGTACACTCTAAATTTAAGTTTGTGTCTCCTGAAACAGGTCTTGGATCAAGAAGTTCCTAAGGACTCTCCGATAACGTTTCATTTCTTAGCAAAATTTTTCCCTGAGAAAGTGGAGGAGGAGTTGGTCCAGGAAATTACACAACATCTCTTCTTCTTACAGGTGGGTGATTCATTTGGTTCAGGTTAATCTCTCATTCCCCTTTTTTGTTACTTCTTGCCATAGTGTGCCATTGCACTAAGTGCAGTACTTGTTGTCAGGAAATGAAGGCCATGATTTGACCTCACCGATTAACAACTTCTTGAACAAGTTGTTACATGCATAACCATACTGGGTGTAAGACACTGGGTCTGTATCCATAGATGTGATTGTAAAATGTTTCAACTGACATCAGCTATATGTGTGTGTCTGTGTGCACTATAGGTTAAAAAGCAGATATTGGATGAAGAGATATTTTGTTCACCTGAAGCCTCTGTCCTTTTGGCATCCTATGCTGTTCAAGCAAAGGTTTGGTCCACTGCATACCTATGTATCATAAACTAAATATGAAAGCTTAAACTAAACAAAGGCTCTTAAAATGTGAATATGTGTTTGTTCCTCTCAGTATGGTGACTATGATCCAAACTTCCACAAACCAGGCTTTTTGGCTCAAGACGAGCTTCTGCCCAAAAGAGTGAGTAATTCTGTCATTATTTGTCATTGTACTTTTCTGCATTGTGCAGCTTCTATACTAACGTGTGTGTATGTTTGATTCACCTGTAAGTCACTGGAGAATGGCAAATGACAAAACCTCATATGCAGTAGTAGTCTTGACATTATTTTTGTTGTTTCATTTTTATACTCCATGTCAATGTATAGAATTTTAGATTTGTTAGGATTTATCATACGTTGTCCTTATATGAAATTGTACTAAAAAACGTGCACGCGCGTGTGTGTGTGTGTGTGTGTGTGTGTTTACAGGTTTTGATGCAGTACCAGATGACCCCAGACATGTGGGAGGAGAAGATCACAGCGTGGTATGCAGAACACAGAGGTATCGCCAGGTAACACTGACCCTCTCTTAGAGCTTCAGCCAAACTTCTTAGTACTGTTTCTGCTTGTGTGCAGAATCTCATGGAGACCAGCATTCTGCCAGTTGTTTGGGCTCTGCCCCTGGTTTAGAGAACACTAGTAGATCATGTCCGTTGGAATGCCAAACAACTGATGCATTTTCTTTGGGAAGCATAAGTTTTGCTTGGGTCTCTTTACTGGTCTCAAGTCAAACTCTTTTGTCCTCAGGGATGAGGCAGAGATGGAGTATCTGAAAATAGCACAAGACCTTGAGATGTATGGCGTCAGCTACTTCTCCATCACGGTGGGTTTCCGTGTGCTCCTCCTCTACTCCAAGTCTTTGCTGATAAGTGTCCATTGCCAGAACGTATTGCACAGATGTTTGATTATCTTGCACAGATGTAGTCTGCCACATTTGCACACTGCACAGTGAGCACAATGATCACTGGTTTGTTTTCTACTTCTTGTAAATTACATATTGTAACATGATGGACCTCAAAGCACTGGTGGTACTTTACTGACTAGTGTTCCTCTATTATCTAATGACACACATTTGTTGTAATATCAGGAGCAGTTTGATGTGCAGTGTCTTGCTCAAGGACAGCATGACTGGATCAGAACTAGCAACCTGTACTGCTGAGTGACTCTGCTGCCCACTCTGTTCCACACCAGCACTCGTGCACCAATGAATGACCTCCTCTGGTTTGTCTTTACTAGCAAAACAAGAGGGACACAGAGCTGCAGCTGGGGTGGATGCTCAAGGCCTGCACATCTACAGCCCCAACAGCAAACTCACTCCCAACAAGTCCTTCCCCTGGAGCGGCATCCGCAACATCTCATACAGCGAGAAAGAGGTGTGTGTGTGTGTGTGTGTGTGTGTGTGTGTGTGTGTGTGTGTGTGTGTGTGTGTGTGTGTGTGTGTGGTCACAGGGTTTACCAAAGTGTAGCCTTTTTGAAATAAAGGTCAGCTTGAAGTCTCTTGAAGGCAAATGTTACCATGGTAAATAGTAAAAGAGAGAGCATTTCAGTATATCTGTTGATTGGGCTTCTGTCCGCTTACATTATATATCTGAACCCTGTAGAAGATTAGATGTGATGGCCTTACTCACAGTCCCTCAGACAGCTGAGCAAACCACTTTGACTGAGTGCATTCTAGACCCTTGTGAGTCACTAATGCTGTTGAATGTTTTCCTGCTCTTAGTTCACGATAAAGCCACTTGACAAAAAGAAGGATGTTTTCAAGTTCTACTCCTCTCAGCTACGCGTTAACAAACTGGTAAGTTAAGAAATATGTTTCAAACATAGACATATAAACATAGTTTAGTTGGGCCTTGATTTTATCCTTGTAGCCTAATGGAATCTGTTATGACTTGTGTTAGATGCCTTTTATTAAGATACCCGAGAGCATTTAAACAACTTTTAACACCTCTGCTAAGGTGTCCACAATACTGAGTAATAGTTGAGTAAGGAGTCTAAAATATAATTATTAGAATGCAAGCAGATGAGCACATCTTTTCAGATGTATGGCTTAGATTTAATTGTCTGCAGGCCAAATCCATGTAAATGTGTTTGTATCTGTCTCAGATCTTGCAGCTCTGCATTGGGAACCACGACCTGTTCATGAGGAGAAGAAAAGTTGACTCCATAGAGGTCCAGCAGATGAAGGCTCTGGCCAAGGAAGAGAAAGCCAGGAAAAAGGTTTATTACGATTCTTTTTTTTTTTTACTGTTCACAGAGAGAAATACATTTTTCTTTGTCATTGATGTATGAGTTGATTGACGCTAATTGATGCAATGAATGGTTTCATGGGTCATGTGTACTTCATGGTCAACTGAAGCCCAGCTCTTAATTGATCAACTGTAATCCAGACTGCACTATGAATCACATCTGACTTATTATGTCCACATTTGATTATGAGATACTGATAGATTGCTTGATGGATTAGCAAATTGAATTGGCAGTTGGCTGTTAGATAGTTGCAGTTTCAATGACCTACAATGATTGTATTTTAATAGTCTGCTTGCTTGCGTGCGTGCGTGCGTGTGGTCAGATGGAGAGGCAGGTGCTGGCCCGGGAGAAGCAGATGAGGGAGGAGGCGGAGAGAGCCAAAGAGGAGATGGAACGACGTCTCTTCCAGTTGCAGGATGAGGCACGCATGGCCAACGAGGCCCTTGTGAGGAGTAGTTCAGCACGCACGCACGCACACACACGCGCGCACACACACACACACACACACACACACACACACACACACACGCACACACACACGCACCTACGCACGCGCACACACACACACACACACACACACACGTACAGATGTTTGCATACATGCATACACAGACAGGCATACACACATGTAGTCTCACACAATTACTTTATGACAATCAAGCAACCTGGGTTCGATTCCGATAAAAGTGTCCGCTTAATACCGGTCAACCATGACTTTAGGCATCCTTTACTAAGTTTGCATCACTCAAATTCATTCAGGATGTTTTGTAAAACTGAAAACCTATCAGTGTTGAGCCCTGCTTTTGCTGCCTGTCCAGCTTCGCTCAGAGGAGACGGCGGACCTGCTGGCAGAGAAGGCCCAGATTGCAGAGGAGGAGGCCAAGCTGCTGGCCCACAAGGCAGCGGAGGCCGAGCAGGAGCGGCAGCGGCTGGAGGTGACGGCACTCAAGACCAAGGAGGAAAAGAGGCTGATGGAGCAGAAGATGCGAGAGGCCGAGCAGCTGGCTGTGAAGCTCGTGGAGCAGTCCGAGAGGAGGTTAGAGCAGAGAGAGAGACACACACACACACACACACACACAGATGCACATGCACAGTGTACAGTGTACAGTGAAGGAAATCAGTAATTAACTTTATTGACCAACACAGACAATGTAAGAGTTACGCTCACGCCATCAAGACAGAAACTATATGAGAACAAATAAACACAAAGTCCCATAAAAGAAGTGCATTATCAGTACAAAGCAGACACAAGTCATAACAAGCCGTGTAAATAAAGCCAGGAATATTTAAGTAGGCTTTGTGTCAAAGAGTCAAAGTCTTGTCGGTTTTTGGAGTGTTGGACGTGTGTATACTTGAAGCCTCCGTAATCCTTTGTTGATGATTGGGCATTATTCTCATGCACTAGATACAGGCTCTGTTTCAGTCATGTGGGAGTCATCACCACAGCTTGGCTTTACTCGGCATTCACTCACACATGAGACTAAATACACTCCATTTGATCTGAACACAACACAAAAGCATGAACCAGGGAGAAGCATCATGAGATCAAATGACCTGACTGGGATGAATTGTCTGTTTATTTATTTGTTGGTTGGTAGGTTGTTAAGGATTATTTTTTTAGTTCAAGTTAGTGGTCCAAATGGTGATGTTATTGTTTCTGTTTTGCAAAAGGGTACCATGTTGAACCACAAGTGGAAGAAATCTTCTCCAGATAGCAAGCTCAGTATAGCGTTAACATCAGTGAGAAATTCTGATCATCTGTATCAGTTTCATTTGCAGTGCTGCACTGCCCAGGCTGAATCAGCGGCTTGTGGCTCCGAACATGTAGAGACTGGAAATGTTTATCAAGAGTAAGGGAGTTTTCTTGGCACTAAGATAAACTTCTCTGTGAATATGGCCCCAGATATCTTCTGAAGTTAGTATGTAAATGAATGAATGAATGCTGGGCAAAGCTAGGCAAATGCAAAGCTGTGTTCAAGACCACTCAAAACCTCAGCTATTCTTGCAGTAGTCTTTAGATACCTTATCCATCTTTAGCCACCTTATCCATCCATCAAACTAATTGTGTTGTAGGCTAAAGGAGGCTGATCACCTAAAGCAGGACCTAAATGAGGCCAAGGATGCTGAGCGCAGGGCAAAGCAAAAGCTGCTGGAGATCACCAAAACCACATATCCGGTACGACACAAGGAGCCATAGCCAGCATTGCTCTACCACACATTCAATTCCAAGCATGTGTGCATTTTCAGTGGAATTGAATGTATGTATTTTAATTTGTCTGCTCACCTGTGTTTGTAACTATGTGTGTTTGTAACTATGTATTTACATATTGGGGCGATGGCGGTGCAGGTGGTAGAGGTGCCGTTCGGCAACCGGAGGGTTTGCAGGTTTGAGCCCCACTCTGGCTGACCCCATCGAAGTGTCTTACATATGTGTGCGCAACAGTAGAGTAGCAGCTTTGTCATTTGTGTTGTGTTGAGATTAAAACAGTTCAATAAATCCTCATGAATAATTCCAAGAGTGTCTGTGTCTAGGTCATCACTTCATATGCTACCCCTCCTGTCGCCACTGACTACCCTGACATGCCTGTGGAGATGGGCTCACTCAGGATGGACTTTAAGGACTCCGACATGAAGAGGCTGTCTATGGAGATCGAGAGGGAAAGGTTGGATCCTCCACACTTTCACACTCTCTTACACTTAAGATGAGTTCTAGGGTCAAATATAGTGTCAATCTAAAAGGAGATGCAAGATTAATTGTGTAAAAAATGGAAGTAAATGGGAATTTTATGTAGTTTTTAACACTTTTCGTAGGGACTTGAACAACTGATCAACTTGAGCATTTGAATGACTTGAACATTTTTAAACTCCCATGGACAATAGAGTAATTTAACTACAGGGACTGAACTAACTCAACTCAACTAAACTAGCTCCTTTGGGGAACTAGAGGACTGTTTAAGGGGACTTGGACCTTGAGGGGGAAAAAACAAACAAACAGACATTGCTTTCATTTAGAGGCAAAACTAATGGCCTTTATTGAAAGAATTGAACAGGAGTTTTCATCGCTACACAAGGTTTTGTCTCTTAATCAAGAGAGATTGGTGGCTGGAAGATGTGAGTCATTGCTAACTGAGATGTCAACATGTAGCAGTTACAGCATGATCTCCAGCAACATCACCGGACTGATCAGTGAACATTCTGAACTTACTTTTGAGCGTTGTCCATCATCATTTCTCTTATTATTTGATTATACTGGTGGGGTTTAGCCTTAGTTTTTAAGTGACACACACCTTTTACACACATTTTTAAAAACAGAATTGGCACTCTCATTGTTATCCATTTGTGCAGCTGGGAATATGCAAATAAATAGATATAATCATTTTACTTTTCAAAGGCTTTTTTGTGATGCAGCCAGCTAATTGCCATCATTTAGCAAAAACTTCGAAATTGAATTCCTATGTACATTTATGTGTGTCTGCGTGTGTGTACATGTGTGTACGTGTGTGTGGATGTGCTCTAGGCTGGAATACATGGAGAAGAGCAAACACTTGCAGGATCAGCTGAAGGAGCTGAAGTCTGAGATTGAGTCCCTGAAGCTGGAGGAGCAACAGCAGCAGGCTGGCATGTTTGGCATGTGCCCTCCTCAGGCTCGCGTCTACGCTGAGCCCCTCTTCTTACCTCACAGCAATGTAAGCATGCTAGCTTAACACAGCACACACACTCTCGCACACACACATACACACACACATTCAAAGACTCAGCAAGCATGAATCATGAAGTCAATTCATGCCAGGTAAAGGACAAGTTCAGTTTTTTACACATTTTAAATCTTGTTTTCTGATCCTTTATTATGAAATACAATGGTTAGGATTGAAATTTTAGAGAATGCCTCTGTTCTGAGAATTTTAGTTTTTTGCGGTAGCACCCCCCACCTACTGAATGGCTGCATAGGTGCACAGCTGCAATCTTTCCTAAAACACATTAAACTTTCATTTGTAAAGATGTGAAATTGAGCAAGTAGTCAGTAATGTTTGCTGATATGCTGACACAAAAATCATTGCAAAGAGCAAACTCTTAGGCGGAAGGATACGGATGTGAGGAGCTTGAAAAATAGGTCCACAATTGAAAGTGAATGGTCATAAACCTGTTGTAAACCGTACAGTTTGCAAATTTTTTTGTCAGCATATCAGTGAACATTACTGACCACCCACTGAGTGTCATGTCATTACAAACAAAAGTTTAATGCGTTTTAACAAAGATTGCAGCAGTGCACCTATGCAGTCATTCTCTTGGTGAGGGGGTACTACAGCAACAACCGAAAATTCTCAGTACAGAGGCATTCGTCAAAATTTCAATCTTAACCATTGTATTTCATCATAAACGACCAGAAAACAAGACTTTAAGTGTAAAAAAACAAACTTACCCTTTAAATGTTAGCATAGGTGGGACATTGAGATTCAGTCTAAAGCATGCTGCACAAAGGGAGCTAGTAGGCTCATGAGTGCGCTGACAGTATCTTTTACTCACCCGTGCTCAGTAAACAATGGGTTTTATTGAACTGCGCAGATTAAAATAGAACTACATTGTAATCTACATGGAAGTGGTGAAAGGCCCTGATGGTGGTGTGTAGGACTGTACTCTAAATACTTCATGTATCCACCTCACCTGAGCGGATTCATTTTGAACCAGACAGACTTTTTTTTTTCCACAGCTACTACAATTAGTGTTAATGCAACACCACCAGAACATATTAAAGAACAGCTGTCAGAACAATGTATACCAGTTATAGAGCAGTAGTATATTGGTTGTTTACTTAGTGCCAGTGTTGTCAAAGGGTGAAGGCGTAAGACCTTTGTAACCACAGTCCACAGACCTTAAACCTGTTTAGAATGATTTGAGAGTTACCTTTTAATACCAAGACGGTTGATGAACTGGGTTTAAAAAATCTTTGCTATTACCACCACAAGTGAATGCAAAAGATGGCAACAGCAGCCATTGCAAAGGAATGAATGTGAGGTGTCAGACCAACAGAGTACTGCCACAGCTGAATTGCAGCAGCTAAGCAAGTGTGCATGGGTCGGATGAGGATGGGACAACTCAGTTGCTGATAAAAGTGGTCTCGGGTGATTCGTGGGCGGCACTCTTCTGTCAGCACACTGCAGGAACACTATGCTGTTGGAAATGCTTTACTAAGAAAAAAAGCAAACAAAATGTAAATAATTGACATGGTTGATTTTTAATTGTTCTGATGGGTTCTGTCGGTTTTGTTGATATGTTTATTTTACATTATATTAATTGGGTTTGTTAATGTGTGTGCTTCAGCGCAACTCTGCCTACCTGACTCAGATGGCCTACTTTGAGGAAGTGTGAATAGAGAGACTTCATATGGAGAGGAAGAGGAAGAGGAGAAAATGAGGACAACAGTAGATGTCCATCTTAACCTGGATGTGCGTACTGTGTTTAGCCATGAACTCTTACTCACTCGCAGATATATGATAACACACACACACACACACACACACACACATACATACATATGTGCAAGGAGCAAAACATTTCAACCTCTACACTAACTCTGTTTTGAGTCCAGAAGGAACTGTTGACTTTGGGTTTGTTTTGTTTTTCCTTGCATGTCATGGTCAGCACACCTTAAGCATTGTGTGCATTTGGTGGAGTGCAGCCTCCCACCTTGTGCTTCCATTTGAAACTGAGCTTTCCACTGCACATATAGCGGATCTCTTATCCAACTTTGGTGCCTTTTACATATGCATTGAAAAAGGGATAAAGGCTCGCCAAGAAGTGTGACAATTTAAAACCTATGACAGTGTGTTCCTGTGATATTGCTGTGAACTACAAGAAATCTTTAAAGCTCTCCTTTGTTTGTGATGAGGTTTAGTTGGTGGATGATGTTGCGTGGAATGAGACCACGCCAGACAGTCTCAGAGTCCCAGAAAGTTCAGTCAGGTTTGGCATCATGAGCCCTAATTTAACAAGGTGACCAAAGTGCAGAGTAGATCAACAAGGCAAGTTTGCATGCATGGACTACAGGTGTCATGTTGTAAGTAGGAGCCGTAAACTGACTCAGCAGTTTCTGCTGTTGTAGTCTTATCCATGTCTGTCCAGTTATTAAATGAGCCTTGTTTGGACTTAAGACTGCAATTTGGCCATCATCATTCAGATTTGTATTAGATTGAAATCCTTAAATGAATGATATCCTTGATATTGATATCATTGATATGCTCTGTGGGGGCCTTAAAGGCGAGGTGGTTTGCACTAGAACCTGTTTAATTTCTGTTTCTAATATATTCACAATTTATCTAGATATTCAATTGCTTTTTGTACACTCAAATGTTGAGCTTTGCCTTAAACTGTTTTTTATCAAGGGATTGTTATGTTTAATGTAAACAAAAATGGACAGATAAACATCTTTTCCCCTAAACTTCAACTGTTGGCAAAACCGCTGTGTTTGGGAGATCACTGCTCACTACCAGCAGTGTACCTGTGTGTACACATCACTACGATATTTGAGGAAACACTACACACCTCAAGTCAAAATGTTTGTTCTGTTATTTTCCCAGTCTCAGCAGGGAAATCTGCCTTGTTACTGATGTGAGCAGTATTATGTTATCAGATAAACAGTTAAAGTTGTTTGTTGGTTGTTGTTGGTTGTTTGGCCTTTTAAACCCACCTATTTTGTTTACTCAAATCCAGATTCTTTTAACTTTTGACATGTGCATTATGTATCGTTTTTGTTTTCTTTTTAGTGATTTGTTGATTGTCCATGTTTCTTTGTTATTTAAATACCCTGAGAAGCCTGTGTCTGACTTGTCACTTGCTTGCTGGATCCTCAGCCTCACATACAATAGTTAAACCTTGAAAAACTGTAGAGAACTGTAGATAGGCCTCACCTGTGACTGTCCCAGGGGAAAAACAGATTAAACACTATTGTGCTTTTCCTTTTCAGCACTACTATCATTATTATTACTGATTGATTGTCTTGTTTTTGTTGTTGTGTTGTGATTTTGGTTTGCCATCACAGAATTGGTTTTCTTTATGCAATGTTGTCTTTGTAGATAAATAGTGCCTGTTTATGGTCTGTAAGGGGCAGATTTTTGTGGACAATATTTCGTGCCTTGCATTGTGGGTCTTAATCATGTCTTGATTTCACAGAAAGACATGTTTAGCGCTGCTGGTGGCATCCTCTGCTTTTAATGAATGTTTGATGGAATGTTCTTGAAAGGTGTGTAAAACTTCAGAGAGGCCATGGAAAGTATGTATATTTTTATTTTTGTAAAGCCCAGGGTTCTATGGAGGTGGAGTACGAGTCCCCTTGGCAACAGTGTTAATTGCTGAGGTTGTCGGATGGATGGTTTCACAAAGGTTGCACATTCAGCCATTAAGTAGCTCAACAGGTGCCCATCGTCACAGTAGAACCACAGTAGATTGGGCTTTTGTATAAAAGAGATTAAGGGACATTTCCTGGTTGTCTGTCATCAAACAAATAAAATTCTGTTTATTGGGCTTCCAATAACACTTTATCTAACAGGCATTCAGGGCCTTAGTTTTACCCACCCTTTGTGAGACCAAAATGTTTGACAGAGTGGTCACATTAAGGGATATTCTAGAACCAATCTAACCTCATCTGTTTAATCTTCACCTTGCTGTTCAGTGCCATTCAACTAGCACAAGCAGACAGGAACTCAGATTTTACCAGAAGGTCTTCAGGTCCATGTTTGTGCATTGGACACTCTGCAGTGTTGTTGTTATGTGTTATGTGCAGACAAACAAAACAGAAATATAATTTTTGCAGATTGTTTCAGACAAAGTATCACATCAGTAAAGATTTGAGTGTGTTGTGTACACCAGAGAGCACCATGGAAGTGGTCTCATTATGCATCAGTCTTACGCATGTCATATGCCAGGACCGAGGCTGGGTGTGTCATAAAAGACAAACAGACAATTGTGTGTATTCTTCAATTCTTCATTGTGTGTGCAGTGCAAGACCTCTTTTTGTACTCTGAATAAACGTTGCTTCTCAGTTTCTCTGTGTAAACATGCATTTCATTGCAACACTAGTGTAGACAAGGTCGAGAATTGAGATCTGCACCACAAAATTGCAAAGGTGAGATAAAATGCAGGATTGTTTGTCAGTCGTTCATATTAACTTCAATTGGAAGGCTTTGCAATGATAGAGCTGCCTCAAATTTAACAAACCCATGGCTCAGTCTGTGCTGTACATGGACGTATAATGGATAAGTATGAATGGCAAGATGGTGAATATTGTCAAGATAGTAACATTGCAGTCTTGCTGTGGTTTGTGTGAGCCCCTAATTTGTTCCCATCATCTGATCTAATCTGATTCCACCAGACCTCAGATTAGGGGCACTGCTAGAAATTTTTGGGCTCTGTGACAGAAAATAATTTTGGTCCCTCCAAACATTGATTAGAATATTGAAACATTATCTGGGGGACCCCCTGTCAGTACCAGGCCCTTAGAATTAGCTTACCTATATTGCCCCTGTCACAGGCTGAATCAGAGTGCTGGCTGTTGCATTCACAAAATCACCAGTGAGTGTACAGCTCAGTCTGCAGTGTCTCAAGCTCACCAACAGAGTGCGCTATGGCATGGGGAGAGGCCAAAGGTGGAGTGAATGTACATTAATCGACATGAAACGTGACTGAGCCAACACACAAATGAGGAGACAGCATATTCACAATACCAGCCCCCTAAAACACTACAAATATATTCTCTGTTATCTTACCATTATTTAGCAAGATTCAATATAGATTCTATATAATGTCATTTATTTGCCTACAAGATGCACTCCTTAGAGTGATCTACCACTTCAATTATGCTGCATTGTGACACTTCTAAATATATCTGCTGCAAACTGATTTGACCACACACACACATTAACAGGAGAAATAATCAGTTTCATTGATTTAAGCATGCAAAATATTTATTTCATGTTAAACTGATGTTAAAATGTTTAAAGAAACCATAACACCTTGGATCAGTATTAATAAATGAGATAGTAGGAATACAGACAATAATATATATAATATTCATTTTCATAACTAATAATTATTATTATTAAAATCGTTGGCGATATGTTTTATTATTCTATTATTGTCATGGTGTAAACTGAAGGCTATGTTTGGCCATTAACAATGATAACACTGATAAAAATTTGATTATTACTGTCATTAAAGATGCTGACTTCATTTGCTAAGTCAAAAAAAGGAAATACCTTGTTCTTCCCCCTCCACGTCAGCTGATGACCTCCACTGGGCCATCAGGCGGTCCAGGTCCCACTCAGGTGCAGCGGGGGACTGAGAGCCAGCGGCAGCTCTATGGACAACGACAACAACAACACTCAAACAAACAGCCACATGTATACACTCATTTTGCATACTTCAATGTCAGTTGACATTTTTTCAGTGTGTGGATTGGGCCTACTCTGACAGAGAACTGGGGATCTAAGACAACCGTAAGTGATCACTACAACTGTATGCTGGAATATCTACAAACTTTTACTTACAGTACATGATGGGCATGTGGCGCCAGCTGACAGGATCAGGTTCTGTCATCTCCTTCCACATCTGGGCTTGGGCTACAACCCAGCCTGTTAAAAAAGGTGTGAAAAGAAGATCTTTAGGCTGAGCCTCCTCCACACCTACGTCAGCCAGGCTGTTTTGTTTTGAGCCTCTCTGGAGCACCCAGCCAGGCTAACGTCTTTCTTGAGAGGCCCGCAGAGAAGACCTCAGTCTCTCCTGTTGTTCTCCATTGACTCCATCTTCCTTCTGGCTCCTGGTGCAGGTGTAATGTTAGCCACATTGAATACCCTGCTGTTTAGCCCAGATGTCAGGTGCGTCCTTGGATTCGTCTTCTTCATCTTGGCCATGGCAGATTTTTGACAGATTGATTGACAGATTCTGTAGTTCTTGGTCCTCTGTCGAGTTCTCCTTGGTCTGAGCCGGTCTCTGATGGTGGTGTAGATGGCTCTCATGGCCTGCATGAAGCAGCAACCTTCTCCTCTCACCTCACCTCTTACCACCATCTT
This sequence comes from Tenualosa ilisha, assembly GCA_015244755.2. Classification (NCBI taxonomy): domain Eukaryota; kingdom Metazoa; phylum Chordata; class Actinopteri; order Clupeiformes; family Clupeidae; genus Tenualosa; species Tenualosa ilisha. The sequence continues at coordinate 754,817 of PYXC01001977.1, read as the reverse complement.
CAGTGGAAAAAGCAGCTTTAATTTGGTCAAAAGTGGAGTTGAAAGAGAGTTGAAAACAGATGCCTCCTTTGTACTTTCAGGAAAGCTCACTGAAATGACTGTATTTCACAGAGAGCTCTCTCTCAATGTTATCTCGAGCACAGCCAGGTCAAATTGATCTGGTGTTTTACCTCAGGATTCTACTTTGCACAGAATTTAAAATGTTTAGAGGATTCCAAATTCTCTGTTGTCAGTTGAGTGGCATTATTCAAAAAGTACAGGTAGAATCTTCCATCAGCTCAGATTTGGATGCTGGAATAAATACGTAATTTATGTTTATTAGGGTCAAAGCAATATTCATTCATCCAACCTTTATATTTATTCTGAGAAATGCAGGGGAGCCTTCATTTTTAAAGGTTCCCATCACAGTAAGACTAAAAAAAATGTCAATAATAGCCTTGCAGTGAGAAGAAAGCAATGAGCCCAGTCTCTACACCAAATCCATCAGTAAATAATACCATCAGTTAATAAAATCCCTCTGAATAAAGGGTATTAAATGCATATGATGTGTAGACATGGCAGGGGATATGCAAAACAACATGTCCTAACAGGATTTGGAAATAGCCTACTGCAAAAACGGAAGATTGCACCATGTATAGGCCTACCACTAGACGGCGACTCAAGATTCAAGACTCGTTAGCTTTCATTGTCATTTCAGCTGAGTCCTTGCATACACAGAGGGAAATAAATACTGTTTTTCATCTGCCTTTGGCAGTGCCTGAACAAGCAATAAGAATTCATCTTAAAATGGAATGGAAGCACCAAGCTACCTTACCTTACCTCTTATGTAGGCTTGGACATACAAAGCTTGATTAATAATGATTAATGATGAATTACTGTTTCAGTCCATATAAAATCTAATGTAAGGTTATGACCTTTCTATGCGATGAATAAAGTGGGTGTTCAAATAATATCCACAATAGTTGGAGACAGTAGCGATGGGCAGCTGATTAAGAAGTACAGACATCTTCACTTTTTCTTCATTTCTTTTTTCAACAGTTAAATTAGCTGAATATGAACTAGTTACTAATTGAAATGGTGAACTATGAACGCTATGAAGCTCACTATGAAGTTGTGAATTTTGTATGTTAACTATGAAGGCAGAAGGCAGCAGAAAGAGGCCAAAGTCCAGTTCTGATAGGTGGAAACAGGTGGAAGTCTATATATGGAGTGTGCAAATGGAATGTGTGCTTTCAGTGTAGACATGACAACCAATATATGGTATCAGGTTGTAAAGATTTAGTCTACTTCCAACTCAAAAACTGTCCAGGTGGCAACTTTGCATGTGTAGATACAACGGAGAATACAGAGAAAGCAAATGATTGCTCTTTCTAAGAGTTTTTACTGAGTTGAGAAAAACAGTCTTGTCTTATTAAGGTCTCTGTTTTGTATGTTGCTTTTATAATATGTAAATACAATATTTTTTTTACCTGACTTTGTTTTTTTACCTGTATTGTTTAGATAGTTTGTTTGGAATTGAATGCAAATTAATGTATATTTAAGTACATAATGCCTAATTTGCAATGCAAATATAATATTTCAGCAAACTTCCAATACAAATCTTTGTCTTAATGTGAGTAAACAACTGAGAAAGTTTCAATGTAAGACCTCATAGCTAAAAAATGACCCTATTCACCTGTAGGGTCTCCGCTGGTTCATTAGCTATAAAAACCTATTAAAGAACCCAGCAATGGGTTAGTCACCCTGTATACCCATCTGACATCAGTACCATTGGATTTGCTGCTTTCTAGAATGTACATTTGGTTGCTAGAATTTGATTCTAAGTAATGCTGGGGATGGGAGATTGAGAAATTGGCATTTAAAGGCAGCCATTTTAGAAGTCCAAGTTGGCCACCACATTGACACATGAAAATGTGGAATCAAACATTGTCTGATTCTGTGGTCTCCAAGGTTTCCAAAAAATATATAGTTTTTATAATCCCCATAAAAATTACACAATTACACAATCACACAAGGAAACAGACTATTAGTTTGGCTCACTCTCTGGTTGAAAAGGTGGTGTTACAGTGAAATAGCATGTTTGAAAGTAACAGATGTCCTGTGAGTTGCGTGGCCCTGTCTTGCTAATTTTGAGAAACAGTGACTGCAGTAGTAATGTATTATGTCGTTTTGTACTATGTGTAGTTGTGCTCTGAGACGGTGTAGAGCTGATCTGCACCACAGCACTGCAAAGGTGAGGTACTGTAGTGTGCTACTCAGCACTGCATGGTGCTCACTGCTATTCACAACAGTCTTTCCTTAAAGGGAAGTGAATGAATAACATGTCACAGGTAGTCTGAATGCTGTGCAATATAAATTTTCATCTATCATGTATCTTACCAACTGTACTGTGCTAATTAAAAAGACCTTTCAAGACCATAAAAAGCTTCAAATCAAATACATTTTATTTTTGTGATGTTTGGATTTTTCCGGAGTGTTGTTTTCCATCTTCCAGTGTCACTAGATAGGCATGGAAAAGGCACATTTGAAAAGCAAGTTTGCCACAGACTTTCCATCTTAACTTGACTTGGAAGCCTTCACTATGACTGAGCTGCCTGTGACAAGGGTAGAGAAAAATTCAACCATGAACTGATTCTTCAGTCTGTGCAGAAAGTGGACATATCTGACCCCTGGGCCGTACCCGGAGAAGACGTGGGAAACCTGCAAATGTGCACACAACATACAAGTGTTACTGCTTTATTTACAACTTTATTCCTTTATTCCTGAACTATTTGTGTTATGCCCCAATATGCATGTTCTAACCTGTTTCCAGTTGTGGGAGTAGTTTTCCAGGTCCTCTCGGGGTGTGCTGGTGAACTCACTGATGACTGTCTGTCCGTCACTAGCAAGCAGCTTCACATGAAGCTCATAGATGGACTTGTGTAGCTGACTCTCCTCATACCTGTAAAAATACAGGTGACACAGCTGGATTGAGTTTAGGAACTGGTTGATTACCGTCTCTGATTAGACACATACATAATGTGGCTGCTCTCCGAAATACTGCAGGATATTCCATTGACTTTGAATAAGCCTTCCAAAAGTTCAGAGGTCAGTTATTTCTGTGTTTCTGTGAAAATATAATGGGAATCTGTGGTGTATGTTTTGGAAATATGAAATTTATCTTGTAAACATCCAAATTTCAGAGGATATCTCAAATTATGGATCATGGGTGATACTGCTCCACAGCTCATGGGTAAGATCTACAGTTGCATTACACATGATGAAATCTCATTTTCTCAACTATTGGTTATGTCTCGTAACGTCTTGTGAAAACGTATGCAAAATGTACCAGCAGAGAGGGTTGAAACGGAAGTGGTTTTGTAGTGGTTTGTAGTTTGTGTGGTTAGACTGATGATTTGGTAAGATTAGGTTTTCTTCCCCCTTCCTTTTTTTATCAGATTTTGCCACACTATGCCAGCTACCAATGTATAGACTTCCTACTTTCAATGCTTCCTAAAAGACAAAGACAAAATCTCCATTCATCTTAAATAAGATAGTTTACTGTTATGCTAGCAAGGTCAAAATAATTAGCTCCCTTAGGATTAATAGTCAACAATTTAATCTTAGCTGTACTGACAAAGCAACTTGATGCACAAATAATCAGTGCATTGAAACTGTGTAAAACAGCATTTTCCATTTCATATTACTATACAGGATATAGCTATATTACTTCAAAATAAACAAACTCCATATTGTTGCTTTAAGATAAGAATGGCATCAAAGAATAACACACAAACCACCATAAATTTGTGCCTCATGACTGATATCTGAAACAATGCCTCACACTCACCAGTCTTCAATAGCAATATCTGGTTGGAAGACATCAAGTAGCTCTGGCCATAATCCCTCTGCTAGGAGATCCACACGCTGTTCCAGAGTCAGCCAGCTGAGGACCAGAAAAAAAAGTTTGTATACCATGCAGATAAACATCATCATAAAAAACATACAGTCTATGCTGGGACATATTTCTTAAAACCACCATTATAACAGTGATATAACCATCTCACTTGCATGCTATGACAGCTGCTGTTTTGAGGACATAATGAGTGTGAAGTTTGCAATACAATTCAGAATAGGTAGGTTACATGATGTAAGAACACTTTAGCACATCAACAAATGGCATCTTCCAATCCATCATGTCGTTCAAAAGTACTTGTGTGTATGAGTCTATTTCCCTACCTGAACAGAGGAACATGGCAAACCACAGCACCTGGGGGTATGTTCAAGTTTTCAGAGAACCTATCCCCTACAGTTTTGGTCCATCCTGAATAATCACCTGGAAGACACAGATGCACATGTAGCTCATAGTGAGCTTTTTCTGTAATGTGTGGTCTACCAAAGGAAAAGAGTTTTCATTACATTGTAATTCTTCAAGTCTGTGTGGCTATGCATGCAATGTAATCTGGTATCCTTAGAGATCAGTGAGTTTAATCAGAGATGGGTTCTCAAGTGTCTTTGGCCTAATTAACCTATGTGGCCAACACAAGCATGTATGTCACACAGTTCTCGCATTGTCATCACACAGATATATCAGGCACATCCAGTGGAACTGCAAGGACAGAGCTTGCCAACACTGCTACTCACTAGTGGGTATGATAGACGGTTCGCAAGAAAACGGTTTGTTGACAGCAAATCTTTGCCGACACACAATAACACAAGGCGGGTGCAGGAGTGCATGGGAATTTTGTATTCAATTTGATCGTTCATGTGCCCCCCTGCATTCTGGTCGCCCTGCTAGAGGTGGACAATACATGGGGGGGTTCGGGGTCCTCCCCCAGAAAAATTTGGTTTCCTGCATTCTGGTGGATTTTGGGATGGCCTGCTGGAGATATGCAATACCTAAATTCCTTCAGATTCATAGCCTACACACCCTGACTTGCCAGGCCTCCACAAGGAAACCTGACTGAGCATTCAGCTTATGACTAATAGACACACCCAATTTGGGTTTAGCAGCCCCCACACCAGAAAACTACAGGGCTATGGTGAGATATCAGCGAAAAATATTTTTCCTTGATATTAAGCCTGATGTGGGCCCTATGGCCCCTTGACAAATTCTGATTTATTATAAATGATTGAAAATAGACTACAGTTGAATTTAAAGTCTCATTATGAGGGGGGTGGGGCAAATTCTTGACAAACCATTTGAACTTTGAACTGGACATTTGAAAAAAATTCTACTCAATACTCAGTATCAATACAATACTCAATACTCAATACCCTTGTAACTAATTATTTTTACAATGCAGTAACGCAGTTACTAATGGAGCTACTTTTTCAGAAAAACTAGGGAGATTATTTATTTGTGGCAACATTTCATGATTTACTTGCTCATATTTGTTTCACACTGAGTCACATACAACTTTTTAATTAACATTGTTAAAACTATTTTCAGTTTTACACACTTTTTATTGAGAAGCATGGGAAAATATTTTCATGGGAATTATAAACCAAAACAGGGTAAACTGTTTTTAATCAAACATTAAAATCAGGTGTAACTACTGTTATTATGATTTTCTTATCTCATATTCCACCCTGACATTATGTAAATGTCACCTATCTAGTAGCTTCTACAAGTAACTTTCGTTTGCTTTCATTTTTCATGCATAACAACTGACTTAAGGCTTAAATGTGAATGTAGGCTAAATCCCAAATGGACATTTTGTTCAGGAGTGATCAATAAGTGTGTAAATATATATAGGCCTACCTTTCGGCTCAGTGGGTGGAGGTGCATTGCTGTAGTCAGGGGGAACCTCAGACAGCTCAGGCTCTGGTGGTGGTTGATGGTGAGTCACGCCTTCAAAACACACAAACCAATGACTAACCACTCAACTGTCAAAACAAACAGAGATCTTACGAAATGTTGCGATAGATCGCAATTATAAATGTTAGACAAACAGGCTACAAACAAATGGCATGCGATATAACTAAAACAGACTGCGCATTGTGTTTTATTGAACTTCATTGGAAACAGATACCCTACAGCTACTCGAGTTTTGACAGGACAGTCGTAGCCTGTTACAGACACGTGAATCAGCCTATTGGAATCTGTGTCGTCTTCTGCTCCCACCTTTCCGGAAGAGTTTGCGTAAACATTAGGTCATTTTGAACTGGAAGTGAGAAAATGAGTTAGGTTGCAACATTGCAATGCTTTAGTAGTCTATATTATCTATATGTCTATATTATATTCACACAAAACGGATCACGAGTCAACATCATTTGTCAGTAGTTAGCAGATTACAAGCAATTGCAGATGAAGTCGAAAACAAGCCTACCATGAGGAGATGGATTCTTCAATAGATTTCGTCCTAGAGGCTTCTTTTCGCAGACCAACTTCCAGTCAACACTTTCGGGCATCGAAATTCCGCTGGACTTTAGATGGTACTCCTTTTCGCATTTCTCACTCCACTCCGCCATGGTGCCTCCAACAAAACAAACGCCCGTTAGTGAGATCAGGAAGGGAATCATCATGCCTCTTACAGCTCCTGCCCTGCCCTACCCCATCTCGAAACTGACTGTGATTGGACTAAGTGGGTGACTGATCATGATAAAAATGTGTAGTGAACAGGTCATGCCCATATGGACAGAAAGCCTATATTCATTTGGAAACGTATTTTGCCTTGCAGTCCACCGTACATCACGTAAATCCGCGAAAAGAGAAGTGCATGAAGATAGTGCCTAAGCTTTTAACACAGTTCAAGTATTTTCACATAGACCTACGTAGCCCACAACTTGAAGTGAAATATGGGACTTGTAAACTCCACATAGGCCTACAGGTTAAAAGTCAAGAGAAAAAGATATAGGTTTGTGCCACTATAATAATAGCCTATGTATAGGCCTTCATGTAATGAATGTATAGGGCTATTATTGATAATCACGATTGCCTATGCTGCAAGTGTCAAACAGTAACATATTTTTAAAGGGAAGAAGCTCCTGTTCAAAAACACCTTACAACAACTTTTAGGCTGGACGAAAAACAGTAAGTCCAAAAGAAAAGCCAGCATTTAAAGGCAAAACTGCACGGAGTTGTTTGTTTCGTATACTTTGTTTAGGCCTACGCATATAGTAATTTCAATTTAACTGCATAGGCAAGTTGATGACCTAACTCATATTGACTTTTCAAATTAATCCATCGATCAATCCATAGCCCTCTTGTTCCAGGTCACCAAGAACCAAAAAAGAACCAGAAAATCTGATACAGTCTGATAGACTATTTGTAGTCAGAAATTCAGAAGGTGAGAAAACACACCCATGAAAGAACTGTACACAAGATATTTAAGCAGACACTACATAATTTTCACATTTCACAGCTATGGCATTCTTTTAGGAAAAAAAAACATACAGGCTAAGTGTTTGCTTGTGTTAGTGTTTTTTTTTTGAATACTATACAAGCACAAAATAAGGTTGTGCCATGAATTACAGGTATGTGTAAAAGGCAGATCTTAAGCAGAAATAGGCCAAAGTCCCTCTCTGGGAATACCATGGAAACATAACTTTTCTTATCTACGTGTACAAGGGGAGTGAGGGTGGACTGTTTAGTCCTGATGTAGACATAGCAACCATACCTTTGTCAGCAGAGATAATAGTCAAAATGTATTTCTAATACTTCCTTAAGTGTATCAATTTCAATACTTTCTTAAGTGTATCAATTTAATGTGTATCAAAATAAACTACTAAATACAGTAGCTACGTCATAGACTATATCATAAAATTCAGTTTTTTCATCAAATCCTTTTGGAACCCCCCTTACCTATGTATGTTATCTAGTCCCTATCCAGTACATGGACTGACAGTGTTTGAGAGCAGTGTTGTAGCAGGTCTGTCTGAAACAGAGCACATTGCAGCCTAGTTTGAAGACTCCAGGACCCAGTCACAAACACAACCATACTGACATGTATTGGGACTGCCCCCCACCCAAGACATACGCCCTGCCCCCTTTGAAAAAATATTAGCCCTATGACCCATCCAATGAAAACTAAGGTAGAACAAAAACAGTTATTTCTAAGATGTATTTTATGTATGATGTATAAGATTATTTTGAATCAACCAAGTAACAGGCACCAGAGAGGAGTCAGAGATGGTCAAACAAAATGTACAGCTTTATTAAAACCAGTTTCATAGAAAGCGAAGATGAGTCAGAGGTGGCCACCTGCTACTGGGACTGAAACACAGGAACAACCCACACACCATGTCACTGAATACACAGCATACATATGGCACAGCACTCAAAAGGACATTAGTGCTTCAATGTTGCACCCATTACACACAACACCCACTCTCAGAAGGCCCACTAGTGGGCAACCACACTGTAGCTACAGCCTGCAGTCCCTGGGTCATTGGCCAAGCAAAGTAATAATAAATATTATAAAAATATTTTATCTTAGTTCATAGCAACTACTTAACAAACAAGTTAAGGCATAAGCACATTTGATGTTTGCTGTCTCTCTTTGAAGCAAATACTGAACTTTTATCTTCTATCAGTAAAATTAAATATTTGTCTTTTACAAAACATAGGCTACCATTACATTAAATGGTAGTCAATTAGGAGGTTATCAAGAATTATGGCTGGACAGTGTAGTAGCGGCCAGACATAGTGTTAAAGTCAAGGGGTGAGATGGGTCAGGGGGGTAACAATAAGGGTCCATTTTGACAGTGCCATTGTGAGGAGGTGCCTGTAGTCAAGCCTTTGTAGTAGGATGCCATGGTCAATAGTGTCAAAGGCAGCACTGAGATCCAATAGGATTAACATTGATGTATATCTGTTATCAGATGAGATAAGGAGGTTATTGAAGACTTTATCTAGGGCTGATTCTACACTATGATTAGCTCTGAAGCATGACTGGAAGCTTTCCTGGATATTATTTTAATTTAAGAAGCTACAGATTTGCTTAGACACAATTTTTTCAAGTATTATTGATACAAATGGGAGGTTAGATATGGGTCAGTAGTTAACCAGGACACCTGGATAAAGGTTAGTTTTTTTTTAATGGATGGTTTAATAACAGATGTCTTGAGAGATTTTGGGACATGCCCTGCTATGAGTGAGTCATTTATCATTTTAAGTATCTTCTCAGCCAGTAGAGGGAGGGTAGTCTTAAGATCTGTTGGGATAGGATCCAGTAAGCATGTTGAGGCTTTAGTTGAGGAGATTAAAGAAGTAATTTCTGATATATTGGTGGGTGTGAATGAATCAAGGTATGCTACAGGTTGGCTAGAGCTACCATCATATGGGGTCCAGCTGTATTTGAGGTTACAAGAGAGGTGTTTATTTTAAGTTTTATAGATTCAACATTGTCATTAAAAAAGTTCATAAAGTCATTGCAGCTTAGCGTTATTGTAATGGAGTGGGTCACCTCACTCCTAATTTTTGTTATACGGGATATATTCAATTCAATTCAGTTTTATTCATACAGCGCCTTTTACAATAGTATTGTCTCATGGCGCTTCACAGAAGGAGCACCCAAGAGCAACAGGGGCAAGGAAAAACTCCCTTATGTTCAGTTAATCTAGGAAGAAACCTTGGGCAGATCCACGACTCAAGGGGCTAACCCAACTGCCAGGGGTCATGGAGAAAAATTACAATCAGTAGTAAATATATATATAGGGATATAGTGTTGAAAAGGAAACTGGGATTATGTTTATTATTGTTTATAAGTGAGGAATAATATGCTGATTTGGCACTGTTAAGTGCTGTCTTCTCTTCTCTCTGTCTACTCTTTTATGCTATCTTTCCAAGCAAGGTGGAACAAATTTAGTGCCATTCCTCTTAATTCTACGTGCAGCTTGTTTCGGTGAGCGAGTCTGTGTGGTATACCATGGTGCAATGGGGTTGAATGTGTAGTTGAGTTGTAGTTCAGTTAACTGGTCAATTTGGGTTGGCCTTGGAGCAGAGCCTTCTAATGTAGGCCTATATTGGGTCAGTAAAGAGTCGAGAAGAGACAGAATTTTTGCTATAAAGTTATCTGTAGTTTTGGGAGTTATGCTTCGAGTGTAGTAGTAAAGAGTTAGGTGTTACATAGTCTAATGTGACTTTTAGAGTTATTAAATAGTGGTCAGTTAGTGCAGGATGTTGAGGTAAGATTGTAAGTTGTTCTATTTGTACTCCATATGTCAATACAAGGTCAATTGTGTGGCTACCTGGATGTGTAGATGTATTTACATTTTGGCAGAAGCCGATGTGACCTGAGTAAAGATTGGGATGCAATTGCCAGGCTATCATTTGCAACATCCATGTGGATATTAAAATCACCTAATATAGTTATCTTTCTACAAATGCCACACATGAAACTATTCAATATTTGGATTAGCTGGTTTACAAATATCATAAAGTATACATGAAACTATTTTGAATTCATTTGAAATCATTAACACTATTTCATTTTTATGGGGCCCTGTATTTTTTTTTTCTTGCTGAGATGAGTTGATATATGTAGCTAAGGCAGCTGCATTCTTTTGCAATCTCAGACTGAAGTAAAAAAAACATTATTGCATCATTAAGCTGATTAACATCACAATGCAAAGAAATCAACCACATACCTAGCAAGTGTATTCTTTTAAGTGATGCTAGCAAAACATTTGTTCTATAATAAGTAAATAATCTGTTGCCTAAAAGAATGTAACATAATTCAATTCAATTCAATTCAATTCAGTTTTATTTATACAGCGCCTTTTACAATAGTATTGTCTCGTGGCGCTTCACAGAAGGAGCACCCAAGAGCAACAGGGGCAAGGAAAAACTCCCTTATGTTCAGTTAATCTAGGAAGAAACCTTGGGCAGATCCATGACTCAAGGGGCTAACCCAACTGCCAGGGGTCATGCAGAAAAATCAGTAGTAACCATGACAGACTATAAGTTGCCTATGGTTTTAGCTAAGGTTCATAATAGTTCATAATAGAGTATCATCCCACTTTTACATTACATGGTAGTTAGTCTATAGGTGGTTATCAGGAATTATGGCTGGACAATGTAGCAGTGCCCAGACATAGTGATGATGTAGCAACATAGCAGTGCACTGTTGAACAACTGAGCCATACTGACTATTTGCCTGTTAGTTAGCTATCTGATGCATTTTCAGAGTTCGACCTACAAAAAAAGCAATGAAGAAAATAACAAACTAAATGCCATTTTATAAGTGGAGTCCTTATGTGAAAGTGAATTACTTCTTCAACAGAGTCACAGTAAGCCAGTTTTACAAGCTGCAAGTGATAATGAATTAAAACCTCTAAAAATCAGAGTAGCCTACATGAAATTAATGAATCCAGTGTCCTTTCTAAGACTTGAGCCCTTAAAGACTTAATGAAGGGTTGTCACTAAAAGGGATACAGATACGCATGGAAATGAGGGCAAAATCACATTTATCTGGGTTGCCTAGGAATCCCAGTGACCTACAAATGTCTATAAATTATTTAAAAATATTTGTAAAACACTGAACTGAGTTCTGTAACTGTAACTGTACCAGTGAGAATCTGCAAGACTTGACTTAAGCCATATCCCATCTAGTGATTTCCCTTAGAGTTGTGGGTGAATGCAAGAGCCTTGAGTGGTTGTTAGACTACTGTTTAATTGTGACACACAGTCATTGTTGTGTCATCAGCTGGGGAGGATGATGAACAAAATCCTGGAAAGCAGCAAAGACACATTCACCATTCTGATGGCAGCCAGGTAATGGACCTGTCTTCAGCCTATTCCCACAACATGCTGTCATGTTGAATCTATTTGGGATTTGTTCAGTTCTATGTTATGAATATAGATTTTCCAACTTTCTAATGTACTGCATGGCTCACATTGTCAGGGTGTGGACGTTTGGGGCAAAAAATAGCATCAATCACTAGACTAGAGAGTGTGCAGCCTACCCACTGCCCCAGCAAGGATTCAGTTGTTACATAATGGAGAAAGCAAATCAGGGTACCAGGCACTGCTATTGTTACAAGGTGGGTTTCTGTTATACAACTGTGTTCTTGTTCAACATCTGTTTTCTGTCTGAATGTATCTGTTATTTGGCTATATTAAATTTTTTTTTCTAAAGTCGTCAAAACTTGTTTTTACAATTTTTTATACTCCTTAGTGTCCTCTCCATCAAACAGACTCACCGGATGAGGGACTTAGGATGAGCAGCTCACCAAAGTGCCTGAGCACAAGGGCCACCAGCCCTATACACTGCATTGAAAACAGGACTAGGCAGGCAGGCACTGAGAACAATCCACTGGAATATCTGCTAGAAGTCCATAGACCTACAGAGAGCGTGCAGGTCCAAACGTGTGAAAACAGAAAACAGGCTGGTATGATGGAGGAGTGTGAGTGTTGTCTGAAGCCGAGTGCAGGGATGTACCTTGTGACACTGGGAGGCATTAAACAGATCCAACTCCGCAAGGGGGGCTCCTCCTCCTCTGGCTCTGATGCTGAAACACAGACATCTACAGCAGCCGGGCCTGGACGACCTCACACTCCCAGTACATTTAATGATGGTATGAGACTTTCTCTCTCTCTCTCTCTCTCTCTCTCTTTCTCTGTCTCTGTGAGAGAGTGAAATGGAGCTCAATTTTGGTAAACATCCCCAGCATTTATCCTTATAAATGTTTAAGTTAAATGTTAGGAAATATTTTGTCACACATATACCTTATGAATTATACAGCCTGTACAGTATTTTTAAGTAGTTTGTTTATTTTGTTTATGTGGGAAGTTGCACAATGTAAGCAAGTCACATAAAGTCCCTTGCGAACATTTTTATGTGTTCATGCATTTCCAAATCAGCAAGCAAGACATCTACAGATCACCAGAGGATCTGGAGAGACATAAACAAACACAGACAGGCTTTATGACAAGTAATGAAACACTTGGCACACCCTGGGGAAACAGGCTTAGGGTATAGCAAAGATTGGAGGAGACATAGAAGAGCCTTACAGCACACATAGACACACCACCACACCAGAGCAAACTGTCATTTGACTAAAACAGACAAAAAGAGTAAAATAGACACGCTACATGTTTTCAGCTCCACACTGTTAACACACACATACCCACACAGATGCACCAGGGAGAGACTCAACTAGTGCCCACAGACCAGAGTTCCCACACCTTGATGTAGCTTGTCAGACGAACATCCGCGCATTGATGTCCCCTCAAGCCTGTAGCCCAGGTAAGCTTAAGGCTTCATTTTAGGGCAATGGTGACACAGCAAGTGGAGGAGCTCATCTGCAAGCAGAGGTCCAATGTTTTTTGTAAAGGAACACCAGGCAACACTTTCAGGTTAAATGGCTTATCACTGGCTGAATGCAGACTCTTTCAGCATCCTCTATGTAGGCGGAGCTCAGGAGGTAAAAAATCATGAATATGATCATCGCTGGTTCCTATACTTTGTATATACAAAGAACGGGAACCACCACTGTATCCTATTCTTTGAATGTTGTAGCTATTTTTAAACAAAATTGGTGCTTGTAGGGAGAATTCTGGAGGTAAAAAAAAAACGAAAAAAAAACTTCTTACTGTTTTAAGTGTTCCTATGGTTAGGATTGTGGGATATGGTAGACACTTTTGTCCAAAGAGACATACAGTATAAAACACCACATTATTATTCTTTACAATTTTTCTTTAAAATTATAATTTAAAATTACTGTATCATTTACATTAGTTCAATAGTTTATAATCTAATTTGAACTATTTTAAATAGTTAGAAGCTGAAAAGCCAACATTAAGTTGGCTAAGTGATTGGAGAGTTTTGAATCAGGGGTCTGCCCTCTGTGAGCAAGTCTGAAATGAGGGGATAAAAGAGTAATTAAAGGCTTTAAGAACAGGCCCCAGCCCTGACGTGTAAAGTCCTGTGGCTCAAGTGATAGTTAAGGTGCTAAAACCACCTAACACCGGGACCAGGATCATGTTTAATTATAGGATTTGTATTTTACAAAATAATAAACATGGCTACTGTGTGTTTATATTTAGTGTCTGTAGATGTTTTTGTCCAAAGCATTGTGTTCTGTGGTTTGATAAAGAACACCCACGGAGACACAGTAAGGGGGAAATCGGTGAAGCAACAAACAGCATGAACACATCTAATCACCTCGGAGAGACTAAAGACAAGGTGGGTCACTGCTGTTATGATGCACATTAGGACATTTGTGCATTCGTAGGACATCAGTGTAAGTGGCCCCACAACAAAAACGTTGAAGGGGAATGAAGGACTCACAAAAACCATCCTGCCATCCTGCTCTCTCTCCCCCACCTTTCCCTCATATCTGCACTCCATCTTACAATGTTTTTGTTTCCTTCCAGAATCCCTGTCACCATAACTGGGGCCGTGTGCATCAGCTTGCAGTGCTCACCTTGATAGTCGGAGTCATGGGCTACTTGGCCATTAATCACCAGAAATACCTGAATCGACAGTAGGCCACACCTATTCATCGGTTAGCCCACTGTTTTCCTGCCAATTAATGAATGAAGACAACAGCACAGGAAGGAAAAGAAGCCACCAGATGTAGCAAATGTCTCCATCTAGTGGAAGAAGTGACCTTGGACACTGCAGTGTTTGTGCAGGTCTTGGGACATTAATAAAAAGCACCACAAATTGAGGACATAAAAATGTTTATCTCAGAACTGTTGAAAAGAGAAACATCTTTGAAGTACAATCTAGCGCACCACAGTGAGGTGTTTTACTGCCGTCTCCTTTGGTAGTGTGGTAAATACATTACTGACCATTGGACAGTTGCTAATACTTTTATATATAATTATATCAACAGAGAAATTAACACCTGTGTCTTAACACACATGCACACACATACTCACACACTCACACAAACACACATTTATAAGTCTACTGCCACATCAGGTGGAGCTGAGATAAATCTAAATCTGACTGAGGCATGCTTTGGGAGGGCTGGGCAGTAAACCAGAGAAAGACAGGGAAGTGTCGGGAGATGTGGGCGTAGTAACAGGGAAGTGTCGGGAGGTGTGGGCGTAGTAACAGACTTGTGAGGAAGTTGAAAATGAGAAGCCCCCACAGTCCCGAGGGCACAGAACATTCTGAACCTCAAAGCTTGGCTTGCCGTTACATGTGAATGCATCATAGCCTAGTGTATGATGTCTCATGGACACAAAGAGTGGCTGACTGTCACAGATGCATTTTTTAAAATAAATAAATAAATAAATAAATGCTTGGGTTGGTTATTTACTGCAAACTTTCATCCAAAATCCTAGGCCTAGACTATCAATAGACAATCAATAACAATGTCAGTACAATAAAAGCAACAGTCACACAGAAATTGTGATCGTATCATTGTGTCATTGTATCAGCTTCCCTATAGAATGAGACTCAGATTTTCTATTACATTAAAGGACAGGTTCAGTTTTTTACACTTAAAGCTTCTGAAGAAATGCTTCTGCGAACACTGCAGGTCCATGCTGAACAGTAAACACTCCCTCTGAACATGCGCTTTAGACAAAGGGATCCTGATGCCTGGTGGCTGAAGAATGGTGGTGGTGCATAGTGTGCTGTAGGAATATAAATGAATGCACACAGTGTGTGTGTGTGTGTATTTGAGTTTGCCTATGGTGGGGGCTGATTCTGGTTGCCAGCAACAGGTTTCAAATAGCTGGAACATGCTCAGCGCCTTACATAACAACACTGTACGATAGTGTAGTGTACACCCCACAGACTGCAAGTATTAAAGCACTGGTTCTCTTTAGCCGCAAGATTTGATTAGGTCTATCAAAACATAACCACAATTTTTAGTTATTAAGGTTACCACATAAATACAATCTATAATCACAATAAATACATTAAAATGTGTTGTGTAATGGTCTAAAAATGTCACAGAGTTATTGGCTGTCAATAGTTTTTCTTGAAGGAGTATAACACTGTAGCGTCTCTAAGTTCAGGAATGCCAGTAATGTTTAAGATGAGTTAAAATCATTGTGCAGTGCAGTTTCTACTGGGCCTTATTGCTGGGCTACTGTTCTGGGGGTACCACCCTTCTGGGATAATGTGGGTGTGGTTTTGGGGGTTCAGTGTGATGATGTGTTTTGGGCTTTTGAGGGGAAATCCTGATTCTTGAATCTTGAATGGTTGTCTTTCTCTCTTTCTATGCAGTCCTATTAGCAATTCACATGTAGTATAGGGCTGTGTTGGTAAGAATCTGCATGCCTGACCTCTCACAAGATGCCAGGTAAAACTAATCAATCACAGATAACCAGACGTCATTACAGGTCCAATGCCTGTATTCCATGTGCCACAACAAATCCATGTTTTCTAGCATCTATCAGTGCAGCAGCAAAGCTGCTATTTCTGGTTAGTATAGTGAGCACAAGTGTGTCCCTTCACTAGACACTGTTAGACAGTTTTGTGCACATGTCTAAATTTCCTTAATGGTTAGAGAGCATGAGAACAGTGAATGTGTAAGAGCTTGTGATTACATGTATGAAATTGTGTGCCTGTGCATGAGAACAAGCATATGCACATGTGTGTAAGCGCTGTATGCAACCACATGTGTTGTGTGTATGTATGCACTCTACGTGTATGTGTGTGTGTGTGTGTGTGTGTGTGTGTGTGTGTGTGTGTGTGTGTGTGTGTGTGTGCACTTGTGTGCCAGTGCATGTAGTTTAGGCATGTGTTGGTGAGAGGGGGAGGAAGCCGTGGCGGTGGGTCTGTCATGCTCACATCCCTGGCCAGTGCACACATGCCACATCACATACCCAAGGGTCCTCCATCGATGGCCAATAAAGCCAGAGGGACAGCTGACACCAGAGGCTCATAAATGGATGCCATCGCTTTGTCTCATTTGACCAATGTCGCCTCAGTAGCACTAAAAGCTCTGTTAGTTTATAACTGATACCAATGGGTTGTACCCATGCAAAGTCTCTCTTGCATGGCATTCATACCACTCCAGACCACTGTGATTTACTAGGCCAGCTAATTGCCACTTTATTATAGGGCCACAAAAATTCTGTGCTTTGTCATGCTCTGTATAGCCCTCTATAGCATGGTATATAGGCTAAATATAGAATATAGAATGGTATAAATATAGATATAGAATGGTATATAGGCTAATTTGAATGGTTTCATCTCCAAAGTGGAGATATAAAGAAAATTCTTATAGAATATGTATAGAATAGCAAGTTGTTTTTGAGCTAAGTGGCAGGAGGACACAACTGAGAGAGGGAGAGATTAGTACTTGTCCCCACCCAGGAGCTGTCTAATAATATCTAGTGTTGTCCCTAAGTTGAGGAGGCGGGGAGCCTTTGACACTGGCTCTCTCTCATACCTCCCTTTCATTTGATTTCAGGATACAGTGATTGGTTGGTGTCTTGCTGTGGAGAGACAAATATGCTAGTATGCTGAAGATTGAGTCAAATCTAAAAACTGTTACTATTCAAAATGTTTTGATCTTTGGAAATGTCCTTGTTTTCCTTGAGTTAGTTTGATGAGGAAATGTAGCAAATGAAGCAGACATGCAGTCATTATCAAGGTGAGACATAATTATTTGAAAATAATTATGAACCTGAAGGTGGAAACAGGAAGTGGGGTAGAGGAGGAAACCCTGGCATTGAGCTTCATTGGGTTGCCAACTTGCCTCTTTATTTGATCACATCTTAGGCCTGCTCATAAACATAGACAGTGATACACTGCACATCAAGTTGATTGTATAATAAATTGGGCTGGCCCAAGGATGAGACTTCTGAACTTGAGTCTCATTAAATGGTGACCTTGAAGATGTCCTAATACACTTAATTACCTTCAGATTGTGTTTATACCTGTGCTGTAAACATGTTAGTACATCTGCTCCTCAGAGAGGTGAACTGAGATCAGAAATCATCGACTCAGATTTTAAAGTCAACACCTCATTAAAACAATTAGTTAAAAAAAATGCAATCACATTGTGTGCAAGTTAATAATATATATCCAAAAATGAAAGCCGAGCTTAAGTCAAGAATTAGGTGGATGCATTCACTGCATTGATAGAAGGTTTAATTTTGAAGCATGCCTTTTTGGACTAAAATGTCTGAACAGTGTGTGTGTGCAAAAGAGTCTAAGTGTTCTGAGGCCTATCTGAGGAGGTGGACTGTCCATCTAGGCTGTAAATCTGGTGCCAGGGTACTGTAAGCTGACTCAACGAAATCCTATCGGTCCAAGCGGGGGGGGGGTGAGGCTGCAGCTATAAATGCCTCTGCAAACCACACCAAATACACGTGGCCCACAGATTTTGTGTTCAAATAAAAATCTTCTGACAACTACACCTGTCCGAAAACTGCCCAGAAGAACTTACAATCACAAACTAAAACACATACGTTGAATGTCCACACACCCAGACTTCAGTTCTCTCTTTGCTTTTTAGGTGTAAGTAATATGATATTGTGCGATGCATTAAATATGGTGTAAAGGCAGAATGTTAAATGTTGTTCATTTGCCCTCTGAAACATTCACGCGGAGCTGTGAGCACAGGGGAATCCTGTCTGAGGAATTTCTCTCTCTGTGGTCCACATGCTCATATTCACACACACAGGCCATGCAAAACACCCTCCTAGGCTGAGATTCTCATGACCAGTGGCCAGGATAAGGTTTCATGCAATTGTGAGGGCCTAGGGTATTTTTGGAGCTCAGTGTTCATTAACATGCTGTCCTGAGAGTTTCAGGAGCTAGAGCTGGGCTAAATGATTGTGGTATCGAAGCAGCACAATGCTAATGTGAAAGAATCTGTTGTAAGTGGTTTCCATCCAAATGGTTATTGCACAGTCAACATTCAGGCAAATAACGTAGGGAGCGTTCAAAGCAAATCTACTCTACATTAGCCCTCACCAATAACTTTGGGGTATTTATGGAGTGCAATATGAGCACAGTGTGTCATCTAGTAGAGTAAACATAAATACAAAACTGAAAATGTGCTCTTATTGCGTAATGTGCATTTCAGTAATACCCATAAAAAGTTTGGCATATCAGAAATATATTAGGCCTGTTTGTAATTTAGAGTGACAGACATAATACAACCTAAGAAAAAGTAGGCTACTCATTAACAGCCAGGCTATTTGGGAGGGCGTTAACCACATGCATCAACAAATAAGATACATCACTATATTTTGGCGATATTACGTTTTGATCAAAGGTGGTCAAAATACATCACTTGATTAGCCTTATGTTCATTTTTTATTTGCATTACATAGTTGATTGAAACGGAATTTTTGTTAATGGGAATATGAAATGCAAATAAGTTGAATGGAAACCCAGCTATTGATTGCATTTCAGATTATATGTAGATTAGCATTAGCCTATAAATCTAGACGTACCCTAGCGGTAGCAAATAGTTTTGCTTAGCCGGTACGTCTAGCCATGAGCCATAGTGCTTCAGTAGGTCTTCTTCCGAGGTTTGGTCGGACCAATCTCATTGCTCTGTCCTTATAGAGAGTTGCCTAGATGCATCCTAGTGGTAGTTTATCAGTGTGCAGACGCAGTTTGACAGACGACCGCTGATTCTACCATTTGAATTGAGCATGGTCTATTGGTCTTGGCCAGACTATAGTCAGAGACAGATACTACAGATGCTATAGTCTGGCTAGTCAGGCTAGGTTAGCATCACATTCACTTAGACAGGTTGCAGAACAGTGAGACAGAAATGAAAACTGAAGCAGCAGGACTCAGTTTTTGTTTTGAAGGCAGGCCACATTTTGTGCTGTTTTGTTCATTTACCAACTTCATAGTCACCTTGACAGTTAAATGACTCCTTATGCGGTGAATGAAGGCTCTCTTGGGCCCCCTGGTGCCACAGCACTTGCAACACTTGGGCTTTTTTGGGTCAGTCATAAAGCCCCAGGGAAGGGGAGTTGGTCATGGCAAGGGAGTCCAGGAAGAGCCTCCAGGATGGAGAGTCGGTTCTGGCATGGGCCTCCAGTAGTGTTGGTTGCAGTCCACTCAAGAGGGGAAGGTGACATGAATCTGCCGGAAGGAGGCAGGGATGACACTCAGCAGGGATGATTGTGGTGTAGATGGACAGAGGAAGCAAATGATTTAGGCCAGGCTCACACGTCACTGATCATATGTGTAATTTGTGCATACATATACGTATATTAATGTGTAGATATAAGTAAAGAGAGAGAGATGGAAAGGGAGAGAGAGAGAGAGAGAGAAAATTGTATGGCATGACAGGAGAGGTTTGTGGCGGCACTAGGCTATAGCAGCATAACTAAGGTATGGTGCATGGCAACCCAGCACTACTGTAGGGATTGTCAATGGCCGCTTCACAACTGGGGGCAACAGCAGAGGCAGTCCTTCCCAAAAGACCCATGAGGGGTAGTGATTCACCATACACCATCCCTAACTATGGGGAGCAGTAAAGAGGAAGGTTTTAAGTTTAGACTTAAAGGTATTTAGAGTGTCCACTTGTCAGATGTGGGGGGGATTATTTCACAAGAGGGGCGCATGCTAGCAAAAGGCTCTTCCTCCTATCATAGATTTTGATATCCTAGGGATTACAAGAAGACCAGCATTTTGGGATCTTAGGGTTCTAGGAGGGTGGTAAGGGACAAGTAAGTCTTTAATATATGTTGGATTATGGCCATTGAGGGCTTTATAGGTTAGGAAGAGTATTTTAAAATCGATCCGACTTTCAATAGGGAGCCAATGTAAGAAAGCAAGGATAGGAAAAATATGTTTATATTTTTAAGTCCAAGTGAGTGTTTGGTCCGCAGCATTTTGTAATAGCTGTAGGTTTTTAATTTAGGTATTACTACACCCAGAGAACAGAGCATTACAATAATCAAACCTGGAGGTAACAAACGCATGTATTAATTTTTCAGCATCCTCAAAGGATAGGAACTTTCTAACCTTAGTGATATTTCGTAGGTGGAAAAAAGATTTTTTGTTTTTGAAGAAGTTTGAAGAAGTTTTTGAAATGTGTTTCTGTAGTTTATTTGATTGCCAATAGTCCGAGAGTTTCGATATTGATGTTTGGCTTAGGGCTGATCACCATAACTTCAGTTTTATCAGATTTTAAACACAGGAAATTAAAGATTAAAGATCCAGATTTTAATGTCTCGGAGCCAGGCATCAATTTAGTTATTGGCATGTAGTCATTAGGCTTCATGGAAAGTTAAAGCTGGGTGTCATCAGCATAGGAGTGGAAAGTAATGCCATGTTTCCTTATAATAATCTGTAATGATATTTGTCTTGTCATCACAGCAGTAGATAATGGCATAGAGGTATACTGGGTCTACTCATGCTACTCTTAGTGCAGGGACCCACAGCTGTCATGCAATAGGGAACCTCTTGCAGGGTAGTTTTGGGGATGGTGAAATTAAATCCTTGATTGCCAATAGCCCGAGAGTTTCGATACTGATGTTTGGATTTGAGCTATAGAGCAATGTCCTTCTTGTTTTGCCTTAGCTGAGCATGTGTTAATGTCCATGACTGCCTGTGCAGTTACAGAGTGCTTCATAGCGAGTTAACGAAAATAAAGTTGCGTGACGGAGAGAGAGACAACAGTGACTGACTCTGTCATGACCACAGCTCTGGGAGGCCCAACTCTATAGATTCACTTATTTCTGAAATACGAAGATAAGGTTATTCTGACACGCAGTGTCTTCCTGTGGGCATACCCTGCCCACATCACTAGGGCAGTTTGACAGAGGATTTCTCCCATAAGGTGTTTGGAGGAGGGAAGCCAGCAGGGGAGCTCCAGAGCATCTAATCTGGCTGTTTTCCAATGCCAGTGTAAGTGTGCACAAGTGTGGATTGGGCTGCCTAAAGTCTACCCATGGGGCACCATAGCACTTGTCCTTGACCTTTGACTGTACGTAACCTCACTGACCTCGAACAAAACCATAAGCCATCAGAACATTCTCTGTAATGTGTTAGTCATTCTATTATCAATACATGTATTCTGTACTCAACTGTGTGTAAATTCACACACACACACATATTATAGTGTGTCAAAACTCTTCTGTCCATTGATAAAGAGAGGGTTTCTCTTTGACGTTACTTTGGGAGAGTCCCACAGGTTGCATAACTGTCCTTCTCATGAGCTGGGCTGGGCTGGGCAGGGCTGAGTTAGTGCAGAGGGAGACCAGCCTCTATTTACTGATTCCCCCTCTCTCAGCTCCTCTGGGCTGGCGGCTGCCCAAGGAGAGGAATCCGGTCCCGGTCCGGCGCCGATCCGTCCTCAGCCTAGCACCTCATGCTTCACTGGCTGTCCCCTAGCCTCCCCTCCCCCGACTCTTGTCCACTAGCCCCCACTCCCCCCAAATGGCGTTTGTCCCCTAATCCCCCCTCCCCCTCCAGGCCCCCTCCTCATGCACTTGTTCCCAACCCATTCCCCCCCCTCCCCAGGGCTAATCTGATCTAAGATTATATAACATAATGCTGAGGGACATGACTGGAGGCACGGAACGCTGTGGAGATGGAAGAGAAGACATCACTTCAGTCACATGGCTTTTCATTCTTTTTTTCTCCATTTTCCTTTACTTGACCCGTGCTGTTCTAACAGAGTCATTTATCCGTTGCATTTTTCAGTCCATTCAGACCCATTCTACTACTCAACCATTGTCTTAACAGTGGTCACAAGGCTGGACATAGTTTCCATGCAGTCAGACTGTAGCACTAGAAGTATGAGGTGTGTGTGGAGAGCAGCAAGGCCAAGGGCTACTGGGCTAGGAGAGCTCCCAGCACTCCCATCGAGTGGTCAGTGCAGACAAGGAGGAGTGTGTGTGAGAGCCTGAGCCAGCGACTAATTTGGTGTCTTCCATCCCCCATTAAAGTGGGACTGGCAGCAGACAGCTGTGTAGGAGTGTAAGGGGACACGCATGGTGTACACACAGGGCAAGGGCACACTGACAGTGACACCCTGGACACTCAGAAGCCTCTACTCTACTCCAGTGTCCACACCAACACCAACTTACCTGAGACCTAGACTTAGCAGAGGCCTATTTAGACAAGCTGTCTTTCTTTATAAAACACATGACAATGTCACATGGCCTTGATATGCAACATGGAAAGTGCCATATTATGCAGAATCACGATACTATGCACAGGATGTTTGACAGTATGTAGTTGAGAGAGTTGTCAAATTATATGAGGAATGCAAGGATCATATTAACAATTAGAGATTAATTTTAAGTGCACAGTGAGTTTTTTTTTGTTGTGTGTGTGTGTGTATGTTTGTGTTTGCGGGTGTACAGCAGAGATGGAAAAATGGTGGCTGATAGTTGGTAGAAGCTGACAGGTGTCAGGGTTGGGGGAGGGGTAGCTAGTAGGCCTTTCTGCCAGCTGACAAGGTCTATCCTAAAGCTTTCAGGGGGGCAAGTCGGTGCTCCAGTGGAACATGGATCTTGAAGCACCAACATGCTTAAGAACAACTGTGTGCTGATGATATGTGAAGAGAAACATTGTTTGACAATGGAAGTTTAAAGGCTTCATTTTACACTGGAATGTACATAGCTGTGTCTATAGCTTTGTAGAACTTTTTTTAAGCATGTGAGCATAGCAAAGTGTGGTGATATAAGCACCTACAGGCTCTAATGACCTATTCCCAGGATGCATTGCAAAACAGTTAAAGCACAGAAAAGCAATTCATCTACCAAGTATGTTCTCATGTATAGTGAAGATAATATAAAATGAAAAATAATATTTTGGTTCATGTTCTGTTACACAAGATGTTGTATTTTGTTCTGATTTGCTGCATAGTGTATATTTAGGCTAAATGTTAAATGTAAGCATCAGCTTTACACTAAAGAACAACATTATTTCATTAGCTGTTCTGTGTTGTGAGTGTATATTTGGGGGAGGGGGTCTGTCCTCGTGGTTGGGGGACCTGTTGTAGATGGAATCAAGGGATACCCCTCCATCCCCTCAAACTCGTAATGTGAGTCATTCGATTCAAGGTCATGTGAAACAAATGTCCAATAAGGAACCAGCGATCTGTAGTTGACAGGCTCTCATGTCAACTCTCCTATCAGGACAAAGATGATGAGTATGAGGGCATAGATAAGGAATGTCCCAAACTCACTGCTTCCCAAACCCTTAGTTCAGCCAATGTGACAGCTGATTAAAGAACAAGTCTTGGACTTTACAGGTCAAGCTCTGGCCCAGCCCACATGTGACCCCTCATGTAGCACCTGTGACAGGTACTGCATCCTTGGTGACTTAGATACTAGAGTGTTCCACGCTTTAAACTGAAAATGTCAAACCAACACCCATTGTAGCAAAGAAGAAGAAAAGCAAACAAAATGAAAACATTCTAGAGTGATGGACTGTTCTGGTATTGATGTCCAGAGACCACACAGACTTCTCAGTGATGCTGCAAAGAGAGTTTGTGTGCTGAAGTTCAGGCAACATATAGTAACACTCATTTCCAGAACCTGTACAAACACTGTTTACAGACACAGACCCGGCTTTGAATGAATTTATTTCTATTGTGCATTTTTCGACGTAAAAGCCACTCAAAGCGCTTAAGACAAGTACAAAGATGTAGACAAATCGCAAAACGGTCAGCCAGTCCATTGGTGGTGAGGTATGCTAAACTTAGAGATAGTATATATCCTTGTAAATAACGTATAGATGCCGGAGGTAGCATGTAGCATGATTGAGGTATATGTCGTCATAAGAGAGCGAGAGACAGGGGAAGGCAGATAGTGTAGGTGTGTGTGTTTGTGAGTGAATGTGTGTGCCTGCAAACTGCAAATTATTTTTTCCAAGCCCTACGACTGACGTGTACACTGGTGCTATCCATGGCATGCCTGGCCCAAGCAGCGTTCAGCTTTTTTAGAGACAGTTACTCAAGCCCCCTTCCCCTGCACTAGTGCTATGTATAGGGCTGAGACACGTGGTGCTGGTGGCTGGGGTGATGTGGGGGGCAAGGGGGGGGATTGGCAGGCTGGGGCTGGGGCTGGGGCTGGGGCCGGGTGCAGCTGCCACCACCGTCATGGGGTCCTTTTGTAAAACTAAACTGGGCATCAGACACTGCAAGTGGCCAATCCCACGCCAGCAGGCACTAAAATGGATCCACCAATGACTGAGGGAGTGTCTGGTATATAAGCTGAAGGCTGAGGAGGAACAAGCTGGGTGACCCCTATTTTGGCTTTGGTGAACAGGATCTGATCCCAAGGACTGTTACCGTTTCTGTTGTCTCGTGTAAAGGTAAAAGAAACTATGTACACATTTATCCATGTCTGTGCTACACCAGTGTTTGCAGGATTTGAGGAAAATGGCAAACTGAAGGATTTCAGGGAAATGTTTAGAAAAAATGAGTGTGGCAATCAAGCTATCAAGTGGTCCAAACCCAAACTGTGTTGGGGAATGACCTGTTATACAGTTGGTGCTCTAGATTTCCCTTGCCTGTAGAGACTATAGAGATTTACCATTGATCTTCAGCGCTTGGTTGTAGTCATCTAACGTTGGTGAACATAGCAGTGTGTGTGCAAAAAGAATACAGTCTGCAGAAGACACTGAGAGAATGCTTTGAGTTTAAGAAGAGAAGGCCAGGAGAAGATCATTGGAAGAACTTAAACTGGGTGGTCTTTTTCCCCTAAATCTTCCATGTGGTGTCTGTCAAAGTGGTAATAAAACCATTTTGGAATGGAATATGAGTGTGGCCATTTGACAATACAGCACAGGCACAGGGATTTTGCAAAGGCAAAGATTTTAAGTACAAATTAGCCATTGCCTCTTTTACTGCACCTCAGAAATGCTAATTTATATGGGTGGTTTGAAACCCTAGTCTTTTGAACCATTGGTTATACAATTGAATATGCATAGTTTTGCAAATGCCTATTACAAATTTAATTATAGTTTTGGCATGTACAGTAATACAGAAACACTTGCAGTATTTGTAGTAGTCGTTGATGGAAACTAATGTCATTTCCAGAGGTGCCATTTTGTCTTTGGAGTCAATCTGATGGAAGTGTCCAAGTGGTTTGACCTCTTACTACAGAAGGCCTCAAAACTGAGCTGTAAAACCAAATCTTTTAAAAGATTTTTCAGGATAGAAATGTGATGGGCAGGGCCTTGCATATTGAATTGACATTGCACATAGATAGCACATTTTAGGAAGGCTTTCATTTGAGGACTAAGCAAGAAAAAAAAGCCTTATCACAAAAGCTTGTCATTCTTGCTGATTTCTAGTTCATCAGTAATTTGAGTGAGAAACACAATCTGATTTGAAAGAGCCAAGTGAAGACGGTTGGGGGGATATTTTTAGCCCACGCTGAGTCAGTATACTGACACCATCTCTTCTAACCATGAAACCCCTGCACCCCTATTTTCTTCCCCTGCAGGAAAAGCGCAACCATGCCTTTCGGAAACACACACAACAACTTTAAGTTGAACTTCAAGTCCGAGGAGGAGTTCCCCGAGCTTTCCAAGCACAACAACCACATGGCCAAAGTGCTTACCAAGGACGTGTATACCAAGCTTAGGGACAAGCAGACCCCCACTGGCTTCACCCTGGACGATGTCATCCAGACTGGTGTGGACAACCCTGGTAAGACATACACCCCCCCACCCCCCCCCCCAAAAAAAAGAAATAGAGAAAATACAAACAAAACAAAACAAATAAGTATATTGGTGAAGTGTGCCCCCTGCCATTTCCTTTGAAAGCACATACAACAGCTCACTCTGTTCTCTGTGCAGGCAAGCACTCCTCATATCCCATATGGGAAAACCCTGATATATGATTTTTAGCTGGCCTATTAGAATCATGTGAATGTAAAGATCATGTCAGTCCTTACATTATATAAAAACATAACTTTTATAGCCAACATTTTCATGTGAGATGTGCCCATTTCTGTTTTGGTTTGTTGCATGATGTGGAGAGAGAGAGAGAGAGAGAGAGAAAGACATAACTAGTGGTGTAAATATTAGAAGTATTCTTTATTTACTAGTTTATTTGTTTGTTTATTTACCATTTCCTGTTGTCAGGTCACCCCTTCATCATGACCGTCGGCTGCGTTGCTGGTGATGAGGAGTCCTATGAGGTGTTCAAGGATCTGTTCGACCCAATCATCTCCGACCGTCACGGTGGATACAAGCCCACTGACAAGCACAAGACCGACCTCAACTGGGAGAACCTGAAGGTGAGACTTTGCTATTTGCCTTGTCACAAGTCGGTTATCTATTAAGGATGTTAGGACAGTGCAATGCCCCTCAAGACTTATGGGGGGCACAGTGACACAGTCAGCTAAGGCAACCATAAAACCGGGGACCTTTATTTGATCCCAACCTAAGGCCATTTTCTGACCCTTCTCAGTCTCACTCATTCATTTCCTGTCACTCTCTGCTGACATATCCAATTAAAGGTGAAAAAGTCCAAAAAAAGTAATTTTTTTGTGTAAAACAGGGTGGTGATGACCTGGACCCCAACTATGTCTTCTCCAGCCGTGTGCGTACTGGCCGTAGCATTAAGGGATACGCCCTGCCCCCCCACAACAGCCGTGGTGAGCGCAGAGCCGTTGAGAAGCTGTCCGTTGAGGGTGAGTTAAAGTGCTCCGCTGAACCGCCATGATTGAGTCTGTGCAAAGAAAGAGCCATCATGTCTGACCATCTTGTCTCTCTCCTATAGCCCTGAACAGCCTGGATGGAGAGTTCAAGGGCAAGTACTACCCCCTGAAGGCCATGACTGATGCCGAGCAGGAGCAGCTGATCGCCGACCACTTCCTGTTTGACAAGCCCGTGTCTCCCCTGCTGATCTGCGCTGGTATGGCCCGTGACTGGCCTGATGCTAGAGGCATCTGGTAAGTAGGCATCCAAAGAGAAAAACCACAGAGGAAGAAATGGGGTTAGGATTATTTGACGGAGCTATATTCACCCAGACTAGGTCCCAAGTCACCTTGATATCAGTGGGCATAGGTCTAGCACTGATCAAAATAACAAATGGTGCAGCAGTTCCCTGATCTACCTTTTAAATATCATTCAAATGCATTCAATGTCAGGTTATTAGCTCCATCAAAAAATGCTTGGCCTCAGAGAAACACACTGTTGATACAACGATGGGAAGAGAATTTAAGATTGACCCAGATTATCAGACAATTCAACCAGATGTGAAATATTTGGCCAGGTCTGTTCCAAAGGTCTTTGCTGGCTTATCTGCTCACTTATTCACTCTTGTGCGCCCCCTTCAGGCACAACGACAACAAGACCTTCCTGGTCTGGGTGAACGAGGAGGATCATCTGCGTGTCATCTCCATGCAGAAGGGTGGCAACATGAAGGAGGTGTTCAAGCGCTTCTGCACCGGCCTGCAGAAGGTGGGTGGGGGCATCATGCTGGAGCGACACTACAATGTGGAGCTGAAAAGAATAGAATTGAATAGAATGGAATAGAAGTGAACAGAATACAAAGTAGTTACATTTGTATGTGACAGGCTATCACTGAATGATCTTCAAATAAAAAAAAAAGATAAATTTATCAAAAATTGATCAAGCAAATTAAGCTTTACATACACAGCATTAAAGTTTATGCGTGATTGAAGAGGTGCTTTAACTCTTCCTCTGGCTCTGCGTGTGCAGATTGAGGAGATCTTCAAGAAGCACAACCACGGCTTCATGTGGAACGAGCATCTTGGCTACGTCCTGACCTGCCCCTCTAACCTGGGCACTGGCCTGCGCGGTGGCGTCCACGTCAAGCTGGAGAAGCTCAGCCAGCACCCCAAGTTTGAGGAGATCCTCAAGAGGCTGCGCCTGCAGAAGCGTGGCACAGGTACATCTCATACACACACACACACACTCACACACACACACACACACGTCCATCTATCTGAAACACACACAGACTGAGACTCACACTTCCCTCTTATGCAGGCAGCACGTCTGTCCAAACCCTTTGAAGATAAGCGTGCTTTGAGTAGAACTTCTTTTTTGGGGGGATGGACTAACATTTTAAAGTTTTAAACATCATATCTTAGACATACCACTTACAATATGTGCCTTAGTCAGTTTACACATAAATGAGTTATGGAATACAAAAGGCCATTTTTTTTTGGCAAAGTAGTGTTAGTGATGGCAAAATAGGCTATAGGCCATTACTTATTGAGGTGAAATCAATAATCTTTTAAATCTCTTAAAATGACTTACTTTTACATATGACATATTTCTTGGAAAAGGGCACCATGACTTTTTAAGGACCTCCCATGCTCATGCTACACTTTACTTTCTCTACCCTCCCAACCCCGGCCTCTAGGTGGCGTGGACACTGCCTCTGTGGGTGGTGTGTTCGACATCTCCAACGCTGACCGTCTGGGCTCCTCTGAGGTTGAGCAGGTGCAGTGTGTGGTGGATGGTGTCAAGCTCATGGTGGAGATGGAGAAGAAGCTGGAGAAGGGAGAGTCCATTGATAGCATGATCCCTGCCCAGAAGTAAACAGGGACCCATGTGTGCATTTTTTGCTTGTTTTCTACAATCAATTGTGCAATCCGTCAGACTGCAGAGAAAACCGCGGCTCCAAAACAAGAGACTCTTGACTCTGCTCTGTCGTTCCTCCTGAAAAAAGCCTTTTTCACTCTTGATCTTCTTTTCCTATCTTTTCTCGGTATCATTTTTTCTTCTTGCTCCACGTTCGTTCTCTTTCAGTTGGTAACAAAATCCTGGGATCAGACGCCACAGAATCAGGCTTGCCTGACGTGGTGATTTCACCTTAAATTTGAGTTGTTAAATTTGGTTGTAAAGTATTCAATCAAACTGTCAATACAATAAATGAACCCCATCAAAAAAAATCATAAAGTCATCATGCCCTCAATTTCTTGCTACATACACAAGGAAGAAATAGACTAGAAACTCATAGATAAGTAGAGTAGAAATCTGTAGCTGACATATTATATTTGCCATATTTGATCCCACCTTATAAACCCAACCATCCACTATTCTGACATTCCTAATATTAAAAGCCACAGTTATGACTTATAATATGTAATACTCCCACATTCCTAGCATTAAAAGCCATAGTTAGAACCCATAATATTACCACATTCCTAGCATTAAAAGCCATAGTTAGGACTCTGAATGTCAGATGGAGAACAATGACTGAATCCCAATGTCTTCCTAAACCCTAAGCCTTGCACATCAAAGACTTTACTGGCTCCACGATTGGTTGATTCCTGCCAGTCAACTTCATGATTGGCTGATTCTTTCCAGTTTAGTCTCTTAGGGTTCAAAGCTGAGGGCTAGGGGTGGCATTGGGATTTGTCTCAAGTCTCCTCCACCTCATACTGCATATAAAAAGACGACCAGGAAGACACTAAATATTCCAACATTTGTGAAGTTTATTTCTCTTGGTAATCCTTCCACAGTTTGGGGCCAGGGGCACAGTAGGTCCCTGGGGTTATTATGTGTCTACACACCACATTTAGGATGGAGCAAGTCTGTAAGTGATCAGTGGATTACTGCCCTCTCAGTCCCTCAAGCTCCATAGACTGTATTGCATATTGGATTTTTTTTATTTTCAAAAAGAGCATTGCAAACAGTGCACATCACTTATAATACTAAGCCTCAAGGAAATAGACAATTTGCTCCAGTGATTGGGCTCCCATGTACATATTGGGTTTGCAGGGCGTACACTGAACAAATCTCATGAAAGGCAATCACTAAATTAAAATGGTCTCTCTCTCCCTCTCTCTCAGACACTCAGACACACACACACACACACGCATAAGATTTGCTTACTACTTACTTTCTAGAAAGGTATGGTTGCTAGAGAAACACCTAGAATCCAGCCCTCTCCCACATACATGCACAAAACATAGGAGAGAAGGGGAGAGTGAGAGAGAACTAGAAAGAGAGAGAGAGAGAGAGAAAGAGAGAGAGAGAGCAAAAACATGTAACATTGGGTAGCTCTGGGAGACAGTTTTAGAAAACGTGTTTGTTCACTTGGTTTGTCCGTACATGCCCTGTCTGACTATTGTATTAGAGAGAAAAAGAATTTACACGGCTTCATCCCTGTCTGAACTGCCCTCTGACGTCATGCAAGATTGCAAATCAGCACCTGCTCCCTTTAATCACAGACAGAACTGGTTAAGAACTAGATGTACTTTCTCTGTACTAGCTAAGAGTAAACCTGGAGTTCTAAATTACAGACTATAATCATATGGTTTTTATATACAGCCTTCATTCGACTGATATAAATCATGTTTGTTAAAGACATTATTCTAGAAAATAAATTAAGTACCTGTGCAAATATCCACAACTTGAAGTGTTCACATTTAAGACAATGTCGCCCTCCTGTGGTAGCATCTGGGCCGTGCAGCCCACAATGTCAAGGAGTGCAGCAGATTCAAGTTAATGCAAGAGCATCGGGATCTAATAATGAACAATATTTAAAGACAGGGACCTTCCGCGTCCCAAGTGGGTGACATATGGGCTGTGTAGAGGCGGCTTTGCACAGAGGATATTTCCCTCCATTTTGCAGAAGTCCAGACACAGAAGAACAGACCGAGGTCAACCTCTGTGATCCAATGCTGTGTGCTTGGCAGAGCAGATGGATGCGTCTGTGAGATTCCAGCGAGTAACACAGAAAGTGTGGCAAAAAGATGAGTAGACAACAAAAAAACACCAGGAAAAAGCAAACACAGGGTGACTGAGATTGAGAGAGATCTCAGAGATGTGGTGGTTTGGGATTACAATCAAAAAACAAAGAGGTTTGACAGATAACTCACAAAAAACATAAATGCACAAAATCCACATTTCCCCCTGTTATCCACATGTGTGACAATGAACACACACTCACGTTCTTCAGAAACACACATGCGCACACACATACACACATGCACACGCACACACGCAAACATCATATAATCTATTATTCTGAGATTAGGAACTATGAGCAACCAGCTCAGTTTTTCTTTGTAAATTGACATTTTGAATAGTGACAAAGCTCCTAAGCATTAAGGCAGAGCACTCTGCATTCACTTCACTTCAATTGTGTGTCAAGACAAGATTGTCATAAATACTGAAACTCATCTTATTTGGTGTCAGAATCCTGTAAAGAACTTTAAAATTGTTGGTTGACTACCATGGAAATGCAACATTTATTCAGAATTTACATGCCAAATCACCCCTCAAAAAAGCAAAACATTAAACAAAAATATGAGCACTGTACCACCCTATGTTATATCATATTAGCTGAAGTTTTTCATTTTATATTATTTAATTTCTGTGTAAACAC
Organism: Tenualosa ilisha; assembly: GCA_015244755.2. NCBI lineage: Eukaryota > Metazoa > Chordata > Actinopteri > Clupeiformes > Clupeidae > Tenualosa > Tenualosa ilisha. The sequence continues at coordinate 722,666 of PYXC01001977.1, read as the reverse complement.
CACACCAGTCTAGCCCTAGGGAAAAGCTTGGTCTACCCAAACATCAACTGCTGCAGGAAGCAGAAGCCAAAGTCATCAGTCCCTAACTGGTCTGTCTGATAGGCAAGAACTACACAAGCAACATCTCCGCACTACAGTCGGTTCTGGATCCAGCAGAGATCCTTCACCACAACTACCATCCATTAGTCATGTACTCTGAGCTACAGTGGGACTAAATTTTGCTTTAATGTGTCATTCTTTGCCATTCTTCTGACTATTAATAACTAGAAGGTAATATTTAATCAATTGCACAAACAACATAAACAACATGTTTGTCTTTGGACCAACACAGGGTTATTACAACAATTATCCTTCCTACTAAGTTTTCATAGTTGAAAAATTTCCATTTTTCCCAATCAAAAGGCGCCACTGCCTGATCTCATCGAATAAAAGTTCATTTGGTGCTATGATGGGAATGAGTTTAAACTGACATGAGTCATTTTGATCTGATCAGTTTACTGTAACCTGTAATGCAACCAGAGGGTGACTTGAGGAAATCCATCCTGATTCGTGGCTTGCTGTTCCTACTACGTCAGATAAGCTTCACCTTGGCTTGCTCCATGCTTTCTAATCCTCACTGTGTTCAGCCTCAATGTCAACAACCTGTCCCTGACTGACATCAGTGTCTGTTTTAATAGTTAGAGTTACATAAAAAGCAACAGTAAAAGACATAATGAAGTTTGGATCACTGGCAACAATGCATACCGTCCTACAATGATGTTTCTGTACTGTGGTAGTTCTATGTTGTCTGTGGTAGTAAGAAAATAATAATAGTAACTTGGTATTAAAGTAGGGTAATAAAGAACATAATAAATACATTTACATAATCAAAATAATGACAGAATATAGCCTAAATTCACATGAATGTAACAAGATCGGAGTAGTGAGCGTACTTAGTGGCACACATAAAAATGTCCCAGGTTTACACAACAAGAGATGAAAAAGACCAAAGAGAATAAGAGACAGAGGATACAGTTAAGAAATGCTTTGGTGACAGAATCAAACAGATGATCATATTGCAGTCAGTTAAGAGGTCAGAATGTAACGCCTCATATACTGTAAGTGATGATTAGCCTTTAACTGTTATTCTATGACAAGACATTTTTTCAATGAATTCATATTTTTGCCAATTAGCGACTCTCTCAAGTCTGTCTTTGCAGACAAAACAGACCAACTTCTCAAAAACCCATCGGGAGCAATGGTGTAATAAACGTGTCCAGAGCACAGATCATGAATGCTCTTTTGAATCACAGACAATACTACACAAAGACACAGAAATCTTGTACAATAAACCTGGGCAACATTTTATGTTCATGACTTAATGATTGCAATTTGCAAAAATAACAACATCTATCTATTATTCTGACAGCACAGGATAGAACCTGAAGAGGGAGAAATTGGAGTCTATAAAATGTCAAATTGGCTGTCTAACAAGTGCTGTTTTCCAGTTAAGAGCTAGATGATTTTTTTGTTTACTTGCCTTTATTTCTGTTCATGAATGGCATTTGTGCATGCCAACCACATTCTGAATGCCAATGTATCTTCTGTTCTTACTCACTGTCAAAAAGAGTGACAGCCTACTGGAATTTTTTCTTTCTTGAACATGCATGCAACTCTGAATGTCCAAAGTGCTCTTCATTCTTATAAATGATAGAATCCCTCTCAGAAAGAGAATTTTTTGGTGCATTAAAGAGCCGATGTCAAGGAACAATTTGCTTTTTGTTTCACACGGCACTGTTCTTTTTACAAATATCAACACTCGAAACAGTACAGTGATTTCATTGATGGACAGCATGCAAAAGTTGTCTAAAATTGTCCTTGTCTGTGACATAGACAAACAGTACAGTTTAAAGGCTTTTATAAACTCTTTTAGAATATAATATAGGACCTTAATGCCCTATATCTTCTTCAGTGTTTGCATGACCTTGTCTTCATGAATACTGTTGCAATTTAGCAATGAAATCCTAAACTGCTCTCTCAAATGGTGGGATAGGTGGTGTTTGGAAATGCTGGAGTATCCTGGAAAGTTTCTGGAGACTCTAATTCTGGTTTTGGTTGAGGTTGTGGTGATGTGTTCAAAAACACTGTATTGCCAATCCTTTTGTAAGGTACCCAGACATGCTGTGGTCAGGAGAGATCCTGAACATTTCCTCTAACATGGCGGCATTTTAAATGAACATCTACAGTTGCAAAATATCACACCAAATGCTTTGATCACCCCTGTGTGATTGCACATAAACATGATTGCAAAACAAAAATCTCTAGAGATAGTAGACTATCTGTAAGGTGCATAAAACAGTTTAGTGCCAACAAAGACATGCTTCACACCTCCCCTAAGCCTGTTATATTTAATTCTTACAAATTCTTGTCATATGCAGTGTTTAATCAAATATTTATGAGTTGCAGGTGTCTATCTAATCACATGCACTCAGTCTGTGTGTTCCTTCTAAGCCAACCATCGTAGACCTGCACTCTCGTTCACTTGCCTCTCTGGATTGAGGGCCACATTTTTAATGACTTCTGTTATCGTTAGTCAGTGTGGATGGAAATATTGTTATAGTTACAGTGTTCCAGGTGTGAACGGACCCTTAGTCTACTGGGTTGTCTGTATAGACTGGTCACTCTGGAGAGCACTGTGAAATGTTGGAAGGGGCATTCTAAGATTGTTCTAGAAAAGCTTACAGCTCAAGCCCAGACCTCACTGGCTGTGTCCGAAATGGGAGGGTAGTGACATGCTGTCTTGCTGTCTTCACTGTCTAACAATTTACCTGTTATAGAAGGCAAGACACCAACTAAAAACTTCTTTTCAGACAACCTAGCTACATAGCTAATTAGAATTTAGAATTAGAATTCAGAATTTGTCTATTTAATTGTTCAGGCACTGTTGCCAAGATACCAAAAGCTGACTACATAATTCGATAGAATGTTGGATGTTGAAGGCAGCATGAAGGGTACATCTATGCTTCCATCAAAATTGGGTAAAACAAAGGTACCTTTGAAGGGCTTTGCTGCTACCAAATGTCCCCTTCGAAGACAGCATTTTTTCTGTTTCGGACACAGCTCCTGAGACAATGTCCATCTGAATGACTAGTTTCCATTACTGAAGTTGCGTGAGGATGCCCATCCGTGCAAAGCTAGCGTCTGCACCACACACACACTCTCAAGATGCTACATGGATGAGGGCAGCAATCAAGGACAAAGGTCATGTGAGGCCTCTCCCAACTGATTCTTGGCCACTACTCCCACCAATGGGATGAGGTGATGGAATCAAATCAAATCCACTTGGGACATAATCACTCTGAATACTCTGCCAAGTGAATGAAACTCTGGGTAAACAGACTGAATGAACAATCTGAATCAAGTGTGCCAATTCTTGGATATTTATTTATTTATTGTTTGTAAAGTAGAGAGACCAGCCCTGTGTAGCTGACACTATACACCCACCCCCTCGCTCCAGACGAATGCAGAGGGGAATCCCAAAAACAACTCTGGAAAACAACACAAACGATTCCCATTGGTAACATATTTACACACCACCACGGCACGGCAAAACATCCCATCTCTTCACAGCCATCCTCTCTTCCCATCACCAGTCATCAGTCTATCCTGCACACCTCTGTATCTCTCTGATCCAGCTCTGCTTCTCTCTGCACTCATCCACCATCTTTGGTCTGCAGCACACCACATGACCCTGATGACTCAGACCAATAGAAATCCTGAAGGAGACAGTCCAATAATACAACACAGTCATCACTTTAAAAAAATATTCAGATAAATTCCAACTTGATCTAACTTTCCACACAACCAACAACACACTTTCTTAACAATTAACTCAACCAAACATCTCAGTCCAACATGGCTTGACAGCTTTATTAGAAGATTCCATTTTACTTACTAACTGCTTGAAATGACCACTTCATGAAGATAATGAGATTTTCTCTCATAATTACAAATGAATGACAATACCTTGTGACTGGTTCTATGAATCCACCGATCAAGGATTGCACATTCTGGAGTTCTGGAACAATCTAGAAAAGCACATACTGAGGCCTTTACCAGCCGCTAGGCTTTTACCAACACTCCATGTGGCATAATCGTTCAAAGCTTCTCCGAGTTAAATATTCGGATTACAAACTGGTAGTATTGCTCCCCCACCCTGCCCATTATAAGTGTATAAAAATATCTATCCTTGTTTCTAAGCATGAAGAAATCAATCACACACATACACACACACACACACACACACACACACACAGCTAGAAACTCTTGTTGGCTGATGTTTGGCTTGACTGAAAAAAAAGATCACAATGAAAACAGTGCACTATTTGTTTTGATGCCTTAAACCACTCTTGGACAGGAGCTCATCTGGACCTCCTCCAGACTTACAGGTACCTTGGACTTGTTTTTTCTCCAGGAACCATGTTTTAGCATCATATGATCCACTGATTGACAGCTTATTTCCAAATGGTTAGGAGGGGACCGTGGAGGAACAAACTCCATGATGGAACAGCTGAGCAGAGGCTAGAGTTTACTGGCTTCCATATTTGTGCATATCATCCACATGTGACAGCAGGTCTTTGTGAGGGATGAACTAGCATCAGTGACAAACATAAAATAAAACACAACATAAATCCACATAAATATGAAGTTGAGATGGCCACTATGACAACAGTGGAAGGAATTATAAATAGAAGTGGTAAAAAAACATGTGATCACTAACAGAGATCTTAATATTTATGAATAAATTAATAATAATAAAAAAGATCAAACTGGATCAGGGTCCAGCAGATGAGGTTGCTCAGAGGGATGCTTTCTTCAGTGTGAGTTTGTGTGTTTAAATAGAGTATTAGAGTGCAGAAACACAGGCTAAAGGGTGAGAAAGAGAGCATGTGTATGTGCGTGTGTGTGTGTGTGTGTGTGTGTGTGTGTGTGTGTGTGTGTGTGGTTACAAGTGTTTGCAGCATGTTCAACGGAGAATCGTGTCAACAAGTGTAAGCTCTCTATGTGTGTGGCATGTACGCTATAGGTCAGTGATGGTTCTCTCTAGAATGAATGTGTGTGTGTGTGTTTGTGTGTGTGTGTGTATGTGTGTGTGGTTGAGTATGTGTGTGTGTGTTTGGAGGACAAGGGGTTGTAGGGAGAGTTAGGGAAGAAGTAAGAGGATGTCTTAAAAAGTTTACATACCCTTGAGGTGGTTTGGTAGGGCTAGTGAGGGAGAGTAAATTTAGAGTAGTAGGTTGGGGGGTCTCTACAGCGAAACAGACAAGGGACTGGGGTCAGGAGAATGGGGTGGGGGTGTGGGCAACATGAATGGTGAGGCCTGTGTCCAGAGTCAGTCTGACCTCCATGTGGCGACTGCCCACTCCCAGAATGCACCTCTCCCCACCCCACTTCCTCCTCTCCTCCATTGTCTCTCTATCTCCTCTCCATCTCTCAGAGCTCCACCTCCTTGGAGATCTGCGTGGCCAGGTGGCGGAAGGCCAGCGGCGCACCCCACAGGCGGGTGTAGCGCACGCCGTTGGCCTCGGATGCGCCCGCCGACAGCTGGCACACCTCCGCCTGAAAGGCCACGGTGGCGCCGCCGCCGCCCTCAGCCTGCCGACTGCAGCACAGCAGGAAGGGCCCCGTGTGGCGCACCTGGCAACCGCAGCTCCGCGCCGCCTCCCGCACCGCCAGGACCACCTCGGCCGGGGCACGAGGGGGGGGCGCCGCCGCCACCGCCGTACGGCCCCTCACATCCCCCCCCCACCAACGCCCGCCCCCGCCTCCGACGCACCGGGGCTCGGGCGCTTTCGTATGCCCAGGTAGATGGCCACTGGAAGAAGAGAGAGAGAGAGAGAGAGAGAGAGAGAGAAGGAGGGAGAGAAAGGTAGAAAGAGTGATAAAGAGGGAAACATTAACAACGCTTCACTGCAGCATACAGAATCCAATCCACCTTTTTATGGCATTGACAGACAATTCCCCTGTCCAGGTATTCTGATGCCACCTGACTACATGAACACAGTTTAATGGGAGCCACTGTTAAATAAACTTTACCTGTTATATAAATATACTTAACTAAACAATATTACAGTTTCATGTTAAATAAGGTACAAAGACAAGAGATCAAATGCTGCTGTCCAAAGCCGTAACTCACTGTGGCGCTACTTGGCCCCCACCCACTGAAAGAGAGCCTTGTTCACCAGAATGAGTTCAAGCGTGTTGCTCTGAGAGGGATGTTTGTGTATTTAGACTGCATAATCACGCACGCCATCATCTGAATGGATGAGAACAGACACTGACCTTGTGAGCGAAGGTCTGCTGACTCCCTCAGGTTCATTTGCGACCCTGGGAGTAAGGAGGAGGAGGAAGAGGAGGACAAGAAGAAGATGAAGAAGCAGTAGAAGAGCAAGATGAGGAAGAGGAAGAGGGGGAAAAATGAGATAAAGCATAATATTACGTTACACTGATGATATTGCGTGAACAAATCAACTTAAAAATGGCACAACAAAACCCTAAAGTCAGTGGTAGCATGCATTTAACTACCATGCACATGTTCATCATCAAATACATACACTCATAGACACAAACCACACACTCAAAAGATGATGCTGACAGCAGATACTCTTTATGACTTGTTACTGTCTGAAGAATTTTGAATTTGTAGAATTTGGATGTTACATAAATAAATCTGAGAAATGTTTGAGGATCAAAAATGCAGATGAAATGAGTGTCAGCTTTTTCAAAGCAGTGAGCTGAGCAGAAAAGTCAAGTATCATCCCATGAACTTCCCAAACTTACTCTAAAGCCATTAATTAATGCAGTCTTAATAGATATAGAATCCATTAACGGTAGTAGATGTTTACATCTAATTAATGCAGTCTTAATAGAAAGTGACATCCACTAATGGTATTATATGTTTAATACATAGATCTCTTTTGCTTGAGGTATTCAGCCCACTGCTACTGCTTGCCCATTTCAAAGGATGTTGACAAGTTCTGAAGAATTATTTCCCATACGACAGACTGTTTTCAATGGGCTGCTATTGTGTCTGCTAATGTAGTGCATTGCAGGCCTTGTCTGACAGGAATAGATTTCCCTCTGACACTCCCTTTGGACTGGGCTGATTTGCCAAGGATAAAGATCGTGTCTCTTGCTCTGACTGGTTTGTGTGTCCAACACACAACTAACTCTTTTAGAGCCCAGGGAACAGGCTTCCCACTGTGGGAGAAGAGGAGGGCATGCATTAACATCTGGTCATGTCACCCACTGCTCAGCTCATTAGGACACTGGCTCAATTCCCAAAGCCCTCAGCCCTGAACCCTCCAACGTCACACACTTAACTGGCGCAAATCAACATCAGCATTGGCTGATTCCTGCCAGTGAAGTCGTTTAGGGCTCAGGGCTTCGAGTTGGTGGAGGTAGTGGTGGTGGGGGCACTGGGATTCAGTCAGTGTCTATGATTCAAGATAGCTCACTGGAGTCAAACCACTGAGACAAACAAACAAAACATAGAAACCCATCAAAGCACAAGTCTTTAAACAACATTTTTTCCTCCTATCAAATACATTTTACATCCATGAGATACAGTCACAATAGCGTTCCATTACTCGACATCCAGCAGACTGAGACACAGTCAGACATGCAGGCAGTTAGCAGGAGGAAGCAGGCAGGCATGCAACTAGCCAAGAGACAGACAGACAGACAGACAGGCACACAGACAGACAGGTGAGTAGCAGAAAGAGGCAGGCAGCAGACAAACAGACAGACATGCATCCAGCAGAAAGAAAGAGAGAGAGAGACGGGCAAGAGAAGAGAAGCGAGACAGGAGGACTTACTAACTGTTTTTGATCCCTGGGGGAGAGTGCAACCCGACACTGATTTGTTTGAGCCCTGGCGCTTAGAAGGGTCAAGATTGACCCTGATACACACAGACAGGACAGACAGAGAGAGACAGAGGGTGAGACAGTGAGGGAGGGAGAGAGGGGGGGGGAGGAGTGACAGAATGAAAGAAAGAATCATAGAGGAAGAAAGTAAGAGGAAAAAAGAGAAAGAGAGGGTGACAGAGAAAGAAAGAAGGTATGCATGAGAGAGAGAGAGAGAGAGAGAGAGAGAAAGAGAGAGAAAGGGAGAGAGACAGAGAGCGATAAACAGATGATGAGAAGAGCCAAAGAGGAAGTGTGGGTGTGTGTGAGAGACACAGAGCATGTGAGAGAGACATGGTGAGACAAACAAGACAAGAAGGAAAGAGAGGAAGAGAGGAAAGAAACAAAAAAACAGAAAGAAGAAAGGAAGTGAGTTTCCCGAGAGAAGAGGAGAAGCCAGAGAGAGAGCAGCTATGAGGACTGAGAGACGGGTAAAAAATGACACCAATGAGTTGAGGGCGGAGAGAGAGGAGGTCAGAGGCAAGCAGTCTACACAGCTACAACCAGAAAGCTCTGGCAACCAGGCAGGCCTGGCCCTCACACAGACTGTTAGCAGGACCTAGAGAGGAAAGGACGGCTTCAGTTTAGGCAGGAGGGGTCAGGTAAGACTGGGACTGCAGCTTGACTGACCCACCCAAAATATCACAACTGCAAGGGAAAAAAAATAACAGAATAAAACAAAACAAAACAAAACCAGACCAGCTCCAAAAAAATGGAATTCAGACTATCAACTCAGTAACAGGTATGATGTCACATGTTTTATTGTAGTAAATGGAGAAGATTTACATGGGAGCATTTTACAGTTTTCATGCCACATCAGCTCTCCCTCTTATGCCACTGCACCATGCCCAGCTGGGCGGAGCCGTGTGAGGCCCCGCCTCAAGTCTTCATAATGGGCAGGTTGCTATGGAGACAGGAGAGGCCAAACTCTGACAGATAATGGAAGCAACCATCATTTCCACATTACTGTCCTACCTATGTAACCCCTGGAGTTCTAAATATATCCTATATATTCTATATGTACTCTATTTACCCTTTCATCCAGATTCACTGACTACTTAGCTTTTATTTCATTAAAATAACCCTTGATTCCAATTTTCCCTTTATCCATGGTAACCTCTTCTTCCCTTTGTCCACCTGTAGCCTTGCCTTTCAATGCTCATTGTGATGATGTAGACTAGTGATGCTTCTATCTTCATTCAGACACATGTCAGTAACATTCGCACCCATTGTCCAGCTTACCTTGTGGCCTCATTAAAAACACACATACACACACGCACACACACACACACACACACACACACACATACAGTATCACCTGCTTGCCCAAGTAAACATATATACATATATGAGATCCTCTGCAATGTCTAACAAGTCCTTTAAAGGCCATAAGGACCATTAATAGGGGAGAGCAGATTCCATGAGCCCTCGCTCTGTTGTTGGCACTCTTGGAAATCACCAATAGTCACGCACACACACATGTGCACACACACACACATGCACACGCACGCACATACACCACACACACACCACACACACACACGCACGCACACACACACAGACACCATCACAACACTTCTTAATAACACCATTATCATTTCAGTATGATTGCAATGGCATTACATGTTTTCCAATACAAGTACGGGTATGTGTAAGTGTGTGTATAAGCATTAGAGTTCTCAGCAGTCTCTCACTGTGTGTGTGTGCGTGCGTGTATGTGTGTCTGTGTCTGTGTGCGTGTGTGTGTGGTTTGCCTCGTTAAGAAGGGTGGCGCAGGGTTTGGTTGCGTTGGAGTCGTTTGGGTGCTGATGGTGGGGTCGGGCCCCGTTACCTGCGGGTGAGTTTGGAGGTGAGCTTGCTGAAGAGGTTGGAGGTGGCGCGGCTGCGGGCGTGGGGCGGAAGGGCGGCGGCCTCGTGCGAGGGCAGCGTAGGGGAGGTGGGCGGCGGGCCGTAAGATGGGGGTCCGCCGCCACGCTCACGCAGCTGTCCCCCATGGAAGGTGCTGCGGATGGTGGAGCCCCGCGTCAGGCGACAGCGCTCCCCCGACGAGGACGAGGAGGACGCACCCGCGCCCGCCATACTCAGGGTGGACGGAGAGGTGGGGGGCAGCCGGTGAGACAGAGAGCTACGAGGTGAAAGAGAAGAGAAAGGAGAGGAGAGGAGGAGAGAGAGAGAGAGGTGAAAGAGAGGAGAAAGAGGAGGGGAGGGGAGAGAGGTGTGCGT